>CM071868.1:21649622-21683626 GCA_036759665.1 Gynandropsis gynandra | reverse complement strand
GAAGGGTCGCAATGGTCGGAAGGGTCGCAATGGTCGGAAGGGTCGCACGGGTCCAACATATTTTTATTTGAGCTGTATTTTCAAAATTTTATTCATATTATATGTAAATAATTTGTAAATAATAAATTAGTATCACAGGGGTCCAAGGGTCGCAGAAGGACAAGGGTCGCAGGGGTCCAAGGGTCGCAGAGGAACAAGGGTCGAAGAGGGACAAGGGTCGCAGGGGTCCAAGGGTCGCAGAGGAACAAGGGTCGCAGAGGGACAAGGGTCGCAGGGTCAAACTGGGTTGTAAGGTCGTAGGGGTATTTTGGGAATATCAACATTTATATGGGTATTTTTGAAGTTAAAAATTTTTTCTTTTTCGGGAAGGGTATTTTTGAAGTATTTTAGCCCTACGAGGGTATTTTTGAAGTTACCCCACATCAACGACTGAAAACATTTTACGAAAATTGAAATACAAATCAATGCTTAATGTTCAGCTGAGATTTAACAAATGTGCAATCAACATTCATTTTTAAATATAAATCAATGATTAACATTGAGCTTAGATTTAACAATCATACGATTAAAGATTATTTTTAATAAATAATTATATATATAAAAGAGGGGTTTTTTCCTCTCCTTTCACGCTGCCAACTCAGCAGGAGAGAGAAAGGAAAACCCCCTGAAGCTGCTATTCACGTCAAAAAAATTAAAAGATCCTTCGATGCCTCTTACCTGCTACAAACCCACAAACCATCCAAGACCAAACCATGGATTGTGTTATCCCTCTCTCTCCTTCTCCCTCTCCCTATCTTTTCCTATCCCTCTTCTCCCGATGAAATTTGGTTTTGCGTGTGCGGGTGAGGATGGGGTTTTGCAGCGCAAACCCTTCGATGACCTACCCAGGAAGATCAACGAGCGACAAGACCGAACCATGGAGAAGAGAAGGATTCGTCTGCATCTATTTGTTGTGTTCTCCCTCTCTTCCGTCTCCCTCTCTCTCTCGCCCTCTCCCTCTTCTCTCGATGAAATTCAGACCCGATGGGCAGTATCTTAGGGTTCAGACTGATCCGACGAAGAGGAAGGGAGCAGCGAGAGTAGCGGTCTGCTTTCCGGTCGCTGCGGTCGCTACTCACGACGAACAGGTTAGGTCTCTCTCCTTCGATTTTATTCTTTAAATCGCCCATGGTTTCGACAGCTCTTTCGCTCTTCGTCTTCTGATTGATCCGACGACTCAGACGAGAGTAGCGGTAGCAGTCGTCTGATTTCCGGTCGCTGAGGGCTCTACTCACGGGGAACAGGAGCAAGTGATCGATATCAGACGACGCCTGTTTCCCCTTCGTGTAGGAGCAACCACCTTATGACAAGCAGCAGATTGTTGCTTACACTAAGAATGTGAAACCCACGCTGGAATCCAAACAACGAGAGGTATTCGGGAAGAGCATAGCGAGTGCTATCACGTTTACTGCTTTCCAAGCTCAGTCACCTTCAATTGTAAGTCTTCCCATCTCATGCGATATAATTTCTCCCTTAGTAAATGCACTTCTCGATTGACTAAGCCTGTCCGGAACACCACTAGGCTCTCAAAAACGTAGGATGGATCATTTTAGATCTCTGCATACACTATAACCGTTTGATGTTCGATTCGATGTTGTTTTTAATTCTGCTTTCCTTTTGCATTGTTGGTTGCTTATGCAGAAGGCTATTACGAATGCTTGTGGGTTGTTCTGCTTTCCCTCGATGAAATTCTGTTGTGGCAGTATCTTGCGAGTGCAGTTGAAGATGGGGTTTTGCGACTTTGGGATATTATGGCATTGTCGTTAATGACAGGTTCCGCCTTTTGCCTTTGTTTTTCGTTAACTCTCGAATTAGATTCTAGTGTCCACATGGCTTGAATGATAAAATAGCAGTATTTGGAATGTAGATATGAATATTTGTTTCAAGCCTCCTAAACCCTTGTCTATGTTAATGTTCAAGGAAGAAACCTTGCGCCCACATATTCAGCGTTGTTGGGCTCATAATCGCGAGGCAGCTTGCAAAAGTCGCTGGAAAAAAGAAAGGAATGAGGATTGGAGCAAGATAGTCATCCCTTGGTGGCATTTCTTGTGCTTTCATAGTTTCGAAAAGCTTTTCTAAGTCATGTTACGCGAGTCCCTATAGGTCAATGTTTAGCAGTTATCACAACTGGAGCAGAAGCTTGAGCGGGCTGAGCGGCAGGTTAGATGAATCTAGATTCCTTATCCACGTTCAGTATAATTAGTCTGATTGGTATTGACTCCACCGAATGTCTATTTCAAGGACTATACGCTAGCAGCTCGCTAGAAACTGGCAAGACACATTGTTGATTTTGTTGTTTTCCGGTGGCTCATGCATTATCCAGCAAGCGCGTTGCACAGGGAAACAAATTAGAAAACCCTTTTTGCTCAAATTCTTTTTTAAATCGAGGCTTCAACTTCTTCCGATTGTCTAGTGAAGCCTTTCTAACTTCTTGCCTTTTCGAATGTTCCTCCATCTTACAGTCTTTTTAAAGGTTTGGTTGCTCTATACGGGGTTTGATGAATTTGAAGGCGATTACTTTGGGAGGAACATTCGAAAACACAAACGAAGATACAACGGTATCTGTAAAGCCATTAGGATGTTGGAGCCCATCAAGGCGCAGTTCTCGATGATCTCTTTCGCTGATTACCATTAGGTATCTGAAGAATTATTTTGGTGTTTACAGCTTCTAAATTGTGATGAAAAATTGCTTTGGTTTGTGACTCATGATGCCTTTGATAGGTTCAGATTGCTGGTGTTGTGGCTGTTGAAGTTACCGGTGGGCCTGAAGTCCCCTTCCACCCTGACAGAGAGGTTAGTCATAGCTTCTACTATTTTCCATTTTATTTTTCCTGCTCATTCAGATGTGGCCTTGTCATTGATTTGTCCTCTGTGTCGTGTTGTGGTGAAACATGTTTACGTCGTATTGTTGTTCTATGCTTGGTAGAGTTATTGATTAACAGTATTTTCAGTCTGCAAAATGCACCGCAACTAATGATCCATTAGTCCCTGGGCATTCAGAGAATTATGTCAATTTTTTGTGGGAACCCATACGTCCTCAAAAAGTTTACGAGTTCTTCTTCCCTCCGATGGATGTCATTCCAATCTATGAAGGTTAGTTTGTTAAAAGCAAAGATGAGAAGCACTTTCAAGAAAGGTTTATTCTGAAGCTACATGTCCCTCAAGTTCATTCTCGTCATTCAATATGGTATAAACAATAGGAAAAAAGTTAACGTTTTCTCATTTTTCTTTTGATATACAATAGGAGCTACATGATCAATATGGGTGCTAGGTCCAGTTCTTGTCCAGGTATCGGTGCACGAAACAATTTTGACTTCATTCCCACGGTATTCTCATTGGGTCTGCCAGGTGAATGGTTGTGATCCATCTTTGTTATTCTCTTGGATTGTAGGTCCTATGAAATTCTTCATGTTGGTTGCTGCTTCGCCCTCTTCAAATCTGCCCTAGCATATTTTTTTTTCCTACACGCGATTTCAGATATAACAGAAAAGGTAGAAATGTGACTAGCTTTATTAGCTATCCATACTTTACATGCCTTTTGTGTTGTCATGTTTTTGGAAAGATTGAAATGTGCAAATTCTGGAAGGGGTTCTATACTTTAACAAAGTGTTGCTAACTTCACACTGAGTCCTCCTTGTAATAAGAATACAATAGGTTATTTGGCAGTGTGACAATGGGATCAAGACACACTGACCGATAGAAAAGAAATTGCCTTTTTGGTTGCACGTAGTGCCTCTAAGGTTGCGAGTGAAATGTAAAACACAAGTGCGTGCAACAAAGAATCTGGTGAACTCTGTTGCAAATGATTTAACATGTTATGAACATCCATCTATAACATTTCAAACCAGCAATTAGACCAATCTCTTGATATCTTCAGTTGCTTTTTTCCCCTGAATACTTACGCTGTAACAGAGTAGACGATTCTTTCACAGATTCCAGTGTCATGTGTGATTAAGGGCCTAGCTAGCTCCACACACACCAGGAAAAGAATGAACTTGGTTTGTATCCGATAGTTGCAGTTGCAGCCTTCCGCAAACACCAAAGAAATCATCCTTCACAAGACTCAGGCATGCACAACAGAAAGGTATTTGAACACACAATCATCAAAATCTGAGACTCATCCTTGAATCCAGTTATGTTCTACCTTTCTTAGGGTATCTTGGTCTGACTTCATGGTTAAGATGCGAAGCTGTTCAGCTTCGAAAAGGTTGCTTTTTCAACCTGGCTATACATCGATTTCTTTTCTTTTTTTCCTGGACATCTGCTGAAAGAACATTATTCTGTCATTTTTTTTGGTTGAAAAAATGTATTCCCTAGATTTGGATTCTCTCGATAATCTTAGGTAAGTACTTGCCCCGTAATTATTTCAACCCTACTTCCGAAGTTCTCCCTAAAATACTGTGAATTTCCTGGACTTATTTGTATGCTATCTCAGGCTCATTTCACCTCTTGAATTGGTGTGTAGACCAGCATATGGTTTGATTTTTCTTTTCAAAAGGCGCGCTGGGAGAAAGATGATCGTCCAACAATCAAGGAAATTGTTCCTAACTTATTTTTTGCTAGCCAGGTTGGTTTTTTGACATCATGAAAAGTTTATGATAAAACATTTTCCCGTTTCACTGTCACAATTTTTCTTTTACATTGTTATAGGTCATTAATAATTCATGTGCAACCCAAGCAACCCTGTCAATTCTTTTGACCTCACCTGAGGTCGTCATTGGTCCAGAATTATCAAAGCTTAAAGAATTCACCAAGAATTTTTCGCCCAAATTAAAGCGTTTGGCCATCAATATCAGTGAAGCTATAAGGATGGCTCACAATATTTTTGCGAGGCCTGAACCTTTCTTCCTAGGGGAACTAAAGGCTGCTACAAAAGGTTATAATGTCTACCATTTCATTAGCTATATACTTGTTGATGGCCTATTGTATGCAGTTTGATGGACTCAAAGAGGGAGCTATCAGTCTTGGCTCATGCCCCGGTGGCCAAGATGGAATCGAGTGGCTTCAAATGGTTCAGCCCGTGATCCAAGAATGCATCGAGAGGTATTCCCAAAACGAGGTCAGGTTTAACCTTCTTGCTGTGATCAAGAATAGGAAAGACATCTACACCACTAAACTCCAGGAGCTCCAGACAGAGAGAACGGATCTTGCATCAGTTGGCTTATTTGGACCAAAGCAGCGCAGATGCTCTGAACCTGTCTCTTGCAGAGGTTGCCAGCGGGATCGAGGCAGCAACTGAAAAGATCATAATGAAGGAAGAAAATTTTAAGAAATGGAGAATTGAGGATATCTGCAGGAATCACAACTACATCCCGTTTCTGTTCAACTTCCTGACACTTATAGCGGAGAAGAAGCAAATGAAACCACTGATCGAAAAGGCAAAACAACAGAAGATGGGAAGCTCAAGGTATGGTTTGAGACATTAGATTTTGTTGATGGACAAATCACTAAAAGATTTGTTTATATACTAATATTTGAATACTGTACGAATATTTTATTGGTTTAAAATAATATGTATTAGAAATTGGATTGAATGTTTTATTGGTTTAAAAGCTTACAATTTATAGTCAATATTTGTTCATATGAAGAAACAAATAATTGTGTAAATGACGTTACATATAAAATCTATCATATAATATAGAATAAAAAAAAGTATGTTTTATATTATTAAAAAATATTATATTGCATATATTAAAGTATTATATGACTAATAATCTTTAAAAAAGGAAAGATTATAACAGGCAAAGGAAAACCCTAGCCATGGATTCAAAGAGCTCCTTTGTATGACCTATCACATATAACATGCAAATTAATTTCGAGTTTCGATGTGCACGTTCAAAGGAAGTTTGATTAATGATTTTTACCTATCGGATCTGATGAATCCACGATAACTGCATCATATGTTCCTTCAACAACATTTTTCATAAAAAGTAACTCATACAAGCATAACAGATCATTAGTTGAGCTGTAAATTAGTTTAAAAGGAGAAGAAAAGGGAGCAATTTACACGGTTGCCAATGTGAAGATTCACACGAGGATCAGCATACCCAACTACTAAAAGAGGGAAAAGTTCTTTACACTTGAAGATCCCAGAAAGTGTATCATTATAAGGAATTCACTTAAATAGAAATGAAGGGTATGTAAGAAAAGTATATAGCCACTTACATTAACCACCATTTTATCGATTTCACAAATGTCATATATTCAACAGAAGAATGGCGTGATACTTCCCACAAAACTCCACCATCTCCCCTTCCAATGACTAACACCTTAAGAAGAATAATATAAAGAAATCCATCTGCTTAAGTGTTTAACTTATAAAGAAAAATCAGACAGTTATAATCGTAACATTTATTATCCCATAATGATCAATAGTATTTAAAAAACATGTCAAAAGAATTCCAAATTATGTCTATACCTCATTAATTATTTTTAATCATGTAATATATTACATAGTCCTAAAACTTATGCAGGTAAAAAAAAACAATCATGTGCAAAACTAATATCCAAAATATGAAATAACTTTTTCGATAAATTATGTTTTAACATTTCAAAGATATTATGGACAAATCGCAGTTTTATTTTACATTATATCTTAGAAACCTATTGTTTAAACTTTTATATTGAAACTTAAAATTCATGTATTGGCTAATACATATATCAAATGGTATTTAAAAAAGTAACATTTATATTAATTACTATATGGTTTTTGTTCATGTCGTTGCGTAAATGTATGAATCATGTTTGTTAACACTTCGACCTTCATGCTCTACAAATATCTAAATCAATCAAAATCTAAAGACAAGCATGAAATACATAGATAAGTTAGTTTTAAAGATTCTCAAATTATGTTCATACCTCAACAATTGTTTTTAAATCATGTTATAAATTAAATTTAGTCTTAAAAATTATGTAGGTACGGATAGGAAAAACATCATGCGAAAGACTCGAGTGCAATCACTATCTCCAACAGATTATGTTTTAAAATTCCAATGATATTATAAATAAATGGCATTGTTAGTTTACATTACATCTTATAAATCTATTGTTTAAACTTTTACATTGAAAATTAGAATTTGTGCATTTGTATTTAATGATATATATATCAAATGTCATAACAATTTGAATTGATAAATTATATAGAACGTTTAAAAAGCATACAATGTAATTATCAAAAAACCGCGCAACGCGCGGGTATCATCTAGTATTAATAATAAAGATTTAATACTATGTATAGCATAAACTTCGACCAAATTCCAAGACCACAAGTTGGCACATTATACATTTTATTGTTTATTCAAGATTTTCTTGTATATAGTAGTAAATAAATAAGGATCCAACAAAATATAATTTCATATTGAAAAACTCTTTGCCTAAAACGCGGTATTAACATAATATTATATTATTATAAGAAAGTGTAAAATATTTAAAAAAGATTTGAGTTGAGGTTGAGGATGTTTGAAGAATGTGCAGAACAACATGGAATTGAAATTGTGATTTCTTTATCTATGGATGTTACTACTCGTTGAAATTCAACTCATGTTATGTTTGATAGTGTTATGACATACAAGAATGTTTTTGCTAGTCTTGCGTTGATTGATAAACATTATAAGTGGTATTCAACGAATGAAGAATGGAATAGAGGGGAGAAAATACAAGATTTTTTAAAACCATTTATGAACATTACTACTCTGGTTTCAGGATCAACATATCCAACTGCCAACATGTACTTTATGAAGATTTGGAAAATTGAAATGCTTCTGAGAAAGTATAGGGAGAATGAAGATGACGTCTTAAAGAAGATGGCTGAAAATATGCAAGCCAAATTTATAAATATTGGGACAATTATAGTACTATTCTCTCAATGGCAACTGTTCTCGATCTGAGAATGAAAATGCAATTACTGAAATATTGTTACGACCCCCTTGATTAGAAGACAAGTCAGATGAAAATCGATGAACATCGAAGCAAGATGTTTTCACTTTATGTGAAATACAAAACCAAATTTGGAGTTTTTACATATTCAACTTCCTCTCAAGACAACAACAAAAAAACAATCAAAAGCCATAATTCGAGTTATTTTGATGTAAGTTGTTTCTTTTATATTTATCATTTAATATTTGGGTTTTTATATAATTTTTTTATTATTTGTATTTATAGCATATTGATTTTTCAGTGACGTGAATCATGTAATACCTGGAATAAATGATTTTTTTAACCTGCAATACATATAATAATTTCAAACATTAATTGATTTTCACATTCACATTTTCACCTCCATATATTTTTCTCTCTAACGTGTAAACTCCACCTCCACCTCTGTTCACATTCCCACGTTCTCCGTCTTGTAAATGCCAAATCATATATATAAAACGGAGGATTTTTTTCTCCCTTCTGGTGCTGCCACGTCAGCCAGATGAGGAAAAATCCTCCACTTTCACACCACTTTCACACCAATGAGGGGTTTTTTCCAGATTCATTTGCTTGATGAGTGACTCTTCCTCTTCATCTTAATGTCCAAATTCATCTCTCTTTCTGATGAATTCATTCGCTCCTGGATGCACTGTCCCTGCGTCCTGTCCTCCTCCAACATTTCGGTCGATTCACCCATTCTAGAGCCCACCGGTGGAGTTTTCATTCTAACATTCACCGGTGACGCCGAGCACCGCCTCAGCCCTTCCATTCTCGATACCTTTCATTCGACCATCCGACGAATCCGGCATGAGTCATCGTCTTCTAACTCGGTCCGCATCACCACAGCTGAAGGTAATTTCTTCCCCAATGGCTACGACTTGCGAAGGATGTCGGAACCATGGTGTTTGAGAACTTGCTTTGAGGGTTTGAACGGAAATACATATAGCTCTGGAACACGCGATAGCAGTCGGTTTCCCATAGCACGCGACAGCAGTCGGTTTGTCACCGGAGCACGTGACAAGAGGCGGATGAGGGTTTTCGGTCGAAGAGGTACGTGACAGTCGGTTTTCCATAGGTAGGGTTTTAACTCGCTTCCGCTCTTCGCCTCCATCTCCCATCGACGACGGTGCCATTATTTCCTCCTACATTTAAAGTGAATGTTTCCCTCTTAATCTGTCGTCAGAACTTCCACCTCTCGGGTCGAAGAAGGCGAAGAGGCACGCGACAAGAGGCGGATGAGGGCGGGGCGTGGGAACGGCGAATCCAGAACGAATAAGGTGAATAGTCACGCGCAGGAGGGGATGAATTCGTTCAGCCATCCGATGAATCCGGTCTGAGTCATCGTCTTCTAACTCGGTCCGCATCACCACAGCTGAAGGTAATTTCTTCTCCAATGGCTACGGCGAGCCCACCTGCGAAGAGAAAGCTGTGTACGTTGGAGACCCGAGGTGGCGTTTTCATTCTGACTCTCACCGGTGACGGAAAGCACCACCTCAGCCCTGCCATTCTCGACGCCATTTGCTCGGCCATCCGACGAATCCGGTCTGATTCATCGTCTTCTAACTCGGTCTGTAACACCACAACTACAGGTAATTTCTCCTCCAATGGCTACGTCTCAAGTACCCAGTGATTCGATGAGACCCTTATGAGGTGTATGAGGTGTTGTGTGTATCTAGGGATGCAAATGATCAAGAAATCAGATTCGCTTACCTGAAACTGGCACTCAAGTAAGTATATCTTTGCGAATCCAAGTTTGATATGCTTCAGTTAATTGCCTAGGTTGTGCTTTTCTGGAGTATGCAACAAAAGTGAAAGTTGTTGCTGCCATGGAAGCCATTAACGAAGAGCATAAAATGAAGTTGTGTATGTTCAGTTCTTTCTTTTGTATTCAACTCAATATACACAGTTGCTTCGACCTCGCTATAAATCTTTCTCCATGACAAGATCCTAAAAAGCATGGTCCATGATACCACCTTTGCAGAACCCAACAACCTTTCACATTATGATCTCACCTAACTAAGGAAATGGCGGATTGCGTTGAGTCTCACCTAAATCTGTCCCACCCCGCTTGTCTTATATAAACTTTCCAATGCCTCATGCAATTTGAATTCATTTCCCTTTTGAAAGTGTTTTTCATGTGTTTTGTAAAAGTAGAGTTTTTGTCAAACGCATAACCCGTAGATCTCTATTGGCAGGATGAGAAGATAACATCTAAAATGATTTACGAAGATAGGATGAAGGATTCCATAAACCAGGTAAGCAATGATGGAATATCTATTTTTGCAGCTTATTTTTTAGTTATACATATTTCTAAATGAGGCTGTAACAACATTTTTGAATCATTTAATAGCTTTTTGTTGGCCTCTACTTCCCTCGCATCAGTGGATCCCTCCTCCATCTCCAATCGTAAGCTCATTCTCCTTTGTCGTCGTTTTCGGTTTTCATTTGATTGTGCACCTTACTCTTGCTTCACCAAGTTTGATTGATACTTTAGTTAATTTCCTAGGTTTTGTTTTTGTAGAGTATGCGACAAAAGTGAAAGTCGTTGCAGCCATGGAAGCCATCAACGAAATGCATAACATGAAGGTGTGTGCGCTCAATTCTTTTTGTATTCAACTCAATATACACAGTTGCTTCGACCTGGTTATAAATCTTACTCCCTAACAAGATCCTAAAACTCATGGTACATGATACCGCCTTTGCGGAACCCAGCAACCTTTCACATTGTGATCTCACCTAACCAAGGTAATGGCGGAATGTGTGGAGTCTCGCCTGAATCTGTCCCACCCCGCTTGGCTCATATAAACTTTCCAATGCCTCATGCAATTTGACTTCATTTCGCTTTTGAAGTGTTTTTCATGTGTTGTGTAAAAGTAGAGTTTTTGTCAAACGCATGACCGGTAGATCTCTATTGGCAGGCTGAGAAGATGACGGCTAAAATGAATTACGATGATAGAATGAAGGATTCCATAAACCAGGTAAGCAATGATGGAATATCTATTTTTTCCAGCTTATTTTTGAGTTATACATATTTCTAAATGAGGCTGTAACAACATTTTTTAATCATGTAATAGCTTTTTGTTGGCCATTGAATTGGAAAATTTTCGACAAAAGAAAAGGAACTGAATGTGGAATGAGCTTTAGATGTGTGATGTTCAGATGGAGGAAGCCATGCATTTTGAATATGAAACTGAGAAACAAACTGAAGGAAGTGGGGGAGGAATTGAAGGCGTTGCAGGACTTAGACAGGAACGTTTTCGATCACAGTTGCAATCTGCAAACACATTTTAATGAAGGATGTGATAATCTCGGTAACCTCTTGGGGAGATTCCGAATGGTGAAGCAAGATGAAGGGACTGAACATTCTGCAGTGAAAGACAATCCAGATGGTTGTCATGTCCAGAAAGCTTAACACCAAGACACTGAAAGCAAAGTCATGGAGGAAAAAGTATCTATAGTTATGGATGAACAGAAAGATGGCGACCATGAGGTTGAAAACATCAGCCAGTCATGTCCAACCAATAGTTTCGGAAAGCAAATCATATCTGAAAAGACATATTTGGAATCAGGTATTGTTGTAGCAACGGATATTACACCTGAAAAACTTCAAATGGCTTGCAATGGTGAATCATGATTGTTGAACACAACACGAACATGTCACCTGTTGAAGAACAGTTCAGGATGATTCCTTCCTTCAGGAGAATCATGTTTTCTGGTTAAGTTTCAGCACTGCGTTTGGCCAGATACAGAGCTTTGAAACTTTGATAGAAGATTTGCAAGCGGAAATAGTCAAGCTCGAAAAAAAAGGAAACAAGATGGAAGCAGCACTGCAAAGTACGCCTTGCGAACAAATATTCATCCAGTATACGTACACTTAAGGTAAATAAACACTGACCTCACTCTCTTGCTGGAAAAAGGCGCGACCTTGAAGAAAGAACTGAGATCAAGATTTGTATCATTGTGTATAGTTCAGGATGAGATGATGATAGCCCTGAAAGAAAGTGCTGAAGGTGATGACTCTAGATTCACGAGCTACCAAGCCGCACACTTCCAAGTTGAGGTTTTGAACATGAAGCAGGAAAACAACAAAGCTGGAGAATTACAGGCAGGGTTAGATCATATTACCACACTTGAGCTCGAGGTCGAGAAGACTATATCGAAATTGGGCGAGGAGTTTTCTCTTTCTGGTTCAAAGAATCGAACCCCGCTCCAATATTCAGCCAGTCGATCAAGACTTCCCTTTAGACCATTCATTTTATCTTATGTGATTGTACTTTGTTCTTTACAGAGACATTATTAGGTTGCCTTTTATCAGATTGGAAGCAGCATCAGCTCAAAATTGAGGCGTTCATGTTGTAAGTATATTTCATCCGCATGTTCTCATTATCAATGTGCAACTTTGTCAATTCTTCGCATTGATTTGCAAATTCATTTTCTCTCTGCAACTTTTTCACTTTTGATTATTGTTCAATAATCGTTTAACATGAAGTAAACGTTTTACTTGATTCATGATTATCCCCTATCAGTTCGAGTTTCGGTTGACTATAGACATCATTGTATTTTGTTTGAAGTTAATCTCTTATGTGTTGCTGATACATAATCTGGATGCGAGGCTTTATTTGTATTAAAAGCAACAACAACTCCAAATTGAGGCGTTGATACCACAGCAACACTCTCTCTTAGCCATCATTATCTTCGTTGTAAGTATATGTCATTGGCCTTGTGTTTCATCATCAATTTTGATTTCAGGTTTATTTTGATGTCATAAGAAGCTTTCGAAGAGAATTTGATGACTTCTTTGCTGAGGGACTAATAGTTGCTGTTGCAATTGGTCTTTGCACTTCTGGAGATCTTAAGTATGCATCTTTCACGCGCACGATGGTTTGTGGTTACCTTGGAATAGATTAATTTCAGGTATCTGCATGTTTTTTCCTCTTTCTAGGGTTATCTCCCAAAACAATAATTTGGATGAGTCTGTTTGTGCCCTTTGGTTGCACGCCTTGATATTGGAAATAAAAGTTGATGTGTTTTTTCCTTTTGGCATCAGCTGCTATTGGTTGTTGCTGATTCTTCCTACAGATCCTTTGATACCATTTACCGCAAATGTTGATAGGATCCTCAAGGAGAAACTGCGTCTTCCGAGGAATACACCTTACATTTTCCTCATCAGACGAATGTTTTTTGCTTTCTCTAAAGTTATCTCCCAAACAATTATTTGGGTTTTGTCTATTTGTGCTCTTCGATTGCAATACTTTATATTGGAAATAGAAGATGATGTGTCTCTTTTCTATTCGGCTCATATCTACCAATTATTGGAATTGGACTTGATATTGGATTTTTTATGCTTTCATTCAATTAGCCATCCGATTTGTGCTTTTCCCGCATCCTTTGTTGTATTTTATTGGGTTTTGCTTCATTTCAATGGATTTTCACGTCCTGGTTGTTGTCTTGTCGTGTTATATAATCCTTGGTTTGGTTATTTCGTTATTAGTTTCGGCTCTTAGTGCATTCTCCGTAAGAAATTTTTTTTTTAGGTGAAGGCTTGCTTTTTGTGGAATCTTTCTTGTGGTTCTTATTGAATCTTTCAATTCAGAGAGAGATTCCATTGTTTCTTGTTTAATCATTGCACTAATATCCAAACTTTCAAGTACAAAGTCATTGTGGAATCTTCATGTTCATTCACCTTGCGTGTCGTTTTTTGTTCCTCCTGGGTCTCTGGAAGATTGGGATCTTTATTCTCTGAGTATATTGCTTTTTATTCGTCTGGGTTTTGCTTCCTTTTTAGGGATTCTCACGGCATAGGTGTTGTCTTGGCATGTTATATAATCCTTCATTTGGTTATTTTGCTGTTAGTTTTGAATCTCGGCGCGTTCTCAATAAGCAAAAGGTATTCAGGTGAAAGCTTAGTTTTTGGGAATCTTTCTTGTGATTCTTATGTAGTTTTCCAATTCAGGGAGAAATTCCATGGTGTTTTGTTTAATTGATGCACTAATATCCAATCTTACAAATTCGAAGTCATTGTAGGATCTTTATGTTCTTTCATCTTGCTTGTGATTTCCCCCTTCTTGTCATAGATTGCCAAATTCGGTTTGACTGTACAACTTTTTCACTTTTGATTGTTTGTTGAATGATCGTTTAACATGCAGTGGGAAAATCATTGCATTTGATTCATGATTGTCTCCTATAAGTTCGAGTTTCGGTGGAATATAGACATCGTTATCTTTTGTTGGAAGTGAATCTCTTGTGTGATTGTATTTTCTTCTTTGCATTGACATAATATGGGATGCGATGCTTTTATCAGATTAAAAGTAGCAACAGCTCAAAATTAAGCACGTTGATGACGTGTAAATGAGTTCTTCCACCTTTCGTACCGATCGGTTGAGTGATGTTGCTGCTCTTCATGCATTGGTGTTGTCTTCATGTGTTCACTGTGAGTTTATTTCATCAACCTTCTATCCCTTTATCAATTTTTATTTCGGGTTTATTTTTATGTCATAAGAAGCTTCCAAACATGATTTTATGTCTTGAATTTCTAGGGAGCTGAAGTATCCATGTATTTCCCAGACAAAATGGGTTGGAATTACCCTGGAATTTGTACACCTGCGGTTCCATCCCTATTCCCCTAAATTTGCTTTTGATTTTAAAATTTCCTATTGCTTATGATTTTTTTTTTTCGAACGATAATCCCAAACTAATGAAGTTTTGTGCTTCGGAAAAACCCTAGCAATTATTGTTGATTCTTCAACACGAATGATTTGTACACCTACGGTTCCATCCCTATTCCCCTAAATTTGCTTTTTATTTTAAAATTTCCTATTGCTGATGAATTTTTTTTCCGAACGATAATCCCGAACTAATGAAGTTTTGTGCTTCGGCAAAACCCTAGCATGTAATTAGAATCAGCCGAATCGGGTCAAGCAGATTCAAGAAGTCAAGAAGTTGATACACATGCATAGTCACAGAATCAGTGCGAAAGACATTAGAAATTTCACGTTGATGCCGTCGAGGTACTCTCTCTTAGCCACTCTTATCTTCGTTGTTCCTTCTTGGCTACTGATCGGGTGAGTGTATTGTTTTTTATTCATCTTGTTTTTGCTTCATTTCAATGCATTTTCCTGGCATGAGTGTTGTCTTGCTGTGTATAATCATTGGTTTGGTTTTTTCGCTATTAGTTTCGATTTGCAACGCTTTCTCAAAACGCAAAAGTATTTGGGTGAAAGCATTCTTTTTTGGGGAATATTTCATGTGATCCATTGTGTTTTGTTTGATTCATGCACTAATATCTAATCTTTTGAATTCAATGTCATTGTGGGATCTTTATGTTCATTCATCTTGCATACCATTTTCCACTTCTTCGCATTGATTTGTGAATTCCGTGCGACTGTGCAACTTTGTCACTTTTGAATTTTTGTTTAACGATCGTTTAGCATGAAGTAATCGTTTGATTTGATTCGAGATTTTCTCCTATGAGTTCGAGTTTCAGTAGACTATAGAAATCATCATCTTTTGTTGTTCCGCGCTCTCTTAGCAACTCTTATCTTCGTTGTTCCACCTTTCATAACGAGCGGGTCTGTGTTGTTGTTGTTTTTCCACACTCTTTATTTTTTCTAATTCATCTGGGTTTTGCTTCTTTGCTATGGATTCTCACGGCATTGGTGTTGTCTTGTCGTGTTATTATCAATTTGAATCTCACTGTATATTTTATCAGCCTTATGTTTCATTATCAATTTTGATTTCAGATTTATTTTGATGTCATGTGAAGCTTCCGACCAGAATTTGGTGATTTCTTTGCAAAGGGACTAATGTCTGCTGTCTCAATTGGTCCTTGCACTTCGGGGGGCTGAAGTATCCAGCTTTTACAGGAGAGATGTGTTGGAGTTACCTTTGAATTGGTAAATTTCAAGTAGTTGTATGTTTTTTGCTCCCTCTAAAGTTATCTCCGAAACAATTATTTGGATTAGGACGGTGTGCTCTTCGATTGAAACACTTGATATTGGAAATAGAAGTTGAAGTTTATCTTTTCTATTCGCATTACAGCTACCAGTTATTGCTGATTCTTTTCGCTAATTCTTTGATACCATTTATTGCTGATGTCGATAAGATCCTCGAGCAGAAACCTCTTCTTCTTCCAAGGTTTTCTTCGATTTGATGCCCCCCTATACTCTATAAAGAGAAAGACCGGCGACTTCGCCAATCTCGCTATTTACCGATTTCCTCCTGCTTTGTTCTCCTTCATCTTTTTTTTATTTGAAGTTTTGATACCAATGAAGCCGACCGTTAATGTTTATACACTATTTTTTTTATTGGCTGTATGTTTTTTTTGCTTCATCTAAGGTTATCTCCCAAACAATTATTTGGATTTAGCCTTTTTATGCACTTCGATTGCAGGATTTGGTATTGGAAATAGAAGTTGAAGTGATATTCACCTTCAGTAGTGTTAGTTTCGGCTTCTTGACAGAAATGACCAAGGTTGTTTTCCAGTTGTAATGCTTTATTGCAGGTATTTCAACTGTTATTCTCGGAGGATATTTTACGCTAAATTACACAGAGATAATCAAAGAGAGGGACAAAAAATGGATTTTCACTTGTAGTACTTTGCTCTTATGCATATGAGGAGTTCGTAATTTTGAATTTCGTCTATTGGTAGTTGGAGGCCACGACGAGTTGACATACAATTTCGAGATTTTACGCTTTACAAGTATACACATCAATTACACGTCTCATTTGTATTTTTCAACATATCAACAAAGTTGTTCTGACCTGATCCGTTATCTCATTCCATGATTTTCACCTCTTCTTTCCGCATCACATGTGCATTTTGCTACCAGTTACGGCTGAAGTCGATTGCCTACTCAAGCCATGGGGAATGATGAACGTGGGAGACAATATTGAACTGACAAATGACCTCTAAAGGATGGTGATGTCCATGCAATGGGAAGTACGGGGGATGTATACGATAAGCAACAAGACAAGGTTGTCTGGTCAGAATTCATTTTGGCATCCCAAAGAGACCGATACAATAACAACATCCATCGTTTCAGCGAGGGAATAATCTGAAACCCCAACGATTATAGAATTTAGGCTAACGATTATAGAATTTAGATCGCTTTTTTTTCGTTCTTTCAGACCTTCGTCAATGTAATTGATTTTTTTTTCATTGGTACATTGGAAGGAAATTGTATATATTGCTCTTGAACCTTTGTGTCTATCCAAATATATAGATAAAAACAGTGTTTTCATTTCTTTTGTATTCATTTTTGTGGATGACATATTCTTGGGCATGTTTGAATGATAATTACCATGCTTTATATATCGTTTGACATATCATATCTATGGCTATATATATCTTGCCTTATATGTACATACATATCTATTGCAAAACTGATAACAACCGGCCAAAACACAAGTGCATGAGGAGAAAAGATTCTTCACGTTATAATTAGTCATTGGATTTGGAATAAGATACTTTCGTCATTTTATAGTCAATAATTTTAAGTATATTGCAGAAAAATTCACTATTAGTTTTCACTACAACTTATAAATCTATATATCAAATTTATACATTGAAACTTTAATTTTTTGTTTTCATATTGACCCGTGTGCATATCAAATCTGATGATAATGTTCAATTTAATAAATTTTATCCAAACCATAAGATAGTCATATTTAAATGATCACAAATCCGCGCGTAGCGCGGGTGACACCTAATTTATTAGTAATAAATGGATAATTACATTCAATAGTCTGCTCCATAATCCCATTTGCCAAAGTCTTTTCACAGTCCCATCTCCTTTAAATGTAAAATTGATTTACTAGAATTATGGGATAATCCCATTCGCTGTTGTCAATCAAAATCAATATTAACATTAAAACATCCAATATTCAAATAAATCAACATACAATCAGCATTTGTTAGAACTCAATACTATTCCAATAATATTAGTCATAATCTATAAATAATGAATTTAATTAATTCTTTAATTTTTAATTCTTTTTGTTTTCAATCAGTTTCAGTTTTTGTTTTCAATAAGAAACGTTTCCTATATCATCATTATCAACCTAATAATGTTGTATTTATCAACCATTACCAACATTATATTGTCTACCTATAAATAGCAATCGTACCATTTCCATATACTCACAATTTATTCTCGAGCAGCCAAACTAAGTTTTGTTCAAACCATTCCCAATTTGAGCCTTTTGATGGATAGAATTATATACAAATAAATCTCTCATATTAGGTTTAACGATCTTTTGATTTGCCGTAGTAAACAGTTAATTATATCAAGATCATTTCACTTACGGGAGGATCAAAATTTTAACAACGGTGACCAATTTCTACACTTAAGTCAATGTATTTATGTTTGTTTAGTTTTTTACTAGTGTTTTCAAAGATCTTATCATATTTTTTGTTTGTGAACGACTTCGTTTGCTTCTTCTATATTGCATATTCTATGTTGTACATTAGTATCATATTTTTTTGTTTAATTTTCTTAATATAAATTCGATTCTATTAATTATTAGTGTTATTTTAAGAAATTAAACATTTGACTTTATAATATTTTTGTTAATCTCCCAATTTATGTAATATCTTTATCGTATGTTCAAAGTATCACCCATTTTTAGTTTTTTAAAATATTATTACACTTATATCAAATTAAAGTGTCCTAATGTCCTTAGGTTTAAATATTATTACAATTGATTAAACAATACGTTTGAAAATTTTTTTCTTAGATTCTCATTTTCTAATATCACATTTTCTTCTTTTTTATAAAATAATATTATTTCGATGTTCCAAGTTCACACGTAAAAATATATAATAGTTACACCAGTTTCACAATTGGATAAATATCACATTTGAATGTTATTTAAGTTTAAAATTTTCTTAATCTTTAAAATCTGATTAGTTGTTCCTTATGTATTCTTTCAACTTGTAAACATAGAGGTCAGCCCGAAAAATGTAAAACATGTTGTAGTAGAAATCAAGAGATCTTACTCAATTGTGAGTGTGGATCTCGAGGGACTATTATCGTCGTCTGTTGTGTTCTTTCCGCCAGGTCTATTTCGTCTCTTAATTGGAAATCATTAAATAACAAATATATTAACGTTACTGAAGTTTAGAATTGCAAAAGAATTGATGATTTCAATTCGAAATTATCAATGTAACAATAGTAGAACTTTCTGAAGGATGTGGCTCCTGACATATGTACGAATGATGCTTCAAACCAGCCAATGAAACTTTTTATGCTCACGCAGATAAGTAAATAGATAGATCATAAAGATAAAGACAGAAGAAGCTAAAACCAAATGAATTATGTTTACATTGATCAAAGTGTTGCACTTAACCTTAACAGATTCCATCACACAAATTGGGAGAGCTCCAAAGAACATTAACTAATCTTACTAAATCGTGTTTGTCCTTATGACAAGAAGAAACAAACAACAATAAAAAGATTCTTCACTACATTATATTGTCAGATTATTTTATGGAAAGTATGCACACAATAGGGAAATTTTGCATTTTCACATAACACATTCACTTTATCAATGATGGCTTAAACACATCTCCACACATAAATCAAACCAGTATCACACAAGAATACTTGAAACCCTAAATAAGATTAAATCACCATCTAAACTAGAAACAACTAACACTATAAAAAAAACTCGATGTTACCCGAGAAAAAGCTTTTCTGTCAACAAGCCAGTGCCACCCACTATTCTAGTTAGACTAGGAAATTTCCCCTCGCCTCTGGCGGACGGGGCAACAGATTCGTCCATTGGAAGCAATTAGCAACGGATTGTAACAAATTTTTTGATATTCTCAACGGGCCTATGTCCGTTGCAATCCGTTCAAAATTTCAATGGACTTGTAACGAATTATTTCCGTTGCTATATCCGTTGAAATCCGTCGTGATTTTTAACAGATTGTAATGGCTATAATCCATTGGCAATTTCCGTTGAAAGACCCGTTAGAAGCCGGGAAAAGACTTGCAACGGGCGTCCGTTGGAATTGTTAATTCCAAGGTTCACCGGTTTAAATAAATTCATGTGAACCTCCAACTGACATCCGTTGCAATTGCCAACGGATGTCAGTTGGAATGTTCACTATTTAGATCATACCAAAGAATGCATCAAACCATCAATAACAAATATATTTTCAAAAAAATGTCGTGTTCTTCAAATCGAAATATATATAGATCTAGAGAGTGGATGTATAGAAGAAAAGATACTATAACCGAAGAGATTACGCAAGAATTCTTACACGGATTGGAGAAATTCATGAGTTTTGTATCGATACAGCCTTTGTGTCAAGAACGCGGGACAATGTTTTCCATGCAAAAGATGCAAAAACATGAAGTATCGAAGTCAAGAAATTGTTTGCAAACATCTTTATAAGGTGGGTTTCGTTGAAAATTACGAAATTTGGTTTTTTCACGGTGAAAATTGCGGTGTTAGAGATATTGTGCAAGATGCACAAGTAGAACGAAATGAAGAAGTTATTTATGAAGCATCAACGACCAATCCATATGTGAAAATGGTGTCAGATGCTTTTCCTGGAGTTGTTAATGAACAAACGCATGAAGAGATGCCGAACATCGATGCACGTCGATTCTTCAACCTATTGGATTCGGCAAAACAGCCTATATATGAAGGTTATGCCGAACATCGATGCACGTCGATTCTTCAACCTATTGGATTCGGCGAACAACCTATATATGAAGGTTGTCGTGAAGGTTACTCTCATTTATCTTTATCTTCAAGATTGATGAGTATTAAAACAGACTACAATGTGGCTGAAAATTGCATGGATTCATTTTGCAAAACAATGCGGGAATATTTACCGGAAAATAATCAAGCTCCTGAGACACACTACGAAACAAATAATGTGTTAAAAGATTTGGGAATACCACATGAGAAAATTGATGTTTGTAGAAATAGTTGCATGTTGTTTTGGGGAAATGATAAAGACTTGTTGGAATGCAAGTTTTACGGTGCAAGCAGATTTCGGCCTAAAAAACCATCTTCACATAAATATGTACCATACAAGAAAATGTTCTATATGCCTATAGCAAACAGGTTGAGAAGGTTATATGAATCGAAACAAAACCGTTGCGGAAATGAAATGGCACGCAGAACACTCAACGGTTGAAGGTATAATGCAACATTCATCGGATGGTAAGGCTTGGAAAGATTTCAATGAAATATTTTCCGAGTTTGCGTATGAAACGAGAAACGTTTATCTTTGTGCACAGATGGTTTTAGTCCCTATGGACAATCTAGAAGTCAATATTCTCTATGGCCGATGATTTTGTCTCCGTATAATTTACCGCCTGAGATGTGTTTGAAAAGAGAGGTAATGTTTCTGATGTTGCTGATTCCCGGACCAGAACATCCGAAGAAAAGTTCCGATGTCTTTTTGCAGCACTTAATTCATGAATTAAGACAGTGGTGGAACGAAAAAATCCTTGCTTATGACGTCAGTACTAAGCAAAATTTCACATTGAAAGAGGTCTTGTTATGGACAATTAGCGATTTTCTTGCCTATGGAATGTTATCTCGATGGAGCACGCACGGAAGATTGACATGTCCATATTGTATGGAGGATATAGATTCATTTCGACTAGTACATGGTAAGAAACCATGTTGGTTTGATGATGAACAACGCGAAACGTAACTACTACGCCAACAATCGCAAACCGACATGGGCACGGACGTGGTCTTCAATCAAATGATTCAGCATTGGAAGTCCGTAGAATTCAAGGCCAAGAGCGACAAGGCCAAAAAATGTCGGTACGACGAGAAGGTTCCCGGAGATGGTCCGCATCGCCATACTTCGGGATCAAAATCATTCCCGAAAAGAAAACACGAATTGGTAAAAAAAAATTATTAATTTTTTTATTTAAATATTGATGTAATTAAGTTTATTTTATATTACAGATGCAACGGATAGGAAGAGAAGCGACTCTTCTTGAGTTGGTATTGGAAACCCACGCCAAGAAGAAGCCGGTTGTCGGGGAAGAGGTCGACGAACCCGAACTCGTCATCCTCGAGCGGAGAGAACCGTGAGAGCTATGACAGAGAAAATCACACAGCAATCATAAGCTTGCGGTTCAATCCCTCACGACCTCAGTCCTTTACAAAAGGACAAAATTTATTTAGAGGTAAAAGCTTATTCTTCTATCTTTCGATTATTATAAAATAATTTGTAAAAATCTAACTCTACTTTTGTTTGTCTTATAGTCGGTGAGACCGTATAAGGGGCGTCTATACGGTCTCGGGATGCTTCAAAAGGATATCATCGAGGACGCCACGACGGGACCTCCCGCAGTCCAAGAGAGTTTCACGCAACAACAGCGAATCGAGGAGCTCAAATCACTACTTCGACAAACTCGAGCCAAAGTTCAGCACTTGAAGAGCATCATCGAGGTGATGTCTGGCCAAGGGAGGGGATAAACGCCGCAGCAAGAACCGGGTCCCGATTCAGATGCAACGCCGTCTAGAGGTGGTGGCAATCAGAGGATTGATATCGATCCAGCCGATCTAAATGAAATGTAATATGATTAGTTTTAGTTTTGAAGCTTTTTTTGTAAACAATTTTAATATTTTAATTAAAAATTTTTATTTTAAAAAATATTATTATTTTTTAAAAATTATTATTTTGTTTTATTTTTTTATTTTTTTAACAATGTTTCCAACGGATGCCCGTTGGAATTTCTAACGGACATTTGTGGACGCTATTTCCCGCCAAATGGTAACGGACGTCCGTTGCCCTTTTCCGCCAATTTGCAACGGACGTCCGTTGCTCTTTTCCGCCAGTTTCCAACGGATGCCCGTTGAAAATGTTAAATTCCCGCTTATTTTTCCCGCCTGGATGGCAACGGACGTCCGTTAAAAAGTTGTAACAGACGTCCGTTGCCATTTATAATATTACAAAAGTAAAATTCGTGGTACCTACATACCACTAATTGCAAACCCTAAACAACAAAAAGAATAGTAAAGTTAACAATATTTTATTCATTAATTACTTATATTTTTTATTTTTAACTTTTAGTACAAAGCTTAAATTTACATATGTCATCGTCAAGTAAAAAAGTAATCAATATTTATTATTAAAAATACATCAGTATAGGTATTAGCAGGTGAAATTGGAACACACTAATAATGAAAAAGATTGCGACAAAATTGTAATAAGTATAAATACCAAATTAATTGACGTCGATGACTGAATCTTATAAACTATTACGCATAAGTATAATAATATATCATATAAAAATAATGGTAAATAACAAATAGTCATTTTTTCATACTATATGTATACGTATTCGATAAATATTTAGAGTTGTTATACGTATTTGTAAATTTAAATATCAGTACAAATTCAGATATCCATAAGATATTTGTATATGTATCCAAAACTAGAATTTTTTTAAAAAACTAAACAGAATTCTTTTTATTATTTGCAAATACAAATAGTTTAGTACTTACAAATACAAATAGTTTAGAGAATTGACATATATATATATACACACATAATAGGTGTATGAATTAAGGTTAATAATTTTATTATTTGGTCCTCTAAGATTAATTTTATTATACATATATATACATATATATATATATATAAGAACTAGGGTAATAATGGTTAGTTTCAATTTGGTCATGTGAACTTAAATTTGTTATATATTTATCTATATCTTTAATAAATAATCTATCTAATACTTACAAATATGAATAGTTTAGATAATTGACTCTACAATTTATATTTGTGTCTTACGAATATTTTATTTCTGCTATTCATATTTGTATTGATCCCTCAGATATTCAAATTTTCTATTTAAATACAAATCAAATATAAATACTTTGGATATTTTGTCCACCCCTACTGAAGATAAACTAAAATAAAAAATAATTCAAATAAAATAAGTATTTTTAACACTATAAAAAAATTGATTGTGGTCACGGTCGTAATCCTAAAATGGTTTTTAAACGAAATACTTGGGTCAAAGAACATCTATCTCTTTTGTGTCATTAAATACACATTAACTAAATTATATTAAGTTATAATGATTCATTATCTTTTAGATAAAACTATACAAATAAAACTATAACTTTTTAAAAACTCGTACATCGAACGGGTTCAAAACCCAATTTTATATATTAAAAGTTAAGTTTGTTGCAATATGGTGAAGCCACATGATTAGTGACGTGGCGTCTCAGTCAACAAACTCAACTTTAAATATATCATATAATATATATCGAATTAAATAAATATATCTATATATCAATTTTTATTATGCAAAATATTTCAAAACATATAAATTACATGTTTCAAAACATAAATAATCTTCTTTCTTTAGAAATAATTTTTCATTTCATAATAACAATATTATTAACTATTAATCTAAACATGTAATATATATTGAATTAAATAATTATATCAACAACAAATATGAATAATATTATAAATCAATTTATATTAAATAACATATTTCAATATTTCAAAAAACTGTCAATTTAAACATATAATATATATTGAACTAAATAACTATATCAACAATAAATATGGATAATGTTATATCAATTTATATTAAATAAAATGTTTCAAAACATATATAATATTTTCTTTAGAAAACAAATTCTCCATTATTATTATTATTAATTATCAATTTAAATAATATGATTATAACTATTTGTATAATATTACAATGTGAAATTTATGTATTATTATTATTATTATTATTATTATTATTATTATTATTATTATTATTAAAAATACCAATTTAAATCATGTCATGTAAATATTGTATAAAAGAAAATATCCTTAAAATGCTATTAGGGTTTTAGTCCTATTCTAGCCTAAAAAACTTAACTTCAAAAATACCTTATAATATTGATATTCTGAAATTGTCTCTATGACCCATACGACCCAAACGACCTATGAGACCCATATGATCCATGGACCTAAACGACCCATATGAACCATATAATCTATGAGACTCAAACGACTCATATGACTCATGAGACCCAAACGAACCATATGACTCATAAGATCCATGCGATCCAAACGACCCATATGACCCATGAGATCCAAACGATCCAAATGACCCATATGACCCATAGGAGCCAAACGACCCATATGACCCATGAGATCCAAACGACCAAACGACTCATATGAACCATATGATCCATGAGACCCAAACGATCCACATGACCCATGAGATTCAAACGACCCATATGACCCATGAGATCCAAACGATCCATATGGCCCATTTGACCTAAACGACCCATATGATCCATGCAACCCAAACGATCCATATAACCCATGAGACCCAAACGACCCATATGACCCTTGCGACCCAAATGACCCTTGCGATCCATGCGACCAAACGATCCATATTATTATTATTCATTAATTTTGCACATACTATTTTTTATAATCGAGTAATATATCAATTTGTAGCATTAATATTATTAGTAGTATTATATGTTAATTTATATCCATCTTAATTATATATATGAGATTTGTAATAATAATAATAATACATTTATGATGACAATTAACTGATAATTAGTTATATTATATTAATAAAACAATAATGTATGAATTTTATTATTATATTTACAACTAAAATATTAATGATAATTCAATAATAATTAATTGAAAATTAATTATATTTTTTAATCCACTCTAATTTTAAATAAATGTTAATGACTAATAATTAAAAATCCAATAGTAAACAATATAATTAATATATTTATTAATAAACGTTAATGACCAATAATAATAAATACTATAATTACTTATATTAAAAACCCAAAGAATCTTATATATTAAAAGTTAGGTTTGAAGCATTCTGGTGGCGCCACCTTAGCGATAATGTGGTATTTCAGTAATTACACCTAACATTATAATATTTTACATATATTATTTAATTTTTTTAATTTCTTATATTTAATCAAACATTAATATGTTATTTATAATAGTTAATAATTTTTTAGAGAATATACTTAAATAAAAATGTCACAATAATATATAATTAAAGTTATAACTAAATTTAAAATTTTGTAATCATTTAATTTTTTTTTAATTATTAGTTTAAAATCGATATAAATATATATTTTTAATATAAATTTAATAAAATTTAAAAATTATCTATATACATTTTGAAAATTAATATATTTATTCTTCAAATCATAAAAATTAAGAAAATCTATATATATAAATAAAGATTTTTTTCCTCCTTTTAAATAACGACTTAGTTATTAGCTTGTTTTTTTTATGTAAAACTGATACTATTGAAACAAAATATTTTGTATATCATTATAATTTTTATTTTATTGTTTAATTATTTTATTTATGAATTTAAAATTCGCAATTATAAATATATTAATTATAATGAGTAATTAATTGTTTTATTTAAGAATTTAATATTTAGTATTCACAAGAATCCTTTTATTAATTAGAATAAATAACATATTAAATCTACCATTTAAATTTTTATTAATTATGAACGTTATTTTTATATTTTTTAATTAATTTAATAGTAACAGTAATCATAGCTAAGAATTTGAAACGGCAAGTGACACTATAAGATGTTGCTGATCTTTTGAAGCCACATGATCGCAAAGAGTTCAACCGTCGTGAACATCTCGTGACATAATTTTGTACGGCTCGTCGAATTACAATTTGTACAAATGGTTTTACTTTTTTAACAATTTCAAGTTATTATATATTGTACTGTACTTTTCGTGTGATGCATATATTGAAATAAACAAAACTTACAAATAAAATATTTTTGAAAGTATAAGAATCAAATTTAAACATGTATTATTCAATTCTAAAAATTTTCATACACTTATTGTTGAATGAGTATGTTTTTAATAAAATTATTTTAATTATATGTTAGACAATTCAGATATTAAATTATATAAATCTCAAATAAAAAATTGATTTAATGAATTTTTTAATGTGAGATAAATTAACAGCTGAAATTCAAAACTAAATTGATAAGATATTATGAAAAAGATTGTTATTTTTGTGACAAGTATAAATCTTAAAGTGATTAAAATGGATTATAAAATCATATTGATATACTAACTACACATAAATATCACATATAAAAATATCATTACTAATTTTATTTTCTTTGATTTTGGTTAATGATGTTTTGTACTTCATATATTATCCCGATGATAAAAGTAAGATATTTACAAGATTTCATAGAAAGTAAATTCTTTTAAATCTAAATACAAACATTGGTAAAAAATAATTTTTAATACAATATAATTAAAAACATATTAATCAGTTATAACGACGATATTTATTACTCACTTTCCTTGTTATGATACGTTCCTACATTCATGCTAATTCAATTTTTATAAAATAACCTACAAATATGCCAACCGTCCATAAAGTAATTCTTAAAAATTTTATTACTTTATAATCAATATTTTTTTTCATATAAGACAACAAGATAATTGATGTAAATGAAAACGTTATATATTAAATATGATTGTGAAAAATATCTAATTAACAAATTAAAAAACGAATAAGAAAATTTTCATAATTTATATTTCAAAAAGTGAAATAATATGGTGCAGTAATAAATGTATATTGATATAATTCTTCATACTATTTCAAGATAGCAATATTTTTTAAAACCAAACTAAATATTATTAAATTAACAAAAAAATACTTGGAATTAATATTCAATGGCTCACAAAATGTGTGAATGTTGTCCATTATTTTTAGAGGAAGAATATTTATCGCGTTTTCACATTAATATTTTTTTAATACATTAAATTTTTCATTTGAGAAATCATATATATTAAAATAGATATATTAAAATTCAAATATATATTGGTATAAGAAAATATTTGTATATATTAAATCTCGAAAACTTATTTATAGTAACTTTGTTATTTAATATAGTCAAATATTGTATTAGGATACGGTGTCACAACAATGCAGTGAGGACGGTGCCACAACGAGAGGAGAAAGAAATAAGAAGAAAGAGGAGGGTGGGAGCACGACTAGGAGAGGAGAAAGACAGAAAAGAAGAAAAAAATAGTGTCGGTTAATTAGGATTGTATGAGTTTGTATTATAAATAATTTTTTATTATTATTTTTGTTTAGAATTAATTATATCATTTTAACTATTATATTTGTGTTAATGTATAGTCTTTATAATTTTGTAATTATATTTATGATTAGTTATATAAAAATTGTATATATCTACTAGATTAATTTTTTAGTTTATTCGGATATAAATAATTTAGATAATTGATTTTATTATTAATATTTGTGTTTGATTAATATTCAGTTTCAAAAATTAATATATATATATTACGATTTAGATATCCATAATCATTTTAATAACACAAAATAAATTCTATATTATTATTAGTCTAAACTTTAAAATCAAATACATTTGTCATATTATAACCATATTATTTTCAAAATTTTCAAACAAAATTTTGAAAATAATTATAACAATATTACCCATTGTATATCATTATTTGAAAAATATGAAAATGAAAATATACTAATTTTCATGTATATATATATATATATATATTTAATCATGTTCATTGTTCAATACAATATTTTTTTTAGAAATATATGAAATTATGTAACTCTAATTTTTAACATCGCGCACATCGGGTTGGATTGCTAGTAAACATTAATAACCATGATTTTTGTGACAATTAATGGTTATTCTTAACTCACTAACATTTTAAATCGACGTCTATATAATTATTTATATAAATGATGTTAAATTAATAAAAATTAATGTCTTAATTTTGGGCTACTAATGGGAGTATATGGAACAAATTTAAATATATCATCTTCAACACAAAAAAATTACATACGCTTGGTGATTAAGAAGTAACATATATATACATATAATTTATCCAATAAACTGTTACATAAATGTATTAGTTAATTTTTCTTTCTAACATTGTAAATTGAAAACATGAACATTATCGTCAAACTTTCATTGTGGGATGAGCTAGCAGCTAATATTCGATCTCATATGAAAGAACTAATGCTTAGAAAAACTATAATGGTGGTCACAACTGTACTTTTGAAACTGGTTAGCGTAAGTATTATAACACTTCAAGTGTTATAAATTTATTATATCTTGTTTATTTATTACATGTAAATTTAATATTATTACTAACTAACATGTTTTATTTTAATATCCAGATGCTTTGATACTATATACATCATTAGCTACAAAGATATACATTTATAGAAAATTAAAGATCATCAAAATATTTCAAACAAGTAAGTTTATAGAGTGTATTAACTCAATTTTAATATTCTTTTAATCATTTGTTTTTGTTAAATACATATATGGGCGAAAGACGTTATCACTATACAATACAAGAAAACAATAGAACTTAATTTACTCGATTTCTATTTGTTTATTTTTATTTTATTATTCATCTTCTTCATAGTCATTGGTGTTCTTGGCGATGAAAACGCTTGATTCTCCTTCTTCTAGAGTTCAAGTTGCGTGAGTTACGGTGATAATGATGATTTAAAGGGTGGATAAATTCTAGATTAAAAAGGCCTTAGGGTATTCTCTAATGATGTTGAAAATTGTTTCACGTTTATCAATATGGGATTTTGGTGGAGCAAAAAATAGAGAGGGTTTCGAATTGATTCTGTTGGATATTAAGAGAAATGAGCTACACAGAAGAAAAGGTGAAGAGGAAGAAGATGGATTGAACAATTCACATGTTTTTATTGATTTCAATTTTTAATTATTGTAATTTATTTTTATGAAGTGTCAAAATATTAAATTGATACGAACTGTTTATTATATATATATATATTCAATTTTCTTATAACAATTAATTAATTAATTATATGAAATTATAGAAAAATAAAAGAACTTATTAGAAAAATGAAATCAATTTACCAACACGCAAAACAAAACTCATTTTTGTTAGTATATATAAAACAAAATCATCTCATCTCATCTTTTATAAAACCAATTGATTTATTTGTATTTATTATCTACATATATATTGTAATGAATATATTAAAAAACCATTTTGTTAATTCAAAATAAGAAATGTATTAAGTACACAGAAATTTCATCAAATTCATTAATTATAACAACAATAAATGCATCTTTATTTTTGGGTTATTAGATATTATCACTTTTTTAAATGATAGTTTTCGACACTGCAATCCAAATGTTTCATAATTAGAGCTAGAAATTACAAACGTTTCATAATTATAGATGAAATCTCATTAAAATGTAATATTTTTTAACTTCATTTAAAAAATTTACAGTTTATTTCGAAATATTTTGAAATTTAATATTATTTTACGAATTTTTATTTTAATACAAAATATATAATGTTTGTAGTTACTTGAACATTTTATTTTAATATAAATATTTGTATTTTACAAAGATTCACGAAGATACATAACAAACTTGGTCATTTTTATTCATCCAAGCATTCCTTCCATATTCAAGTTTATCAAGTAATTTATTCCCTCGATTTGATCTCTTCCGTTGAAATTTGATATCATTTGGTCAATTTCATGGTAATTTTGGTTTGTTAGAATAAAAATGTCATTTCATATATTCGGTTGCAGAGATGTATAACAGGTTCGTAGGTGCATAATTTTGTTTTGTTAGAACACTTATGATTTCAATTTTGTTGTTTCATCTTATATTCACCGTTCAAGAGGAGTCAAAATCATTCACAATTTAAGCTGCAGTTGGCGATGGAGGAAAAAGAGACAGGTGAAATCAACGATCTGAAGTTAATGAAACATACTTGAAGGGCGGAATATCAGATATACCCTCGTAGGGCTAAAACGCTTCAAAAATACCCTTCCCTAAAATAATTATTTAATCGAAAAAAAACTGGAGAAAAGACAAATTTACCCTTAATTTTCGAACGTGAAAAAACCCGCATTCTGGGAGAGTAAAAGCCAAACCCACATTCTGAGAGAGTAAAAACAAAGAAAGAACAAGTGATTTCGAACTTGAGAGGGATCGATTCGAAGTTGGCAAGAAGGAAATGGCTAGAATCAGCAGCGGTGGAGAAGAGAGCACGAGTCAATCTTCAATGGCGTGAATATGTGTAAGTAGATCGATTTCTAGGGTTTTGGAGGATGTCGAGTCCCAAAATGGTTTATTTATTTGAAATAGGTGTGAGTGTCAATGAGTCGGTTGAGTCTCAGTGAGTCGGTTGAGTCGCAAGAGTCGGTTTTCTTAGTGAGTCGGTTTGGATCGCGATGGTCGGTTGAGCGTAGATTTCTAGGGTTTGCAGGCTGTCGAGTCCCAGAATGGGTTATTGATTTGAAATGGGTGTGAGTGTCAGTGAGTCTGTTGAGTCTGAGTGAGTCAATTTGGGTCGCAATGGTCGCTTGAGCGTCGGAGGGAGTCTAAGGGTCGTTTGAGTCGGTTGTCTTAGTGAGTCGGCTTGGGTCGCATGGTTCAGTCGAGTCGCATGGGTCGGTTGAGCCAAAGGGTCGGTTGGGTCGCATGGGTCGCATGAGTCGCATGGGTCGCATGAGTCGCATGGGTCGCTTGAGTCGGTAGAAGTATAATGTATTCTTTAATTAATTGGTCATTTTGCAGGTGGCCCCAAAGCCGAAGTTTGTGTATCAATTCAGACACATGGACAGAATGCCAAAGATCACCACCAAGTATTATCCTCATGAGACAATAACGAAGCTGAGAGGAATCTTAGATGAATACGACTTGCATTACTTCGAGAAGGAATCACAATTTAAGCATTTATTCCATTTCCAATGTGACTCCACATTGACTAAGGTTCAAATGTCTATCCTCCTAAATCACTCCGGGATTGTACGGGACAAGAAGGAGTTGTGGTTCGTCTTAAACGGTGTTCCCATCCGGTACTCTATAGTGGAGCACGCACTAATTTCCGGATTGAACTGCGGACCATATCCCAAAGGATGGGAGTCCAAAAGGGGTGATACATTCAGGCGGAAGTATTTCGGCCGTGGAAAGGTGACCCTCGTACAAATCATTGGAAAGCTTGTGAAGGCGAAGAATGACGAGGAACGAAAGAGGTTGGAAACTTTGTTGTTGTTAGCGCAAGTTATTGCTCACAAGTCTTCATCAGACAACTCTATCAGCCATGATCTCATTGACATGGTTGATGATTTGGAATTTTGTGAAGGCTTTCCATGGGGGCGTTACACATTCGACAAGATTGTGGATACTTGCCGCAAGCACGTTAACGGGGAATCACCGAAACCAAAATGATATTGTGGCGGTTTCATGATCCCACTAATGGTAAGTTGTACATATTATTCGAATAACTTGAATTTTTTCATACTTTTTGCATTCTGATTTTTTTTAATGTTGCAGTTACTTCCTTTCGAAACCATCCCTATTAGGATAGTCGAAGTATTCTTTGTGTTGATCACGAAGAATACGGTTTAGGTTTTGATCTGGACGACTATGAGGGATGCCACGATCCCGATGTTCAGATATGGATGGAACATATTCGTAGAAATCCGAAGGGACTTTGTTGGGAGGACATTCGTGAGCAAGAACTGCTGACGCGAAAAGCAGTTCTTGGAGATCAAAAGAAGGGGAAAGGGAAGGGGAAAGGGAAAGGGAAGGGGACTAAGAGGAAAAAGAGCATGGGGGAAAATGATAGAGCTTGAAGATGATGAAGCGATGCTGAAGGTGATGAAGAAAGAGATGGTGATGCTGAAGCTGATGCTGAAGCTAAAGCTGAAAGAGAAGGCGAGGATGAAGATGAAGCTGAAGGAAAAGAAGCTGCAGTCCGGCTGACACTGGAGCAGTAATTAGTGAAGGAAATAAAGAAGTCGGAGAAAAGAATCATCAACGCTGTCAGAGATCTTCTAAGGGATGCCGGGTTTCATTTGCCTAATACAAAAGCGGCAAATCCCAAAGGTGCTGAAAAGAAAAAATCAAAATCTGCCGAGATAGATGCGAGCATCGCAAACCAATCTTCCGGCAGTGTTAGAGACTATGAATTCCTTCAACGTTCATATCCAGTGCCTAAAGAAGAGTCGGTTGAGTCAGAGTCTGAAAATGTCCGTGGAGATGGCGCAGAAGAGGATTTGGCAAACCTTTCGTTATTAATTGAAAATATCGCATCTGCCGCCACCATTCCTCTAACTGAATACATTTCCAGAGAGGTTACTGCAGTCGTTGCTCCTGATTAAGTTCCACCAAGTAAGTAATAAATAGTGAAAAAGTTCATTTGAGTCAATTTCCATCGAGATTCGGCAAGGGTCGCAAGGGTCGCAAAAGACGCATCTAATGAATGAAGTAATTTTATGCAGATGCTTCAGTGGTTACTGTCGATGAAGTCGCTGACGAGGAACCTACAGTCCGTCCTGTCGAAGAGGGCGCCCCTAAGGATAAGGAGGTTCCTTCCGAGGAACCTACAGTCGGTCCTGTCGAAGAGGCTCCCCCCTAAGGAGGTTCCTTCCGAGGAACCTACAGTCGTCCAGTCGAAGAGGCCCCCTCTAAGGATAAGGAGGTTCCTTCCGAGGAACCTACAGTCGGTCCTACCGAAGAGGCCCCCTCTAAGGCTAAGGAGGTTCCTTCCGAGGAACCTACACTCGATCCTATCGAAGAGGCCCCCTCTAAGGATAAGGAGGTTCCTTCCGAGGAACCTACACTCGGTCGTGTCGAAGAGGCCCCCTATAAGGATAAGGAGGTTCCACCAAGTAAGTACGGTCTTTTGAGTCACAATGGTCGCATTGGTCGCATGGGTCGTATGGGTCCAATGGGTCGTATGGATCGTATGGGTCGTATGGGTCGCATGGGACGTATCGGTCGTATGGGTCACAAAAGGTCGTATGGGTCGTATGGGTCATATGGGTCACAAAAGGTCAAATGGGTCGTATGGGTCGAATGGGTATACAAGGTCGTATGGGTCGAATGGGTATACAAGGTCGTATGGGTCGAATGGGTATACAAGGTCGTATGGGTCGAATGGGTATACAAGGTCGTATGGTATGGGTCGTATGGGTCACAAAAGGTCAAATGGGTCGTATGGGT
>CM071868.1:21632187-21644437 GCA_036759665.1 Gynandropsis gynandra | reverse complement strand
CATCAATGTCGTACTGAAGATCTGCGACAGATCCGGGATTTCTTTTTACAAACATGTGCAACCACCCTGAAAGCCTCCTATCATGTTCAAAGTCATCACCACGAATATCCTTTTGAGCACCGCATTTGCCTCTTAATGCCATCAAATACGATACATTGGCACCGTATTTTGCTTTTACACGAGCCATCAATTCTTTTGCTGGAGGTGTTTCATAACTTCCGGAAAATTCGTCTTTCAAATAATCCTTAACCATTTGCGTTGTACCCTTTGTAGCTTCGGTCCGTTTAGATACAGGTGAACAATTATGAATGGGATGGTGTGTTCTCACACTAAACCGTTTGGAATTCGGGATTGCTGTCACGCGTAATTTCCATTTACAACCATTTCCGGCAAACTTGCATCGTACTTCCCACAGCTTCGTATCAGATCTCAATGTTCGATATCTAAACGAAGTTTCGATTGAACCCTTCCTTACAAATGCATGTACATCCTTCTTGCTATGAAACTCTTGCCCAATTTTAAGATCCAATCCATCTTCGAACTCGAAGATATTATTTTCGCCATTGTGAACTACCATTTGCGAGTGTTCTCATCATCACCATACTTATGCTCTGCTGGCACATCAGAATCAACTTTATTACTGCCACAAACAACTCCATCAACTACCACATTCATGGCACACCCACCATCTTCTCTTAACCCGCTTGTATGTTCACTATCAGAATCATCCGAATCCAAAATATCTATTGTCTCCGGATTACTCTCAACTCTACTTTTATCTAATCCACCATCATCTCTGCGCATAACTTATCAATCAGTTGCTGGTATGTCAGACTAACCGGAGGACATAAGAAAAATACTCTCTGGTTTTCCTGAACTCTACCAACCCATTCAGATTCTCCATTTGGGTTTTTTTTCCCATTTACCATCATACAAAAAATAAATCAGTGTGATTTTCTCATCCACCGTATCCATTACACCTGTAACAAAAACAAAAAAAGAGGGGTAAATTCCGTGACCCACAGCGACCTTGCGACCCTTGTACCCCTGTGACCCTTGGACCCCTGCGACCCTTTCAACCCTTTGCAACCCTTGTACCCCTGCGACCCTTTCAACCCTTTGCGACCCTTTCAACCCTTTGCGTCCCCTTTCCCCTGCGACCCCTTTACCTCTGCGACCCTTGGACCCCTTTGACCCTTGCGACCCTTGGGCCCATGCGACCCTTACGACCCTTGCGACCCTTGGACCCCTGCGACCCTTTACCTCTGCGACCCTTGGACCCCTACGACCCCTTTACCTCTGTGACCCTTTGAACCCTTTGCGACCCCTTTACCATGCGACCCTTGGACCCATGCGACCCTTTGAACCCTTTGCGACCCCTTTCCCATCCGACCCTTGGACCCCTGCGACCCGTGGACCCTTTGCGACCCCTTTACCATTGGACCCCTGCGACAACCTTTGATCCCTTTGACCCCTCGATGAGACTCTGTGACCCAGTGCGACCGTACGACTCTGTGACCCACTCTGTCACCTTTGACATTGCAATAAATATGACTCGTTTTAGACTCGTTTCAATAATTGCAATAAACACAAGAGAAACACGAAAAACTCACTATACATACCTGGTTTTTCTGCGGAACGTGCTTAATTGCAAGCTTCTTTGTTGACAACAAAGGATTTCAACCGATTGGTAGCGAATCTGATGTCTATTTCAAGTTACTCTCGCCGAATCTGTTGTGATGTGGGGGAACAGTAAACAGGAGAGAGAGAAATAGAGGTGCTCTAGAGGAGAGAGAAAAATTGTCGTCAAGGGTAATATGGGATTATCAATATTTTAAGGGTAGATTTGAAGTTGAAACTTTTTTTTTCAGCTAAGGGTATTTTTGAAGCACTTTAGCCCTACAGGGGTATTTTTGAAGTTCCCCCTACTTGAAGAACAACCTCGAACATGCATATAGAGACAAGTATGGACAAAAATATCTTCGAGGTTTGCATCGTTCATCCATTTCTTCATTATTTTCTCTATTGTCAAATCTCTTTTATTCTGAGTGTTATATCACTTTAGATTGGTCTCACGTACTTGGGATTTCAGCTGATTTATGTTGTTGTTTTTGTGAATCTTCATTGCATTTGGTATCATTATTCCCGATTTGAGAGTCTTAAGTTTATTAAAGCTCCCCATTGATCAATTTTATTTCCATAGGTGTTGAATGGATGCAAAAAGGCTTCCATTTTCTTTGTTTTTTTTTAGTAATTGAGCTTTCTACATAACTTTTATGGTTTATTTTTTGGTTTATGTCGAGATCCATAAATTTTTCTCTCTTTTCAAGTTGATAAAATTGGTGCTTCGGTTCTTCCATGGGATATAATCCTTGAATTACACATCAATGTTTCAATTTTTCAATGTTCCTTATAAAATTAAAGTTGTTATTAATTATGATTTTATCTAATTAATATTCAAATGCTTTGATATTGTAAATATATGATGTTTTTTATGAAAATATTACATAATGATAATTTGTTCCATATATATTTGTATTTAGCAAAACGAATATTGTTTAGAATGATAATAGATATCTAAAACAATAATTTTAGTTGTTTAGATGTAGTGTATTATGAATTTATTTATTGAAGAATTTTCTAATTGTCTTTAGTTATTTTTGTAAATCTTTGTAGGCAAAGATTTTTATTATCTGAGTACTTAATTTTAGAGGTGTCTAAAAAAACATATAATAGTCGTTTAGTATTGAATGTTGTTGTTAAATCTAATGATTTATAATATTATGTATGTTTTTTTAGATTTTTTTTTATGACATGATATATCTTATATACATTGTTGTTATTAGCATTGATTTAATCAATATAAAATAACCCAATATTAATTACCAATAAATATAAACCATAATAATATTATAAATGAATTAAAATAATCATATTTTAAATTAGTTTAAATAACAATAATCCGTTATATCAACATACAAAGATAAAATTTTAAAAAATTTGATTTTTAAAAATTTCGTACATCGTACGACTCTTGAAACTAATTATCTAAATAACCTAACAAAACATATATTTCTTACTAAAAATCAATTAAACGTATTTATTAAATTGGCGGAATATCAGATATACCTTCATAGGACTAAACCGCTTCAAAAATACTCTTCTCTAAAATAATTATTAAATCGAAAAAAACTGAAGAAAAGACAAGTTTGCCCTTAATGTTCGAACATGAAAAACCCACGTTCTGAAGTTTTTCGACGTGAAAACTGTCAAAAGTAAGAAAGCCGAACAGTTTTTCGACGTGAAACATGTTTCAAAGTTTATAGCAAGAACGAATAAGTGATGTCGAACTTGAAAGGGGTCGATTTGAAGTTGGCAAGAAGGAAAATGGCTAGAATCAGCAGCAGCAGTGAAGAAGAGAGCACGAGTCCATCTTCAATGGCGTCAATAAGTGTAAGTAGATTGATTTCTAGGGTTTTGCAAACTTTCAGGTCACAAAATGGTTTATTGATTTGAAATTGGTGAGTGTCAGTGAGTCGGTTAAGTCGCAAGGGTCGTAGGAGTTGCATGACCATCTTCGATTTAGTGAGTCAGTTGAGTCGCAAGGGTCGCAGGAGTTGCATGACCATCTTCGACTCAGTGAGTCGGTTGTCTCAGTGAGTGGGATGGGTCTCAATGGTCGTTTGAGGGGCGTGTGTCACTTGATATTATGCCTCGTGGGTCGGTTGAGTCTCAGTGAGCCGGTTGAGTGTCGTAGAGTGTCTGAAGATCGTTTGAGTTGCATGGGTCACATGGGTCGGTTGAGTCGCATGGGTCGCTTAAGTCAGTAGAAGTATAATATATTCTTAATTGGTCATTTTGCATGTGGCGCCAAAGTCGAAGTTTGTGTATGAATTCAAGCACATGGATAGAATGCCAAAGATCACCACCAGTGTTATCCTCACGAGACAATAACGACGCTGAGAGGAATCTTAGATGAACACGAGTTGCATTACTTCGAGAAAGAGTCACAATTTAGGCATTTATTCCATTTACAATGTGACTCCACATTGATGAAGGTTCAAATGTCTATCCTACTAAATCACTCCGTGATTATACGGGACAAGACGGAGTTGTGGTTTGTCATAAACGGTATTCCCATCCGGTACTCTATAGTGGAGCACACACTAATTTCTGGATTGAAATGCGGACCATATCCCAAAGGATGGGAGTCCATAAGGGGTGTCACATTCAGGCTGAAGAATTTCGGCCGTGGAAAGGTGACCCCGAACAAGTCAGTGAAAAGCTTGTGAAGGCGAAGAATTCCGACGACCGGAAGAGGTTGGCAACTTTGATGTTGTTGGCGCAAGTTATGGCTCACAAGCCTTCAGCAGAAAACTCTATCAGCCATGATTTTATTGACATGGTTGATGACTTGGAATTTTGTGAAGGCTTTCCATGGGGTCGTTACACATTCGAAGAAGATTGTGGATACTTGCCGCAAGCACGTTAGCGGGGAATCACCGAAACCAAAATGCTATTGTGGCGGTTTCATAATCCCACTAATGGTAAGTTGTATATATTATTCCAATAACTTGAATGTTTTCGTAATTTTTGCATTCTTATCATTTTGTTTTAATGTTTCAGTTACTTCCATTCGAAACCATCCTTAGTTTGGGTGAAAAGGGATGGTATGTTGAGGTTGTGGATGTGCATCGATCATGCCCAAGAATGTGCAAGAAGATGGTTAAATCCAATTTTAACCCGAAGTATGTAGATGTGATAAGGCAGATTGGAGATTCTAAGGTAACAATTACACAAGGGTCACAAGGGAAACAAGGGTCACAGAGGGTAATAATGGTTATTTTTTGTTTTTCAGGATATTCTAAGTATTCTTTGTGCTGAACACGAAAAGGAAGCTTTACTTTCTGATCTGGAGGATTACGAGGGATGTGATGATCCGATGTTCAGATATGGATGGAACATCTTCGTAGAAATCCGAAGGGTATTTGTTGGGAGGATATCCGTAAGCAAGAACTGCTGACACGAAAAGTAGCTCTTGGTGATCAAAAAAGGGAAAGAAAAGGGGACTAAGAGAAATGAGAACGTGAAAAAATAATAGAGGTCCAAGATGATGCTGATGCTGATGTTGCAGTCCCTCTGACACTGGAGCAGAAATTAATAAGGGAAATAAGGAAGTCGAAGAAAAGAATCATCAACGCCGTAAGAGACCTTCTAAGGGATATCGGGATTCATATGCCTAATCCAAAATCAAAGGCTACCGAGAAAGTTGCGATCACTGGAAACCAATCTTTCGACACTGTTAGTGATTATATTTTTGAATTCCTTTGACTTCCAGTGTCAAGAAAAGAGCCAAGCGAAGAGCCGGTTGACTCTGGAGATGGCTCAGAAGAGGATTTGGCAAACATTGCTCCTGATGGAGTTCCACCAAGTAAGTAATATTTAGTGAAAAGGTCATTTGAGTGTGAATTTCCATCGAGAGTCGGCATGGGTCGCAAGAGTTGGATCGGTCGGAGGGACATATAAGTCGTAGGGTCGCATAAGTCGCAGGGTCGCTAGAGTCGCATGGGTCGCATGGGTTTCATATGTCCTATGGGTCACTGGGTCACTAAAGTCGAATGGGTCGCATGGGTCGCATGTGTTATATAATCAATATAGTGAACGATGAGTCTAATGAATGAAGTAATTATATGCAGATGTTCCAGTGGGTCATGTCGAAAAGGTGCACACTAAAGATACTTTAGTGGGTCTTGTCGATGACGTCGCCGACGAGGTTCCTACCAAGGATACTCCAACAGTGGGTCATGTCCAAGAGGTCGCCGCTATTGTCAAAGTACCACCAATTAAGTACGGTCATTTGAGTCACAGAGGTCGCATTGGTTGCATTGGTCGCATTGGTCGCATGGATCGTATGGTCGCATAGGTCACATTAGTCACATAGGTCGCATAGATCGCATTGGTCACCATATGTTTAATGAAGTAAATTTTATGCAGGTGCTGGACCTTTATCAAAGGATTCTGCGCCATATGTTGAACCTCCGTCAGTGAAAAGAGCAAGAACAGTGCGAGGGAGAGTGCGAGGGAAAGATGTTGGTGGAGTCCAAGAACCCGAAAAAAAAGTTGTTCAAGAACCCGAAAAAAAGGTGGTTCAAGAACCTGACGGGGAAGAGGAGTTTGTGTGGAATCCCAAAGGATTAGTAAAGGGCTTGATAACCCAATTTCCTTCCTTCCTTGACGCTAGCGGTGAAAAGTTGACTAATCTATATTTGTTCCTGAAGACACCTCGACATGAGCGGTGGTGAAAATCTAAGCTAGATATTCCCTAGGGGGGCCAAAGTTTTGGGAGACTATATTAAAGGCCTACGTATGGCTTGAAGATGATGTAAGTTTTTTTAAACCCTTAATCTGACAATGTTTTGTGTCATATGTATTCATTTGTGTTAATGTTTTTTTGAACCAATTGGATGAGGCGTTGATGGTGTTATCTTCTCGTTCGACATTGAATTCCAGCGTGAATCATAATTATTACGTTTGTCATGTTGCTTTCATGCAATTGCTCTCACTGTGGATGTACGAGGATATGGAAACTTTGTCGGAAATTCTTAGTGATTTTTTGAATGCCAAGTATCCATTCAGAAGTAGGAAGACACCAATTAGTGATTACGAAGGTTTTGTCTCGGTTCTTAACATTCCATCGAACAAAAGTTGATGGGTAGGATGTCATTGGGTAGCCATCAAAGTAAATTTCAAAACCCGATGCATCATGGTATACGACTGCCAGATGAGACTTAGGAAAACGCATATTGATCTGGTGATTGAGAAGATAAGAAACGTTGTCCCAAGATGCTCATTCTCGGAGGGTTTCCTTCTTTGGCTTCTGGAGAAGATGAATGGAAGTATGAGTATTATGAAGGTCTATCATAGAACTAAAACGGGAATGACTATGGTGTTTTCTCCTACAAATTCGTAGAAGCCTCGTTAATGAGAAGGAGGAATATGTTTCACTTAATTTGCGATGAAGATGTTACTTCCATGCATGAGAAGATGACGGCTGATATATTTAGTAATGAAGAACGTATCTATCCACCCCGAGACAAACTTGATATTTGGTACATTGTTTTTTGGAATGGAAGATGTAAACATTTGGTACATTGTTATTTTTTAAATATTTGGTACATTGTCGCAGGGGTCAAAGGGTCGCAGAGGTACAAGTGTCGCACGGATCCAAGGGTCACATAGCCTCATGCGACCCTTTCGGCCATTGCGACCCATTTGTCCATTTCGACCCTTTCGACTAGTCTTTTCAACGTCAGACTACTGGCTTTCCAGGTGCTAGCTATGCGACACGTCTCTGTTACCCCTATATTAAAAGGTTCATCAAATTTTCTAAGTCTCACCATAACACCCATTTAAGATGAGAATGAATCGGAAGAATCCCATCTCTCTCCTCTTTTCGTCTAAGTCTCTAACCCTAACTTTTCTAAAAAATCCTTGTTACCTTTGTGACCGTTTTAACCTTTGTCACGAAGGTCACATGGTGGACGCATGGTATCGTGTTGTCTATTTGTTACTCAAGGTCTTGGTAATCTTCGGACTAGGTCTCTATGCAGATACACACAAGTACTTACAATGTGAATGGATGACTTTGTGTTGTATCTGCACTGCATAAGGTCTTGGTAATCGGCAGACTCAGACATCAAGCTGTATCCGCGTTACCTAAGGTCACGGTTGGAGGTAAACTTGGAGAAGGCGTGGAGTCACACACGACTCTCTTTACGGGGGAGGGCTCCGATGTGTCTCTAAAGTCGGCAAATTTGAACTTTGTGACATTTGAGACCTTATGTGACCTTTTTTTCCTTTTTCTTCTACTTTTTTCTTTCTTTTTTTTTTCTTGAACTTTTTTCTTGCTTTTTTTTTTCTTGAACTTTTTTCTTGCCTTTTGTTTAACCATTGTGACCTTTGAGACCTTATGTAACCTTATGTAAATTTTTTTGTAACTTTTGTGACCTTTGTGACCTTATGTAATCAATATTTAAATGTTGAAAATGTCTTATTTTGCATCTATTGCTCGTAAGATTATGACTCATTCGACTCATGCGACCCAATATGACCCGTTATGCGACCCTCAATCGCATTAAATTAGAATCAAGTTTAAACGGGAACCCATCCAACGCATGTGACCACATATGACAATGTACGACTCATGCGACCTATACAACTCATGTGACTTGTCGTTTTGCTGTCAGGCTCCTGTCATCCGATCCATGTGACCCTTCCGACCCATGTGACCCTTCTAATCCATGTGACTTGTCGTTTTGCTGTCAGACTCCTGTCTTCCGACCCATGTGACCCTTTCGACCCATGTCTATAAGTTAACGTCTATGTCTCTTCTCTTAGTAGGCGTATCTAACCCCAATGTTTATGATTTTTTTACCTTTGTGACCTCCGTGCCGCAGTCACCATTGTCGACCTAGGGCATCGTGCTGTCTATGTGTTACTCAAGGTCATGGTAATCGGCGGACTCAGTCTCTATGCAGTCACTGACGAGTTGCGGGGGTGACTTAGGTGACGGTGTTGGGTCACTCTTGAAATGTGACTGGAAGACGAAGTACATGGTAGGAGATAACTCTGGACTGCAATACCAAACAAGAAGAATGCAGAAGAATGGAAGACGGAGAAAGACTGCGACCAAGCGACCCATGCGACCCTCAATTGGCATTAATTAGTTTGACCTTGTAAATGTATTGTTTGATTGGTTTTTGTCATTTTATCATTATAAACTAGTAAATTCATCGATTTCGCATCTATTGATCCATATATGCGACCAAGCGACCCATGCCATTATCAATATATTTGAGTTGTATATGTCTAATTTAGAATTAATATAGATAATAATATAAATAATATCGACATTTGAACAAAATGTTAAATGTATTGTTTAATTATCCGACGAGTTTTTAAAACACTACTATCACTTTTGAAACACATGCATTGGTTATACACAACTCAACTAGGTACACATGGGTCATAATCTGTTTTAACCATTGATTGACGTTGTAGATGTATTGTTTTGATTCGAATTCCATGAAGGTGATTCGATGTCAGGGTCATGTCTTTTGTATTCCAGTTGTTTCCTTTTTCCGAATAACGACACACTCTCTCTCGCTAACTCATCATCTTCCATCCATTTTTTGCCGAAAATGCAACATTTCCCTACTTTCATCCAAATAATTCTTCCGAGCTTTCTGGAGAACTACCTCGTACTATCCTTCATCTCTCTCATTCGGTATGTTAATGTAGAGAATGTAAAGATTTGACTTTTTCTTTGATTTTTGTTACAGGACATTCCGACGAAATTCTTCGATGAGCATATTTACGGGAAAACGAGGGACGAAAACACGCTTAAATCAGATGTGTCTAACAAAACATGGAAAATCAAGTTGGATGGCTCAAGATTCACTGATGGATGGAAAGATTTCTCCAAGGACCATGATTTTCGTATTCGAGATTTCTTAGTTTTCCGTCACTAAGGTGACATGGTTTTTCACGTCATGACTAGTTTCAGCGATGATATGTGTAATCTACAATATGCATCATCTATATCCTCATCATCATCCGTGGAAGCAGGATCATCTTCTTCTGATCAGAGGATTTTCACGGTACCAGTCACGCGTTCAAATCTGGCCGTAGATGTAGTGGCAAGTGAACTCAAACCGATTTATATGATTCATCAAATTTGGCTGTATATGCATTAGTTTGACGTCATTGTAAATTTATTCGGTTATCGCAGACACTTCCGATAGAGTTTGCGAGGTCGAGTGGTCTTTGCGGTAGACGAAGTAAGATTTATATGATAACCTATTATGTTCGGATTTGGGAGGCATATCTAAGGCCCGTGAAACGCGGTGGCGTTAGCATCACCAGGGGTTGGACAAAGTTTTGTCACGATAATGGCTTTAATGTGGGTTGTACCCTCGAAGTCGAACTGCACGCCGTTATTGATGATGTAGCTTGTCTACTGTTTACCCCTCTATGAAGGCCTATAATCAACATAGATTGAATTCGTTGTATTTTGATTGCTTTGAACCTCATTTGAATAACAAAATTCATGTTTGTATTTGGTTGTTTTTTTACTATTATTCAATAGAATGTATTATTGTTAGTATCAATGTTTTTATGGATTTACTATTATTGTAATAAGGGACGCAGAGGGTTCAAGGGTCACAGGGGACAAAGGGTTGCAGAGGTACAAGGGTCGAAGGGAGATAAGGGTCGCAGAGGTACAAGGATTGAAGGGATACAAGGGTCGAAGGGGGACAACGTTTGCACGGTCCAAGGGTCTAAAAAAATGTTTACTCTTTGATTATGAAAGATGTAATTTGGTACATTGTTCTTTTTTAACTTTTGTAAATAATTTTGGGAATGGATAATTCAACTTTGTACATTGTTAGTTTTTTAAAAATTATTCATATTATTTGTAAATAATTATTTAATAATAAAGCGTAAAGGGTCACAAAGGTCCAATGGTCGCAGAGGTACAAGGGTCGCACCATTTGTCCCTTGCGAACCTTTTACTCGTTCGATTCTTGACCCTGCGACCCTTTTACCCGTTTGACCCTTTTACCTCCGCGACCTATGTGACCGTGTGGTCATTCTTTTTGAATTCCATCTAACGTTGATTCGGTGTCATGTCTTTTCGAATTCCAGTCGTTTCCTTTTTTCGAATCCATTTTTTCCTCTCATCATCTTCCATCCATTTTTTTTTTCAGAAAATACCACATTTCCCTCATTTCTTTCGACAAATTCATATGCATCATCTGTACTACCTTGTAATCTTCTTAACACTCTGTCGGTATGTTACATGTAGAGAATTTACATATTTGACTTTGTTTTTCGTTTTTTGTTACAGGAAATTCCGAAGATCTTCTTCGAGGAGTATATTTACGGGAATACGAGGGGTAACAAAATGGATTAAATTGAATGCGTCTAACAGAACATGGGAAGTCAAGTTGGATGGCTCCAAATTCACTGATGGATGGACAGATTTCTACAACAACCAAAACATGCATTTTAGGGATGTCGTACTTTTCCGTCACGAAGGTGACATGGTCTTTAACGTCACCAGGGCCACTCTTGATGAGAGGGTTTTCATTGTACCAGTCACGCGTTCAAATCTAGCCCTAGATTGATTGGTAAGTAACCTCAAACCGATTCATCATATATAATTTGGTTATTTATTAGAATTTTATTCATTTATACTGATGTAACTTGGTGATGTCGCAGACACTTCAGATAGGGTTTGTGAGGGAGAACGGTCTTTGTCGTAGATGATGTCATGTAATGATGTACCAAGATTGCAGAATCGATCGCGGAATGTTCGATTTTTTGCTAGCAGCTTTAAGGCCCGTGAGCCGTGGTGGTGCTTGCATCAGAGGGGGTGGAGAAAGTTTTGTCAAGAAAATGGACTGAACGTGGGTTGTCCCCTCATAGTAAAAAAGTTCTCCATTGCAGGAGATCCTGTGCTTCAATTTATCAGCAACATATTTTGATTTGTTGTATTTTGATTTCTTTGAACCACCTTTTAACTTGAACTTCATTTGATCTTGTGGATTTACTATTATTCAATTGTTAGTGTTATTGTTAGTATCGTTGTTTTTGTGGATTTACTATTTTGTAACAAGGGTAGCAGATAGACAAGGGTCGAAAGGGGGACAAGGATCGCACGGGTCCAAGGGTTGCGAGGGACAAGGGTCGCACGTGTCCAAGGGTCACGAGGGAAAAGGGTCGCACGGGTCCAATGGTCGCGAGGGACAAGGGTCGCACGGGTCCAAGGGTCGCGAGGGACAAGGGTCCCACGGGTCTAAGGGTCGCGAACGTACAAGACTCGTAGATATTTGATTCAATTATTTGTAAATAACTTGATAAATTATTATTTTCAAAATTTTATTCATATTATTTGTAAATAATAAATTATTTTTAGGAAAAACACTCGATTTTGATCCTATTCCCCCCTCGATTTTCAGTTTCAGCCTATTTCCCCCTCGATTATCATGTTTTAGTCCTATTCCCCTCTCGATTTCGATTTCATCCTATTCCCCCCTCAATTATCACAAATCTACCTAAAACCCCCCTCCGATTTTGACCCAATTTTGACCACATTTTGATTTCAATTTTGACCCAATTTTGATTTTAATTTTGACCCAATTTTGATTTTAATTTTAATTTTGATTTTAATTTTGATTTTAATTTT
>CM071868.1:21609919-21622353 GCA_036759665.1 Gynandropsis gynandra | reverse complement strand
GAGTCTTCAAAAAAGAACGTGCGAATGAAAAATGTTTGACGTAGATAAGTATCCATGCAGTCAAGCAATTGCGGCAGCACATAATGTTGGTAAAGGTGACAAGATATCAGATCTATGTTCACACTACTACTTTCGGGAGACATGCGTTTGGCTTACCAAGAAACCGTGTATCCGGTTCCTGATTGCAGTGATTGGGATATTCCCCCTGAAGTGTCTAAGCATGTGTTTGAACCTCCTATACTGGCTCAGAAAAGGCAAAGCGGGAGGCCTAAATTGAATCGTTATCCTAGACTCGGTGAGGCTCGGAGAAGTACCCCATCTTCGTCAAGACAAACCCCGTCTGCTGCGTCGATACAAAACCCATTTGTGTCGCCACAAACCCCGTCTGCTGCGTCGATACAAAACCCATTTGTGTCGCCACAAACCCCGTCTGCTGCGTCGATACAAAACCCATTTGTGTCACCACAAACCCCGTCTGCTGTGTCGTTACAAACCCCATCTTCAAAAGCTAGCATCACTGGCAGTGTTCCAAACGTGACAACCGAGACAATGCCGACTTAAAAAAAAAGAAAGCTTTGTTAGTTAGTAATTGTGTAATACTATATTATTTGTATTATTTTGATTAAAGTTTTTGGGACTTTCATACTTATAATTCGATAAATTCTTCATTATAATCCGACCCATGCGACCCTCAATTGGATTAAATTAGAACCCATCCGACTCATTCGACCTCATGCGAACAAATATGACTCATGCGACCAATGCGACATCATGCGAACAAATATGACTAATGCGACCAATGAGACCCTCACATGTATTAAATTAGAACACATGGATTAAATTAGACCCATTCGACCCTCAATTGGATTAAATTAGAACCCATCCGACTCATTCGACCTCATGCAAACAAATATGACTCATGCGACCATACGACCAATGCCATTATCAATATGCCATTATCAATTTAGGATCAATATAGACTATAATATAAATAATATCGACATTCGAAAACAATGTTGAATGTATTTTTTGAAATTTTATCAAACTCATCCGACGAGTTCTTAAAACACTACTATCGCTTTTGTAGCACAAACATTGGTTATACACAACTCAAATAGGGACACATGGGTTATAATCTGTTTTAACCATTGATTGACATTGTAAATGTATTGTTTTGATTGGTCTGTTACATTTTATCATTATAAACCCGTAAATTCGTAGATTTCGCATGTAATGTGACCGTGCGACCCATGCGACCCATGCGACCCTAATTTGTAATTAATTAGTTTGACGTTATAAATGTATGGTTTGATTGGTTTTGGTCATTTTATCATCTTAAACACGTAAATTCGTCGAGTTCACATCTATTCATCAATATATGCATGCGACCCTCCGAAAATTTCGTCACCAAAATTCCCGCCGAACTTTTCATCATATTTGAATTTTTTTTAAAAAATAACATCTGCAGGTCATGTCTTTTCGAATCCCCTCTGACGGCGATTCGATATCCAGGTCATGTCTTTTCGAATTACGGTCGTTTCCTTTTTAACAATAACGACACAAACTCTCTCTCTACTCTCGTTCCTTCAATTTTTTCGAAAATGTCACAGTTCCCTTCTTTCTTCAGAGAGTTTTTTCCGCGCTATCTGGAAGAGAACTACATTGTAATCTTCTTCATCAGTCTCTCTGTCGGTGTGTTACACGTAGAGAATGTAAAGATTTGACTTGTTTTTTCATTTTTTGTTACAGGACATCCCGAAGATATTCTTCGATGATTATATGTACGGAAACACAAGGGACGCGGCAACGCTTAAATTGAATGGGTCTATCAGAAGATGGGAAGTAAAGTTGGATGGCTCTAGATTCACTGATGGGTGGAAAGATTTCGCCAACGACCTAGACTTAAGTATTGGGGATTACTTACTTTTCACTCACGAAGGTGACATGGTCTTTCGCGTCACCTTCGCCACTCCTGCTCCAAGGATTTTACGAGAAACTGTGGTACCAGTCACTCGTTCGAATCTGGCCGCAGATGCATTGGTAAGTGACTTCAATATGGTTTTATTCCTTGCCTGGGTAAGGATTTTCACGATTTTTATTCCTTGCTTCGGATGTCGCAGACACTTCCAATAGGATTTGCGAGGTGGAGCGGTCTTTGCCATAGACGATGTAAGATATATCTGATGCTAGGATACTCCACGGCGTGGGAGGCATATCTAAGGCCCGTGGCACGTGGTGGCGCTTCCATCAGAATGGGTTGGAGAAAGTTTTGTCTCGACCATCGACTAACTGAGGGTTGTACCCTCGTAGTCGAATTATATTATAATGGGCCAATACCCATGCTTTAGTTTTTCCCTAAAAATGACAGTGTTTGATTTTCAGTTGTGTTTGGATGATTTTCAGTAACAAGGGTGGCAGAGGGACAAGGGTCGCAGGGGTCCAAGGGTCGCAGAGGTAAAGGGTCGCAGGGGTCCAAGGGACACAAGGGTCTTAAGGGTCGCAAAAGAAAGGGGTCACAGAGGGAAAATAATTGTATTTGTAAATAATAATACAATTATGATTTGTAAATTATTCATATTATTTGTAAATAATTGTATTTGTAAATAATAAATAATAAATTTTTCATATGATTTGTAAATGATAGTATTGAAGTTCCCCCGATTCAATAGTAAGTATAATAAATTATTCATATTATTTGAAGTTCCCCCGATTCAATAGATCGCAGAGGGACAAGGGTCGCAGGGGTCCAAGGGTCGCAGAGGGACAAGGGTCACAGAGGGAAAAAGGTCGCAGATGGACAAGGGTCGCAGGGCTCCAAGGGTCGCAGAGGGACAAGGGTCGCAGATGGACAAGGGTCGCAGATGGACAATGGTCGTAGATGGACAAGGGTCGCAGATGGACAAGGGTCGCAGGGGTCCAAGGGTCGCAGAGGGACAAAGGTCGCAGATGGACAAGGGTCGCAGATAGATAAGGGTCGAAGGGGTCCAAGGGTCGCATAACCTCTGCGACCCTTGTCCATCTGCGGCCCTGCGACCCTTGAACCTCTGCGACCCTGTGACCATTGAACCAAATATTTAAAATAACAATGTACCAAATATTTAAAAAAATAAAAATGTACCAAATATTAAAAAAATAACAATGTACAAAGTATCAAGTTAAGATTTGGGTGAAGGTTTTCCATTACAAAATATCTCCGCCGCCATCTTCTCACGCATGGAAAGAACATTGTCGTCGCAAATGGAGTGCAAATCATGTTGTTTTTTCGTTACCGCGGCTTCTAAGTATTTGTATGAGTATACACCACAGTCATTCCCGGTGTCGTTCTGTACACCTTTATAATACTCATATTTCCATTCACTTTGCCCACCTGCCAAAGAAGGAAACCCTCCGAGAACGAACATCTTGGGGACAGCTATTCTTAGCTTCTCAATCACCAGATCGATATTCTTTTCCTTAAGTCTCGTCTGGCAGTCGTATACCTTGATGCATTGGGTTTTGAAATCCGCTTTAATGGCTATCCAATGACATCCTATATACAAAGCGGCTTGCGATGGAACGTTTAGAACCGCGACAAAGCCTTCGAAAGCACTAATTGGTTCTGTACTTCTAGATGCATACTTGCCCTCCAAACATTCAATAACATGATCCGGCACCGGCACAGTTTCCGGATTCTCGTACGCCCAATGCTTGACCATCTCCATGGCATAAACAGGAAAAACGTAAAGTTTCTTATATATCCCGGGGAATGTCTTCATGCGGCAATACAGCATCAACAACGCCTCCTCCAATTGCTGCAAAAAATAAATAAAAAAATTTAACACACATGAATACATATGGCACAAAATGACCTCTGTGACTTCGGGTTTAAAATAACTTACCTCATCTTCCAACCATACGTTGGGCGTTAATAAAACTTTCCAAAACTCTGGCCCCCGGCCAACATCTAGTTCAGATTTCCACCAACTGTTATGTCCAGGGTTCTTCAGGAACGTATAAAGAGCAGTCAATTTTTCACCATTGGCGTCAATGAACGAAGGTTCTCGGGTTATCGAGCCATTTTCTAATCCCACGGGCGTTCACCAGAACGAAGGTTCTTCATCCACCTTGTTATCAGGTTCTTGAACCACCTTCTCTTCGGGTTCTTGGACTCCACCAACATCTTTCCCTCGCCCTCGCCCTCTACCTCTACCTCGCACTTTTCTTGCTCTTTTCGCCGGTGGAGGATCAACATATGGCTTCCGTGATCTTAAAACTCGTTTACGAACCGGCGGAGAATCCTTCTTTAAAGGTCCAGCACCTGCATAAAATTTACTTCATTAAACATATGGCAACCAATGCGACCCATGCGACCCATGCAGACCCATATGACCCATTTGACCTTTAGTGACCCATGCGACCTATGGAGACCCATACGACCCATTTGACCTTTTGTGACCCATGCGACCTCGACTCTCGTACCCCTTTGCGACCCTTGAACCTCTGCGACCCATACGACTCATTAGACCCATTAGACCCATACGACCCATGCGACCAATGCGACTCAAAAGACCGTACTTACTTGGTGGAACCTCCTTATCCTTAGAGGGGGCCTCTTCGGCAGGACCGACTGTAGGTTCCTTGGAAGGAACCTCCTTTTCCTTAGAGGGGGCCTCTTCGGCAGGACCGACTGTAGGTTCCTCGGAAGGAACCTCCTTAGGGGGGGCCTCTTCGACAGGACCGACTGTAGGTTCCTCGGAAGGAACCTCCTTAAGGGGGGCCTGTTCGACTGAACCGACTGGAGCATCTGCATAAAATTACTTCATTCATTAGATGCGTATTTTGCGACCCATGCGACCCTTGCGACCCTTGCCGACTCTCGATGGAAATTGACTCAAATGAACTTTTGAGCTATTTATTACTTACTTGGTGGAACTTCATCAGGAGCAACGACTGCAGTAACCTCTCTGGAAATGTATTCAGTTAGAGGAATGGTGGCGGCAGATGCGATATTTTCAATTAATAACGAAAGGTTTGCCAAATCCTTTTCTGCGCCATCTCCACGGACATTTTCAGACTCTGACTCAACCGGCTCTTCGTAAGGACCTGGATATGAACGTTGAAGGAATTCATAGTCTCTAACACTGCCGGAATATTGGTTTGCGGTGCTCGAATCTATCTCGGCAGATTTTGATTTTGCCTTTTCAGCACCTTTGGGATTTGCCGCCTCTGCTTTTGTATTAGGCAAATGAAACCTGGCATCCCTTAGAAGATCTCTGACAGCGTTGATGATTCTTTTCTCCGACTTCTTTATTTCCTTCACTAATTTCTGCTCCAGTGTCAGCCGGACTGGAGCTTCTTTTCCTTCAGCTTCATCTTCATCCTCGCCTTCTCTTTCAGCATCAGCTTCAGCATCACCATTTCTTTCTTCATCACCTTCAGCATCAGGTTCAGCATCAGCTTCATCATCTTCAAGCTCTATCATTTTTTCCCCCACGCTCTTTTTCCTCTTAGTCCCCTTCCCCTTCCCCTTCCCTTTCCCCTTCTTTTCATCTCCAAGAACTACTTTCCGCGTCAGCAGTTCTTGCTCACGAATGTCCTCCCAACAAAGTCCCTTCGGATTTCTACGAATATGTTCCATCCATATCTGAACATCGGGATCGTGGCATCCCTCATAGTCGTCCAGATCAAGACGTGAAAAGTATTCTTCGTGATCAGGACAAAGAATACTTCGAATATCTTGAAAAACAAAAAATAGCCATTATTATACCCTCTGTCCCTTGTTTTACTTGTGACCCTTGTATAATTGTTACCGTAGAATCTCCGATCAGCCTTATGACTTCTGCGTATTTCAGGTTAATACTGGGTTTAACCATCTTCTTGCACATTCTTGGGCATGATGGATCCGCATTCTCTACATCAACATACCATCCCTTTCCGCCCAAACTAAGGATGCTTTCGAAAGGAAGTAACTGCAACATTAAAAAAAAATCAAAATGCAAAAAAGTATGAAAAAATTCAAGTTATTCTAATAATATGTACAACTTACCATTAGTGGGATCATGAAACCGCCACAATACCATTTTCGTTTCGGTGATTCCCTGCTAACGTGTTTGCGGCAAGTATCCACAATCTTGTCGAATGTGTAACGCCCCCATGGAAAGCCTTCACAAAATTCCAAATCATCAACCATGTCAATGAGATCATGGTTGATAGAGTTGTCTGATGAAGGCTTGTGAGCAATAACTTGCGACAACAACAACAAAGTTGCCAACCTCTTTCGGTCCTCGTCATTCTTCGCCTTCACAAGCTTTCCAATGATTTGTACGGGGGTCACCTTTCCACGGCCGAAATACTTCCGCCTGAATGTATCACCCCTTTTGGACTCCCATCCTTTGGGATATGCTCCGTGGTTCAATCCGGAAATTAGTGTGTGCTCCACTATAGAGTACCGGATGGGAACACCGTTTAAGACGAACCACAACTCCTTCTTGTCCCGTACAATCACAGAGTGATTTAGGAGGATAGACATTTGAACCTTAGTCAATGTGGAATCACATTGGAAATGGAATAAATGCTTAAATTGCGATTCCTTCTCGAAGTAATGCACGTCGTATTCATCTAAGATTCCTCGTGATCTTTGTGTCCATGTGTTTGAATTGATACACAAACTTCGGCTTTGGGGCCACCTGCAAAATGACCAATTAATTAAAGAATACATTAACATTATACCGACTCAAGCGAATCATGCGACTCAAGCGACCCATGCACTCATGCGATCCATGCGACCCATGCGACCCAACCGACCCTTTAACTCAACCGACCCATGCGACTCGACTGAACCATGCGACCCAAACCCACTCACTGAGACAACCGACTCAAACGACCCTTAGACCCCCTGCGACACTCAAGCGACGATTGCGACCCAAACCGACTCACTGAGACAACCGACTCAAACGACCCTTAGACTCCCTGCGACGCTCAAGCGACCATTGCGACCCAAATCGACCCACTCAGACTCAACAGACTCACTGACACTCACACCCATTTCAAATCAATAAACCATTTTGGGACTCGACATCCTCTAAAACCCTAGAAATCGATCTACTTACACTTATTGACGCCATTGAAGATTGACTCGTGCTCTCTTCTCCACCGCTGCTGATTCTAGCCATTTCCTTCTTGCCAACTTCGAATTTCCTTCTTGCCAACTTCGAATCGATCCCTCTCAAGTTCGAAATCACTTGTTCTTTCTTGGCTTTTACTCTCCCAGAATGCGGGTTTAGCTTTTACTCTCCCAGAATGCGGTTTTTCTCACGTTCGAAAATTAAGGGTAAATTTGTCTTTTCTCCAGTTTTTTTTCCGATTAAATAATTATTTTAGGGAAGGGTATTTTTGAAGCGTTTTAGCCCTACAAGGGTATATCTGATATTTCGGCGTATAAGTTTATATACGTAATATTCATTGTAAAAATAATATCGACAAACAAAATAACATTATTTAAAATTAAATTTAATTTTAAAAAATTATATATTATTTTAGTATTTAAATAAGATTATGATAATACTAAAATAAAAATTAGCATTTTATATAAAAGGTTTTTTTAACTTATACATACATGTTAATATTTAAATTTTTTGTTTAAACTTTAATAAATTTTGTAAAATAAAATAAGAAATTTTTGGATCATTTAATTCCAATGGTATTAGGCTCTCTTCACCCCTAAACACACACAGATAATGTATGTTTCAATGGATGAAACAAAGTAATAATATTATACGATATTTTGCGGAACATTGTTGGTTAGAAATATAAAATAATCAACATTCATATGTTACTACAGATCATAGGTTGAAGGTTTTTAAATATTAAAGTTAATATTCCTATTTGATAGTATATATTTGTTTTGATAATCATAATAATTGACAAATTTTATAACAGAAATGAAAATAATTTAAACATTTTTAGACTTTGTTTCTGTTTGTTAAAAAAAGTTGGATTCTACTTAAAAGTTGACAGGAGGACCAGAAAAAATAAATGCAAGTCAAAATAACCCCTAATGTACTAGAACTATTATTGACATGCAATGAATTGACGCATTAAATTGATAGAGACGAAGTATGTAGATGGGGAATCCATTGATTAATAAGGAGTAGTCGGTGGCTTTTGGTAAATTACCAAGCCCACTGCAACTGCGACACCTTGCACGAGACGAGGTCACGTGTGCCTTTATTATCAAAGGAAAAATATTCTACACAACTTTGTTTTACATAGTACAAGATTTTATATCATATTTTTAAATAATTTGGAATTAGTGACATAATCAATTAATCTAAAATTATGGTGTTTTTACGATACATGGTTCGTTATGTAGAATTCGATTGATGGAAATGTATCCGGATTTATGTATCCGGATTTATTGAGAAACATGAGAATTTTTGAGTTTGCTCTTTCAATAAGAAAATTTATAGAAAAAAATTCAAAAATTTCTCTGACTAATCCAAACCACATTTTATATTAATATATTTATTTCGTTTGTGGTATGATTTAAAAAGTTTAGGCAAAAACGAAACGTAACAATGTTTAGAAACATAACTCTAACTCGAATGAGAGAGATAATATTTGATGTGGTTAATCTCAAATAATAATTATCTAGACTAATGCTTCCGTAAGAATACGGATCGTGTAGTATTAGGGTCGAACATAAAGGAATCGACGCAACTCTAAAGCTAGTAAACTAATGACTAGAACGATTAAAATCAATAAGTGTTTGGAATGCAAATAAAGTTCAACTAACTAATTAACGGATTAAATTCAATTAACTAAACACCATAGATTTCGAGAAATGCACGATAATGCAATAAAGTGCTAACAAGATCATGGTTATAGATATCATTACGTATTCGGGGAATTCAAACTCTTTCCTAAGGAACGACTCTCCTGATGTCTAAACCCACTATCTAGCATGCGTACTACCAGTCTCCCAACTGCGTAATCTCGCCTACTAGATGCATTAAAATCGTTATCCTAATTCCTATGTTCAATTAATCGACCGACTAAGGTTCTGAATCAATTAAGACTTCAAATCATGTCTACGTTCCAAAATCTAATTCATCTCCCAATGCAATCAGATTTTTATAATCATTCATTCAAGTGGCCAACAAGAACTAAATCTTTAAGTACAACCAATCAATCCGAAAATGATCAAATATTATAACCAAACATTAAACACAAGACTTCATTACATATCGGCAAAACTCTAACCCATAGCTAGGAACTACTCGGACAGGGGCTCCGAAAGCGAAACACAAAAGAAATTTATATTCAACATAGATAAAGAACGAGATCCCTCCCTATTCTATACCAATGTCTTCAACAGCTCCTCCGCATTCCGAGTTCGTCGCCCCATCTCCTGCCTTCCGATGTGCTGCCCTCTCTCCTTGTTCTCTCGTGTATGTTATGTGGTGTGTGTGTGTTCTGTCCGAAAATTGAGCTTTTCCTCTTGACCCCTTCATCCTCTTTCCTCTTTCCTTTCTTTCCTTTTCTCCTTCTTTCCTCTTTGACCGAATTTAAGCTCTCCTTAAGCTCTAGCAGCCTTGTTTCCTTTTCTTGTTCCGGCAGGCTGAAGTTTCCTTTCTTGCAGCGACTGGAATTCCATTTACTTGCAATGGTTGGATTTCCTTTTTTGTGAGTTTCCAGCTCTTATTCGCAGTCATTTTCATTCTTGCATAAGTGGCCAATGTTTCCATCTTTCTTTTCCAGCCATGTGGTTCCATTCCTCTTCTTTAACCATGTTTCCTTTTTGTGTAGACGACTGACCATTTCCTTTTTTGTTGTAGCGGCTGGATTTCCATTTTCTTGTTATGGCTGGAACTTCCATTTACTTGTAGTGGTTGCCTCTTCTGCTCCAGCAAGCTCCTAATTTATTCCAGCCGTGTCCTTCCAAGAATTGTTCCAGCCAAAGGTTGCCATTTTGTTTGAACCATGAGTTTCAATTTTTTTTTGAAGACTAGCGGTAGATATTTCCTTTTTTGCTCCAACTGTGTATCCATGTGTATTCCAGCCAATCTTGCTTCCATTTTTCTTCTTCAATTCATGATCCTTAGTTGTTGACCGTGCATGGTTGATAGGAGAGTGCTTTTTGCTTCATTTCCTCATGTTTTTATCCCGATATTTTATTTTCGAGAAAACGCTAGAAAATGACTAAGCGATGCTTTAATACTTGATAGACTATATCAATACTGAACCTAAAACAAAATCTAATGTTTACATTAACAACAAAAGCAAAAGTATCGACATTATATGATAGAGAGTCGAAGGAGGTGCAACATCTTAATGAATGGGAAAGAGATTTTGTGGTGTTTTGAGCGTTAAACAAATCCGCTTTCACAAAACAAAGATGAGAGATTTTTCATAACCATAATTAAAAGAAACAAGATAAAAATTACACGAGATTATGAGCTCATAATCAAACTTTAAGTACCCTACCTCCTTTAATTAGCATCAGAGCTCCTTTTAAAATTTCCAGAAATGCCTTATTTTTCTCTAACTTCAAATAACAACCAAATACCCCTTTGACTTAGTAAAGTCATATGTTTTAAAAGTCACATAAAGTACTTACCCGCATGAAGACTTATAGCTAAAGCATCTGGAGGATTTACCTCTACGCAGATCTTCAAAACCTAGATTATTCCCTTTGAAGTTACATCTAAAATGAAATGCTTTCGAACATCGATATGCTTGGTGATGCGTTATCAAAGTTAAACAAATAACCTAAACTACCCGCAAGTGCAGGACACGTGTGTAGTACTTCAGGTGTCGATCCCACAGGGACTACGCAACACAACCTAAACTCAAATTACGAATCAAACTTGCTAACGAACGAAATATGGTTTTAAGAATGAAATACTAAAAACAAATAAACAAACTAGTTCTTAAGAGTGAGACAAACGTTTCAGGAAACCAGTTTCACCACAAGACTACCGAAACCAACAATCAACCTATCTATTATGCAATCCCAGTCAAGTTATCTAAGGAACACGATCCTAATATGATATATGTCCTCTCTCGAGGCATAGACACGTGATCTAGTCAAGTTGACCCCTACTTTCGTGGCTGACACCTTGAACTAAACCCATGAGACCTGTGATTCATCTGTTTTACCCTCAACTGCTGCTATCCTAATTTCGTGGCCTAACCTCGGTTGTTCTAAACGTGATCTTCTAGGATTAGAATTCTCCTTTCGGTCCTTCTCCTAATCCCTAACACATGCATCAACTTGGTCTTCGTAAACACAAGTCATTTAAGCACTCAGATAAAGAATAGATAAACGAAAACGGGAAGTGCATTCAAAGATAAATCAAAAGTGGTTCCGGGATAGCCAAGGGCTAATCCCTTCTCCTAGAACAAACAAACTACTCGCTCATGCATCCGTAAATAAACATTGAAGTAGAAAGTCTAAAGAACATGAAAACCAAACGAAACCGAAGTCTTGAATTGATCTCCATTGCTCCTTGAATGTCTCCTTCGCAAAAGTCTCCTTCTTCTTCGATTCTCCCTCTGCTCTCTCTCTTCGATCCAAAACTGAAAACTCCCTCTCGAACTCAACTCCTCTGACCCCTAGCTTCTCTTCTTCCTTTTCCTTCTTCTTTTCTTTCCTTTTCTCCTTTTTTTTCCTTTTGGCCGTTCAATTATTTTCCTATTGTTGCAACAGCCACCGTTTTTGCCTTTTCATGTGTTTTCCATTCTTTATTAAGTTGTGCAACATTTCTATTCCTTTCTCCAGCAAAATATCTCTTATTCCTCTTCTCTAAAGTCATTTTCATTTTTGTATAAGTCACTAACAAGTTCCTTTTCGTGTTTAGATGAATTAACTTATCTGGTGTTTGCAGGTGACGGACGCGACCCGTGCGGGCTGAGTTTGTGTCCCGCGCGGGCGCACCGGGCTGTGTTCGTGCTGAAAACAAAGCCTACCCGCATGGGCTAAGGAGTGACCCGCTCGGGCTGGGTGTCATGGTGAAGCCCGACCGTGTTGATAGCTTGCCCAACTTGTGCTCAATTTGCTGGACCAATTGCCGAACTAAAGGCCCCACGCGGGCTAAGGTGTGCCCCGCGCGAGCTGAGCTTGTTCCTTGCCAATTCTCGTCCCGTTTGTCCCGTGATGATCCTCGATGTTAGTACTTTGTCTCGTGTACGTCTTTTAGCTCCAAAATGAACCGAATTTGCATTTAAACCTGTAAGAACACGAAAACACGAAAACTAGTAAAACAAATACAAAATCATACGTAAACATCACATCTATATCGTAAACATCTCTAAAATCGTACAAGAAATACGTATGAAAATGAGATGATCAAAGTCCCCCAGACTTGAATGTTTGCTTGTCCCTAAGCAAACGTAAACGTGGAACACGTGGGGTATACAAAATACGAGAATTCCCCTTTCTCCTAGAAATACCG
>CM071868.1:21586955-21609866 GCA_036759665.1 Gynandropsis gynandra | reverse complement strand
TTTTCAGTCTTCATCCTAGGTTCACCAAGGCTACCCACGAGAAAGTAAATCGAAGGCAAACTAAACAAGCCACTGTAACTCTCTCCACCAAACAAGGCTTCAGAAAAATGCTAAACCTAGAACAATCGAGGATACTTGTTTCTTTTCCGAGCTTTTTTCTTTCTTTTGTTTTTCTTTTTCTTTTCTTTTGTTTTTATGTCTTATTTTCTTTTCTTTTTCTTTTTTTTCGTTATGCATACTCACTAGGATTCTAGGACATCGGATTTGAAGGGATCCAGCCACTTAGACCCAGACTACCGATGACGGTATACTAATGCATCTCGTTTAAGAGTGCAGCGGAGTAGGTGGCGTTTTTATTGTGCAATGTCCTTAGGACGTAGAAAGATGATCGCCAACCCACCACTTAGACCCGAACCATCGAAAGAGTATCAAAGTCGATGCACTCATATTGATTTTAGATCATGCTTTTAGGCATTATCTCTATCGACAACGGAGTGTTAGTGTGCACTCTTAATCTGCAAAATAAGCTCGATTTCATACGATCTAATAATCCTCATAGAAAAGAAGTAAATCAATGTCTATATGAAGTATGACCATGGGTAGAGAGAATAAACGATAAACTAACCTAGCAACCTTGTCTAAACCTCCCACAAGCAACACTAGGATTCCCAAAGAATTACGACCTATTGTTTTTCAGCCGACTAATAAGCTCTAATGCTTAGGAAAAACCTAGCTCAAACATGCAAAATCTCACGGAAAATGCCAACTTCTTAAGTCTCCTAGGTTCAGGGTTTATCTCAAAACATGGCACCGGACAAGTGCCTGGGACGACTCTGACTCACGAAAGCAAAAACAAACAAAAAACTACATAATAAAAAAGAAAATGAAAGAAAATGTAACGAAATCACCTGAAAAACGTGAGCTTCTCCCCTAGACTTGAATTGAACGGCGTCCTCGACGTGAAGCTCTGATGGAGGGTAAAGGAAGTGAAGTCACATTTGTGGTGGTATTTTTTTGTGTATTTTTTAAATAACCGAGTCTTAAACTAAAAATTAAGAAAAATAGAAAACAAACAACTGGGTTGCCTCCCAGAAAGCGCTTATTTAACGTCTTTAAGCTTTGACGTCTCCATTCCTCATGTGTGCGCGACAGGTGGATCGAAAAGGGAAATGGAGGTTCCACTTTCGATCGGTTGAGCGGCTTGGTATAGATTTAGTCGCTGCCATTAGCTTTGAACGTTCCGCTCGAATCGCTCCATAGTTCCACGTCCCCATGTGTGAAGACTTATTATACCTGAAAAGGACCAGACCAACGAGACCGTAGGTTGCTCGAGAAAAGCTTAGGACGAGAATTGAAGAGTAGAGCTAAGTCACCTAGTTGGAATTCATGAGGTAGGATCTTTTTTTCGTGCCATCCCTTAGTCACTGCATCTTTCTTTGGCACATCATGCACGGGATTCACTCGTTCGCTGCCCGAGGTTGGATAAACGGTATCTGCATCGAAGAGTTTTATGACGTCTTTTTCCATTACCTCTTGCAAGTGCGGGTGCAGCCTCCTTTGAGTTTCGGTGGAAGGTTCATGGCTGTCTTCCGTATAAGTTCCGGGCATACATATTAAAGATCTGACTCTCCTACGCTTCTTTCGCGTGTGGGTTGTTTTCTCATCTCATCTACACTCAAGTTAGCATTCATAACAGCAGGATATATTTTATCGCATTCAACGTACTCATACTAAAAAGAAGACGGAGGAGGGTCGGGCTCAAGTTCGGGCGTCTTCTCCATTGCGAAACCAGTGTGCGTTTCATGTGGTATCTCCTCACATGGGGCGTCTCCTAGTGCTTCAATAGCACTCATGAATTTCGTGTACATCTCATCTCCTTCGTCCGTCAATCCTGCATTATCGCAAACTCGTGTTAAATATCGTACAAGAGGATCAAAAGCACTTACTTGATCAATCGTGTCTTTTGCTAACTTGTCCAGGGAATCGACTGTAAAGCAAGACTCCTTGGATGAGGGTCCGTTCATGGGGCTGGACAAGTTGAATTCTATCATGTCATCTTCGACACGTAAGGAAAGCTTTCCTTGTTGTACGTCTATCATGGCACCTGCAGTAGCTAGGAACGGTCTCCCAAGAATAATAGGTACCGTAGCATCTTCCTTTATTTCAAGTACAACAAAATTAGTGAGAATGAAGAGATTACCTACCTTGGTGAGAACATTTTCAACAATTCCCACCGGATATCTCACCGAATGATCCGCGAGGCATAGACACATCTTTAAAGGTTTGAGATTCTCGAAGTCCATCCGCTTGAAAACCGAGTGTGGGATGATACTCACGCTTGCTCCTAAATCACACAAAGCATTGTCAATGTCAAGATTACCTATTGTGCATAGAATGGAGAAGCTTCCGGGGTCCTTCAACTTTGGTGGCAGCATGTTTTGAAGGATGGCGCTGCATTCCTCGGTGAGTGCTACCGTCTCGTTCTCTTCAATATACCACTCTTTGGAAGAACCTCTTTGATGAGTTTTGCATGATTAGGCATCTTTTGGAGGGCTTCCACGAATGGATTTTGATGACAAGCTTCTTGAGACCCTCTACAAATCTTCCCACTCGTTCTTCATTCTCCTTCTTCATTCTTACTGCTCACCAACCGTTGAGGAAACGGTATCGGAGGTTGGTATGCCGGTGGAGCAACGTATGGTTTGTCCAAATCTGGTTCAACTCCTTCCATAATCGCAATCGTACCTTTGCCTCTTTTCATGGATGTACCAACAGCTTGCTCTTGCTCTTTGGAGGGCGAATGCTCGATCATATCAATGCAGCACATGGAAATAGCTTTAATGTACTCTCTCGAGTTTAACTCGAGTTTACCGGGAAGCTGTCCGGGATTCCGAGAGGATGAGGCAGCCTGCTTTGCTACGGAGTTCTCTAAGCTCTTCACATGGTTGCTCAAGGATTCCATCTGAGTTTTGAGTTCGTTGATCGTTGTCCCGACATCCGCATTGAATTTGGCTTGAGTCGATTGTTGCTGCCTTTGCTCCTTGATAAATTCGAGCATTACCGCCTCAAGGTTTGAAGAAGGGGCTGGAAAAGGTTGAGGAGCTTGCGAAACTTGCTGAGCATGCTGAAATTGCTGGTTATTTTGCTGGTACGGCTGCTGTGGTTGCTGAAATCCCGAGTACTTCACCGGTTGAGTCGTTCGGTATGAAAAGTTCGGGTGGTTCCCCCAATTCGGGTTGTAGGTGTTCCCGAATTGCGTGTTTCCTTGTTCGGGTGGCCCCCAATTCGGGTTGTAGGTGTTCCCGAATTGCGTGTTTCCTTGCTGCTGGGCATAATTCAAGTATTCCACGTTCTCTTGCAGTGTGCATTGATAAGCCACGTGTTCTGTATCTCCGCAATTCATGCAGTACATCGCGTTTGCTGCATTGCTCGTTGCTCTGCTCTGATTCGACTCATACAGGCGTCGAGTGCTGTTAGGCATACCTCTCGGTGTTGACCACATAGTGTGGTTCATGGCGAGGTTATCGATCAGCTCGTATACCTCCTCCACACTCAGATCCATAAATGATCCTCTAGCAGCGTTATCCAACGTCGTTCGGTGTTCATCTGAGAGTCCGTTGTAAAAAGTTTGGATAACATACCACTGCTCGAGACCATGGTGTGGACACATCTGTAGAAGATCCTTAAATCTGCCCCACGCTTCAAACAATGTTTCTCCATCTCTGCATCTAAACGTTGTGATTTTCCCCCATCTGAATCGTCTTGCTCGGAGGAAAGAATCGTGAGAGGAACAATGTGCGGTCCCAAGTCGTGATTGAACCAGCAGAAAGCGATTGCAACCATGTTTTCGCTCGTCCTCCGATGGAGAAGGGGAAGAGACGCAGTAAGATCACGTCCTCCGAGACTCTGTGTATTTTGAATGTACTGGAAAGCTCAAGGAAGTCTCTGAGGTGTTGATGGGGATCCTCGTGATTTCCACCCATGAATTGCTTCTGATGAAGCATGTTAATCATCGCTGTTCTCTAGAAACAGCGCCAAAAACTTGATGCGTATCAAAGTTAAACAAATATTAACCTAAACTACCCGCAAGTGCACGACACCTGTGAAGTACTTTAGGTGTCGATCCCACAGGGACTATGCAACACAACCTAAACTCAAACTATGAATCAAACTTGCAATGAACGAATTATGAATCGAGAATGAAATACTAAAAACAAATAAACAAATGAGTTCTTAACAAGTCATTCAAGCTTTCAGACAAAGAATAGATAAATGAAAATGAGAAATTGCATTCAAAGATAAATCAATGTGGTTCCGGGATAGCTATGGGCTAATCCCTTCTCCTAGAACAAAACAAACTATTCGCTCATGCGTTCAAACAACATAATTGAAGTAGAAAGTCTAAAAAACATGAAAACCAAATGAAACCGAAGTCTTGAATTGATCTCCAATGCTCCTTGAATGTCTCCTTCGCAAAAGTCTCCTTCTTCTTCGATTCTCTCTCTACTGTCTCTCTTCGATCCGAAACTGAAAACTCCCTCTCTAACTCAACTCCTCCAACCCCTAGCTCCTTTTCTTCCTTTTCCTTCTTCTTTTCTTTCCTTTTCTCCTTGTTTTTCCTTTTGGCCATTCAGTTCTTTTTCTTTTGTTGCAGCAACCACCATTTTTTCCTTTTCATGTGTTTTCCATTCTTGATTAAGTTGGGCAACATTTCCATTTCTTCCTCAAGCAAAATATCTCTTATTCCTCTTCTCTAAAGTCTTTTTCCTTTTTGTATAAGTCACCAACAAGTTCCTTTTTGTATTTAGATAAATTAACTTATCTGGTGTTTGCAGGTGACGGACGCGACCCGCGCGGGCTGAGTTTGTGCCCCGCGCGGACGCAGCGAGCCGTGTTTATGCCCCGCCCGGATGCAGCGAGCCGTGTTTGTGCTGAAAAAAAAGCCTACCTGCGCCGGCTAAGGAGTGACCCGCTCGGGCTGGGTGTCATGGTGAAGCCCGACCGTGTTGATAGCTTTCTCGACTCGTGCTCAATTTGCTGGACCAATTGCCGGACTAAGGCCCCGCACGGGCTAGGGTGTGCCCCACGCGGGCTGAGCTTGTTCCTCACCGATTCTCATCCCGTTTGTCCCGTGATTATCATAGATGTTAGTACTTTGTCTCGTGTACGTCTTTTAGCTCCAAAATGAACCGAATTTGCATTAAAACTTGTAGGAACACGAAAACACAAAAACGAGTAAAATAGATACAAAATCATACGTAAAGATCGCATCTATATCGTAAACATCTCTAAAATCATGCAAGAAATACATATGAAAACAAGATGATCAGTCCCGGTGTTCAAAATACGTGAGAGAGACTCGCATGCCAAAACTCGAGAGATGATAAAAAGTAAGAACGGGTACACCTGGTGTATTTTGCTTTCTCAAGTTGGTGATACATCCGGATGTTATACATGTCTACTCTATTGCGGGTATTATCTTGAAGAGCCTGTAATACGAGTCACGCAACACAAAATAGAGAAGAAAGTGATACATCACAATTTCTGATAGAGCGTACATAAATGCGAAAAAGAAAATAAAAGTGAGTTCCATAAACTAGAAAAAAAAGAAAAAGGAAAGATAGTGGCCTAGTCCTCTTCCTCTCCACCGAAAGTGGTCTGAGGGTCTGCTGGCTCCGCGGAGGTCCCTTCCCCAGGTGTGAAATAAAACGACTGTAGCTCGTAGGGAAGGTGTGGACGGTAGGGAATGGCTCCTGTGTGGTAGTCCCGGGGGATCGACACGTATGGCTCCGAGTAGTGTTGCATGCTCAGCTGCTGGAATCAGCGAACGGACTCCGTGATGTAATATATATGCTGAATGGACTGCTCGTGGAATTGTTGCTGCTCCGCATATCTTACCGCCTCGAGGTCGTACCTCGCTGCCTCGAGATCGTATCGCCGCTCCACCATGAATGGTTGATACTAGCTCTCCTCTGCAATGTACCTGACGAAATTAGAAACACCTTCCATAGAAGGGAAGTCAGATCGCTGTCCACGATAGTCAGGGTGGGTACGAGGTGGAGGAGGAGCGCGCCGGCTGCGCTGTTGGGATATCCCCGATCCTGGTTCAGGTGTTGGAGCTGGATCGTCTAGTCATGGACCAAGGCGGCCGATGGCGGGATCTATCATAAAGCGCACGCCCTCCTCGTCTAGTTCAGGCATCTGAATCTGATCGAGGTCGACCTCCAAGGTTCGACCATGCTCATCCCTGTAACTCCAAATGATCCTTTGTGGATCGTTAGCTATTACCCATCGGTTGCGCAGGTTCTGAAGGTTCAGCTCGGGCACCTCATCGATCTTGTCCTCTGTCAGGATACCAAGGTTTATTCCAAGTCTCTGCGCTATCATCGTGACCACTCTGCCATAATGGATCTTCGTATCCGTGCTTAACTTCTCGGTGGCGATGTCATTGAATCACCCCGACTCGGGGTTACACAGAGCACGCACGGGGGCTAGGTTCTGGGAGAAGGTACCACGCTATTCCTAACCCTAGCCCGCGCGGGTTGGTCGCGAAATCGCGACCTGAAGTACAAATTAAAGCCGCGATTACAAAAAAAAATCAACCTAAATCCTTCCAATCAGGCCTAAATCTAGTCCAAATCGGTCGAAAACATAGAGGGTTTCTCGAAAATACCTGGATTGAGTGAAGAAATTAAAGGATTTGAAAGTCTTCGAGAGAGAGAAAAGGGAGAGAGAGGGATTTTGAGTAACCGACCGAGGGTTCATCGGTGATGAGAAACGGCGGCAGCGGTGACATGAGTAGTGTCTTGCGGCGTGAGAGGTTTCAAGTGTGAAGCACGCTCGTTAGGTTTTGAGGGTGAAGCTGCTCGGGTTACTCGAAATATTTAACTTACCTCTGGAAAAGATGACCTAGCACGCGCAGGGCATGTGAGCTTGCCCGCGGGCAACCTGTAGCACAAGCGGGGTCTGTGATCTTGCCCGCGCGGGCTGTGCTGCAATCTGAAAAAAATTTACGAGGAAAAACATGCAGCAATAATCATGAAGGCCACTAAAATCCTAAAATCCTAAAAAATGTCCATGTCCTAAAGAGAGTTTGAGTGCAAAAATAAAATAAAAAGGAACAAAAAGGATACGAAGCTCGGGTTGCCTCCCGAGAAGCGCTTGTTTAAGGTCTCGAGCCTGACCCTTATGCTCTAGGCATATGTGATGTCGGAAAGAGGAGGTATGCCTCTTCTGTCTTCTACGTGATCAGCATAGCATGCTTTAACCTTTGAGCATTTTCCACTAGCGAATCTCCATTTTTCTCGTCCAATCCTACGAATCCATGGTATTTCCGTCGGACTCGATTTTGCTTGAGTGTTTCCTCGGTGTTCCAGGTGGGATAAGTGTGCGTGCGGGCCATCGAGGGTGTAGGAAATGAGGTGTAACTGTGAAATACCGTAGCCCGCGCAGGTTGTACACCTTGCCTACGCGAGTCGTCTACTCCCGCAGATGTTGCCCGTGTCGGGGTCTCAGCTAACTCGTGTGGATTCATGCTCATGAACTTGCCCGAGCGGGCTCATCGACTGCCCCGCGCGGGCTCGTAACTGCATCCTTTATCCTCGAGAGGTTTGCCCGAGTCGGGGTGTGATCAACCCCGTACGGGTCCTTGATTTTGTGACTTGCCCGAGCGGGCTCATCAACTACCCCATGCGGGCTCTGAATTATGTCTTTTATCCTCAAGAAACTTGCCCGATTCGGGGTGTGAGCTACCCCGTGCGGGTCTTGCGATTCAGGTGTAACCTGTATCGGTTGAGGTATGGGCACACGCGGGCTAGTTCTCATGTGCGGAGTATTCAATTTCTCCCTGAGTTGCGTGCATGCATCGACATCTTAGGGTGACTGAAATAGGCTCCCGGTGCATTCGGATAGTGGTCTCTCCACGGGATTGATGTCGCGATGTTCACGTTGAACTTTCTCTGCAAGTTCATCTATCGTGTTAATGTGCATCATGGGTTCAGTCATATGTGGCTTCTTAAGCGCATCGTCGAGCTTGAACTCAATGGACTCGTCTCCAAACTTCATGACCAGTCTGCCTTCAGCACAATAAATAACCATTTCTGCCATGTTAAGGAATTGTCTTCCTAAAATGATGGGGATCTTCGGGTTTATCCCCATGTCCACAACTACAAAGTCCGCGGGGAACCAGAATTCTCCTACTTGTACAGTAACATTCGTCAATATGCCTACGGGACTCCGTACGGATTGATCGGCCAAGGTGATCATCATGTGAGTTTTTTAACAAGTGACAGTGGTAGCAATCTTACACTCGCTCCGATATCGATTAGTGCATGCTCAATCTCATTATCGTAGATCTTATAAGGGATGACAAAGTTACCTGGATTGGGCATCTTCTTGGCCATGGTAGGTGGTTGTATGAGCGAATTGGTGACCATCACTACCTCATTATCTACGGTTCTCTTCCTCATTGTAATGTCCTTGATGAATTTGGTATAAGATGGGACTTTCATGAGAGAATGGGATGGTGACTCGCAGCTTCCTAAGGAGTTCCACGAATTGGGCGAATTGAGCATCGTCGTTCTGCTTCCTTTGGCGCTGTGGGAAAGGTAGGGGTGGTGCCCTCGGGGTAGGTGGCACGTAAGGTAGCTCCCTCTCCTCTTCCATACCTTGAGTAATGGTTTGTTCAATTGTATTGCTCAAAGGCTCTCCTGTCGCAGTTGTGGAAGGCATGGGTTTCTCCACCGTATTTCCGCTCCTTAGAAAAATGGCGTTGACTTGCTCTCGGAGGTTCGTCTCGGGTTTCGCAGGGAGCTGTCCGGGTTGTCGGCTAGACCCTTGGGCTAGCTGTGCCACTTGCGTTTCTAGGAGTTTTAAGTGTGTTTCGTAACCATCCATTCTCTTCCTCATGTCATCCACTTCAGCCTTGATTCCTCCAAGCGTGTAACCTTGGTTTTCTTGTTATTGCATTATTAATTGGAGCATAGAGAGAATTTTGGAGCCACCTGAAGGTTGTGTGCGAGGCTGATAGTTGTGGTCTTGGCCATTCTCTCTCGGCTGGAAACCTTGGTTTTGGTTTCTTGCCATCATCCGCGGTTGAAAATCCTGCGGGTTTGCTACATTACTTATATTACCATAGGAGAGGTTGGGATGACTCTTGATGTAGTTGTGCTGGTAGGCCCGATTGTTGACGTAATTGACTTCCTCGATTCCTTGACCGATGGATGCATCTTGTCGATTGACATGAAGACCTGCCATCATCCTGTATATCTCCCCAACTTGTTGCTTTAGATCTATTAAGTCTGGGTTGGCAATACTTAACTCACTTACCGCAGCTTTGGATGAGAAGTCACGATTGAAATCTCCGACCTTCTTGCCTCACTCCCTTGCCATGTTCTCGATCAAATTCTCGAGTTGTTGGAATGTGACGTTACTGAGGCAACCACCACACGCTGCTACGATCATGAAGCGTGTGGTCTGATGGAGACCTTGCAAGAAGCTCGTGATGAGATACCTCTTGTCCATTCCATGATGCGGACAAATGCATTGATAATTCTTGAAGCGCTCCCATTCATCATGTAAACTCTCACCTCTTTCTTGCAGGAATGAATTAATTCGGCTCTTGGCGAGCAGCGTCCTGTGGTCTGGGAAGAATTGTTGCATGAATCGCTGCTCTAAGTCATCGCACGAAGTAATAGACGCAGTAGGCAAGTTGAACAACCAACTTTGTACTGCATCCTTGAGCGAGAATGGGAATGCGGATAAGTATAGATCTTCCCGTGTGACTCCTGTACCAACTTTAGTAGTGCTGTAGAGCATCTTGAAGTCCGTGAGGTGTGAATTTTGATCCTCATTCTCCATTCCTCTGAAAGAGGAATTGTTGAGCATCTGGATGAAAGTGGGTTGTAGCTCAACTTGGTTTTCTATCGGACGAGCCATGCATGAAAGCAATTGGGTGTGCTTTGGAGCTGTGTAAGCTCCGTAAGTTTCTTCAGCAGCAGCCATTTCGTGCTTATCGGTGTTGCCTTCTCCGCTGCTTGCACTGGGGCTTTCGCTATCAGTTCCTTTCTCTTCGGAACCGTGTGTCTTTGGGATGCTCTCTTTATCTACTTCGGATTCATAGTCTGCAGGTCTAATTCTCCTCTTTGTGCGCAAGTTTCGTATCATTCTTTCAACCTCGGGATCGTATATGAGTAGCTTTTGTGTGGAGCTTCTTATACAATTGTACCTGCACAACAATAAACGAACAACCAAAATGCAGATCTGATGTAGATAGAAATGACTCTATAAATGGAAAAGAAAAAATGCAGAAAATTGACTAAGACTTCGGAAAGGACTGAATCTTAATCTAGCTAATTCCTAATCTAGGCCGTAATTAGTCCCCGGCAACTGCATCAAAAAACTTGATGTGCTAAATATCAAGCAATAAAAATGCCTTATCCACTTACCGCAAGAGTACGGATCTGTGTAATAAAAGGGTCGAACTCTGGGGACTAATGCAACCTAAGCTAAGAATACGACTAAACTAAGATGGGTTGAATTGATGATGGTGATGTATGAATTTCTAAAACACTAAAGTGAATCGTGACAGCGATGGGGAGATGCAGAAGGCTTGATAATTAAGAACACTATGGGTTTCGGGTTGTCGGAATTTGCAAGGATGTAACAACCAAAGGATCATAGACTTATCAAACTATCTTGATAACGGGAAATTCATGCTCGTAAATAAGGAATGGTTTTTCCGAATCCTAAACCTCCTAACCACAAAACCGTGCAATCCTACCTTCTAACAGTGATTAACTCGTGATTACGGTAGCATTAAGCGCGCAATCCTAATTCCTAAGTCGATTAACCGACCTGTCAGATTCTCATTAATCAAGCTTAATCTACAATCAACTTTTCCGGATTCATGATCTAACCTTCCAGGTAAACACAAATTCCTAGATTACTGAGCGGTCAGCACAAGTATAAGACATTTACGATGTTGATTATAAAATCGAATTTCAAGAAAGCTTCGATAAGTCTAAGCATTAACGCATAATATCAAGCATCCATTACAAATCCGATATCCCTAACCCATAGCTGAAAATCTACTCACTCATAGAATCTACTGTAAAACAAAAGAAATAAATCCTAGACATGATAAGGGATAAGAAATACGATTCCTCGATCTTCCCTATCTTGATACCGAAGTCCGGATTGTTGTTTCTCTTCTTCTCCAGCTTCTCTTGAGTTTTCCTTGTGCTTTTCACTCTCTTCTCAGCCCCTAGCCACCGTCTGCTTGCCTTCGATCGCCCCCTTCTCTTTCTAATTCATGTTTGAAATTCAAAATAGGTTATTGCTGAAAAGGGGCCCGCGCGGGCTATGTGCTCAAGTCGTGCGGGTTCATCGTGGTCACTCTGCCCGAGCGGGCTACTCGCCTACCCGGGTCGTGCAATATCCGCTGGAAAAGAAGGCCCGCGCGGGTTACGATATCCGCCCCGCGCGGGGTCGTCGTGTTTGTCCAAACTTGAGCGGGTTCTCTTCTAGCCCGAGTCGTGCGATATTTTCTGGAGTTGCAGCCCGCGCGGGGGCTGCTCCAAGCCGAGTGGGCTAAATTAATTTTGTGCCTTTGCTCCTTTTTGCTCTATGCTCGGGTGTTCCATTTGGTTCCATGGCTTGAATTTGCTCCGAGTGGTTTGTAGCTTCCAGTATATGCGGTTGAATCCAGGAATTGACACTTTAAAGCTCGGTTAGGCTTTATCGCCTTAAAACCTGAAAATCAACAAAAAGAGCGTATATAAAGAACATTCGTGTCGGATTCGTAACTCGTGCTATACAAACTATACAAAAATGATGTAAATACCTAACCTATAACTAACACACTACTTTTTATCAATTGTACACATAAATTAAAACCATTTGTATAAAAAAAATAATTGTTCCTTAATATAATATTTCAAGTGTATTCCAGATACCAAAGGTCCTTTTTTTATACATTTACGAGAAAATAATCAGTCAAATAAAGCACAATTAAAATGTGGGCTTTATGACTTTTCTAGTTTGGAAATTCATTGAACAATTTTTTTTTTGTTCTTATTCATGAATTAATCGTAAATATGAACGTCATATGAGGTGTCTATGTTGCTTTTGCAATTTGTGTTGCACAGAAAGGTAAAGTTCTTGGAGTTTGAGATCTTGATTTGTTTCACCTTCTCCATCTTTTTCTTAGGTCATTAGATCATCTCTAAGTGTATCATGCACTCCCATTATTTCCAGCACAATCAATTTGTTTTCCCTTCCAAAATAACGAGACTAATCTCCATCAAACTTTTCCGCATGCCTTCATTTGAACTATCATACTTGAGATGACATGGAAGGAAGTTTTCTCTACAGTTTTTTCTCCTGATTTTTGAATATCTTTGAGTTGAACCGTGCTCTAATACCACTTGTTATGTTTAAAATTTTGAAACCTAGAATTCCACCTTTGATTACGAATTTCTCAGGAACCCTTGAATGTGCAAAAAATGAATGCAAATGAACCTAACACATATTATAAAGAAGAAGAATGAACACTCGATTTACAAGTTCATATCAGACATTGAATTTGATCATATATCTCTAGAAGGATGGAAATTTATTCTTTTATTTGAATTGTTACACAAAAATACAATGGTGAATTTCATACACACATACAACGGACCTTGCTAAATTACCCTTTTGCCCTCATATTCCTAGTGACCGTTAACACATGAAGTGACATCGTCTTCATTTCTATGTGCATACCTATTCAATAAAGTCCGAATGCAACATTATTTTAAGTTCTTTTCGTGAATGTGACTTTCTGAAGTTAATGCACCTTTTATGTTGTAAGCCACATCCCCGTTCTGTCCGCCGTTGAGTTTGTAACCATTTCCATTCGTTTTGTCGCAACCACGTTCGTTTGGTAGGTTTCTCACTAATGAGATTATTGCTGTGTTAGGTTAATTCCTTGGAATTTTTAGGGTTGTTCCTTAATGTGTGATGCTTTGTTGGATGTGGAAAAAGAAATGTGTGTAGTTCAAGTGTTTGTTGAGATGTTTTAAAGAGATTTTTCATTTTAAAGTAAATATTACAGATCTAGAATTCTTCTCATCTTAGTATATGGAGAGCTGTCGATGTCATAAATTAAGGTTGTCGAGAAATTAGATTATTTGGAGGTGGTAACTAAACTCAAAATTATTTGTTAAATCATGTGTGTTATTGATGAAATAATTTATGTTTAATGGGTTCACTGTAATTTAATATCGGTGCCTTGTGATTATATGTGTTTGTAAATTTTGTACCAAAATTATATTGTTAAAATTATATTGGAATCTTTGTTATTATAAGTCTTGTTGTATATAAAAAGACTTAGTGAACCGAAAACTTAAATTCATAATGATTCAAATATTTATAATTTGAATTTTTAAATTTAGTATATATCGTCGCGTTGGAAGAGGTGGTAGCTTGAGGACCCGTGCTAATTCGGAGAAAAGTGCTAAAGGTTTATCTCCTCCGCGACAAACGCTGCAATCTGATTCGAGATTTTCGAATTTAGAGAATGCGAATTTATTTCTGAACGTTAGATAGGCACAACATATACCGTTTCCATATTATGAACAAATGCCACGATGGAAAATATTATAAATTGATAAGAAAAGACGTAAACTTCCTTGTTTAGATTCGAGTCGTGAAAATATTTTGTGATATGTTTTTAAGAATAATATTTTTATTAAATTTCAAAAAATATGCTAAATAAATTAATCATTTAATGTTTTTTGTAAAAGTTTTAATGGAATCCCGAGATTACAAGACTAGTAAATTCAGAATTTGAACGAGTTATTGGAATTCGTTTGAAAGCTTTGGTAAACGATGTAAAACAAGATCGAGAGAAGAAAGAGAAACTGATTGGATGGCGGAAAATATAATGATGGGCCGCAACCCTTCCGTAAATTTACGGACGGGATGTGGCCGTTCATAACTTTTACGATGTTTTGCCTATGATTTTGCGCCTGCATTTTAGTTGTTTTTCCCGTCGATTTACGGACGTTCATCATGGTGTGTAATTGCAGACGAATTATGGACTAATTTATCTATTCGTATTTATGGAGGGATTGCATATGTATATGATTTACCAACGTTTGTTTGCGAACCACTTTTCTCCATCCTTCAATGATGATTTTCTAGTAGTGTTTACTAATATTAAATTTAATTTTTAAAATAATTGAAAATTAAGAAAATAATTATGTTGACACATTTTAAGATACACGTTTGTTTTTATCTATTTTGGGAACTATCTTTTAACATATCAGATTTGTCTCTTTCATTTTTTAGGTTCTATGATTTGACAGAAATTAGATTTTTCTTTTTCCTCTTTTGGTATATATCATTTGAAAGAAATCAAATTTGTCTTTTTCCTCTTTTTTCTCTTTTAGAATTTAAACTGTAGAAACACGTATAAGTTTAAAATGCAAACTCAAGTTTAAAATTTACACACGTTGTATCACAAATATTGTATCATACACGTTGTACGACACACGTTGAACCACGAACGTTGTACCACACATGTTCGATCTCTTGTTCTTGATAACTCGGATAAAAAATTAGAAGATTTATTTCTTAATTAAGAAACTAGAAATAAAATAACAAACAAATAATAAAAAAATTAGGAATAAAATAACCAAAATAAAAAATTATAAACAAAGTAACAAAACTAAAAAAAAGTTCAAACGAGCTTGCAAGTCTGAAATAAGTTACAAACAAGTCGAATGCGAAGGTATGTGACATTTCAGTCGCATAATTCGTCCAAGGACAGTCCGAACAAGTCATATTCAATAAATTCTATGCATAACGGTCCACAATGATTTTCCTTATGAAAAACAAAACATATCATTAAACTCATAAAATAAAATATAACATATAATATAAGAAACTAAAATTACAAAACTTACCCACACAATACATTTTGGGCGATGTTTTCAATGTGTCGGTATTTCCTCGATTGATCCTTCAATTGGGCAAACTGTGACATACCAAATTTTATGAGCAATCAAGGAATACCACATACATATGGCTCCATATTTATGTCCATCTTCCATTTATTGTAGATTTTCCTTGATGTATCGACCAGAAAAAGCTCCTCGACATCCAACACATGCTTCACACTTATCCAATGTATTGCTTTATCTGTTGTATTGGTTCGGGTATTTATGGTGATGTAAGCCATATCTACGTGATCCTACGTTTTCTGAAAGTTATGAGGATACTCTTCGAGCAACTCTTCAAAATTGACAAGAAGGTATTGAGAGAATACTTAATCGACGATGAAGACTCTCTGTTTCATATGACTATGGACCTTGCACTGCTCTTTGCTCAGCAGCGCAAGGTATTTATCAATATGCTGTAGATGGCGAAAAAGTATTAGTACGTGTGACAATTAACGTTGTACAACGTGTGTATACCGTATGGTACAACATACATGGCACAACATGTGGTACAACGTATGGTAAGACATTGTACGACACGTTGTACCATATAGACTGTACAAGCACGTTGTACCACACGTTATACAAATACGTTGTACCACATGTTATACAAGCACGTTGTACCACATGTTGTACAAGCACGTTGTACCACACATTGTACAACGTCTGTACAACTTGCTTGTACCACACGTTGTACAAGCACGCCGTACCACACATTGTACAAGCACATTGTATCACATCATACAATATTGTACATACATGTACCTCGTTGTACAACTTCTGTACAACATTCGTGAAAAAAAGAAGAGGAAGAAATAAAAAAAGGAAAATTAAATCATACATACATCAGAGAAACCTCTGAGGTTTGGATCACAAGAGTTTTAAAAAACTTTGAATCCCAAGTCTCCCCAAATTCTGATTTCCAACCACCATTTTCACCATTGATGAACTTTGTGACACGATTACGAGTCTTTGCCTCGTACTGTAATTAAGTAAGGTGGTTGCACGCCATATCTAAAGCATGATTGACCTTGAACTTTTTCTCGAGCTGCCCTTTCTATAACATCCTCTTAACCAGATGCACCTTTTTTGTGTGTGCTTCCTTGTGGTGTATGGTGTGCTCTTGTACTTGGATGGCTGTAGTACCCTCCGCCTTTTGGGGTCTTCGATTGTGACCCTTTTTGCCCTGATACAACCTGTAAAAGGTGTGGTACGACGTGTGTGTGGTATAATATGTACAAGGTGTGACATAATGTGTATGATACATTGTGTGTGTGGTGCAACGTGATTGTGTGGTACTACGTGTGTGTGTGATACAACACACGTTGTACCACACCTTGTACATATTGTACCTTTGTATCACACCTTGTACAAACGTTGCTAGAAATTGGTAACCAGTAGACTAACCTTTGTATCCCCAATCTTTTCATTTAAATCATATAAATCGTACCCACGCATATTTTTCGGTTTGTACTTGGACTTGCACATCCATGGGCATTCAAAGAATTCAACATTCTCCATGGGTTTTAAAAACGTCTACCTTAATATGAGAACACTCTCATATATAAGAACTTAATAACAAATTTAGACACAAATATTTAAACTAATCAAAAGAGTACAACTAATTAAATTAAACGAATTCACATTTACCGTCAATGGGAAAATAAACCCAAAAAGTATCCACGTTTTCTTATTTTCGGCTTAAAAATTATTGAACATGTGTTTAATCTCACGTAGAACCTTAGAAAACGTGAACCTTCCCCATGGAAAGTTGTTGCAAGCTTCCAGATCATCGATAAATTTTCGATGGGGCCATTGAATATATTCATTTCTCCAATGACTGTGTCTAAAAAGTAAAATATGACCATTTTCAACCGGCCTTTTGATCTCGATAGTGAAAAATTTATATTCTCCACGTCGTTTGTGGTGATTGACCTTTGGTTTGGAAAATATCTATCCTTGAACCATCGCTACCAAGATTTGACCATTGTGGTGGATATTGATGACAATTGAGTCCACATATCACATTGTGCTCTACCAGCGAATACTAGATAGGCACACCATTGAGCACAAAGCAAAATTTGTGTATCTTCATTGTCGTTATAGAGTGGAGTAGCAGCGTCAACAACCCAACGGTTTTATTTTGCTTCATCCTCTCCATATGGAATAAATGCTTACATTGAGGATGTTCCATGAACCATTCCAATTTTTGAGTGTTCAAGGCTTCTTAAAGTATTGAAATGGTCTTGAACTCAAATCATTTCGCTGCAATTTTACATGATTGCAAAAACTTGCTAGATTGGAAATACAATCCTCTCTTATCCAATGGTTTGCACTGTCAAACAATAGCAAAAAAAGAGATGTTTAGTACTGTAACAAGAACATGCCTGAAAAAACTTGTGCAACGTGTGCGTGTGGTACAACATGTGTTTTACAATGTGGTTGTACAACGCCTAAGTGTGGTACAACGTGTGCTTATGGTACAACATGTTTGTACAACGTATGTGGTACAACGTGTATGTTATAACATGTGTCTGTGGTACAACATGTGTTTGTGGTACAACGTGCTTGTACAACGTTTGGGTGTGGTAACGTGCTTGTATAACATGTGCATGTGGTACAACGTTTGCGTCACACTATGCGGGGTGACATGAAATTGACTCACACCATGGTACAACGTTTGTAAAACTAACAATGAACTTGACTATAAATACATATAATTTCTGACGGCATCAGGTTATACTCATCTGTAGAGGATGATGAGATTTTAAGATTTTCAGACACTTTTTATAGATTTGAAAAATTTTCGAAAATGAAAAAGAAATGAAAAATTTTTTTAAGGGTTTTTTAACTCTAGAAATGAAACCAGTAGGACGAATGGCATATGAAATAAAATACAGGACGAATGATATTTTTATAATATTTGAATACAAGTATTGGAATTATTAATTTATTTTTTGTCAAAAAATAAAAATATATTAAATTTATTTTTAGAAGGAAGTTACTTTTGACATTTGACCGATGTCAGATTGAAGCCCATGGTTTGAATGTGCTTATCGTCATGTGTTTTCTTGCATCTCGCCAGTTACAAGATTCAGAAACTGTCTCATAATAAGCTTTCCAACTCATCGAGGAAAGGGTAGTCTGTGTATCCAACGACAGGATCCGATGTGTAGAACGTCGACCTGTCGTACTTGTTCAACTTAGCGTCGAGCTCGAAACGCCTCGGCAAGTCTGGATTTGCCAAGAACAACCTCCCGTATGCCACAAGGTCCGCCCGTCCCTCAGCAAGTGCCACGTTCCCGTCTTCCCTCGTGTAACCTCCTGCGACGATGAACGTCCCCTTGAAGGCCTTCCTCATTGGCTTCAGCGTTTGAACACACTCTGAGATATTTCCCAATGTTTTCATTCTCGGTTCTACCATGTGGCAGTAGAGAATTTTGTATTTGTTAAGAGATTCTGCCATGTGAATCCCTAATGCTTCAGGGTTCGAGTCGCCCGACTCCATGTAGTTCGCAAAAGGCGAGAGCCTTATTCCGACTCTATCGGGGCCTATCTCGTTCGCCACCGCTTCAACTACTTCAAGAGCAAATCTGCATCGGTTTTCCAATGATCCGCCGTATTTATCGGTTCTGTCATTCACTTGGTCCTTCAGAAATTGGTCGATCAAGTAACCGTGAGCCCCGTGAATCTCGACACCGTCAAAACCTGCAATGATTCAATGAATTGTTTCAACGGACACATAATGTTTGGTTTTCTTTCTATAAGAATTGGCGGCTAATGCTTAGAAAGGAGAATTTTGCTTACCAGCCTCTATGGCATTTCTTGCTGCGAATCTGAAATCATTGACAATGCTGGGAATTTCATCGGTTTTTAGCCTTCTCGGAGGCGTGAACTCATTTATATCGACGCCATTAGCACGGAGTTGAGGTTTCAACGGCTTGTCCGTGCTCGAGATTGGAGATTGCCCACTGGGCTGGAAATCTGAAAGAGGAGAAATTCAGGATATAAAAGAATCAAAAACCCCCGTCTTCTTTTGGTTTCAAATCCAATTACACATTTGTGGAACCACGAGAAAGCGCCAGTGTCAAACGTAGTTGAATGGGGAATAAGAAAATGGATCCGAAGCATGCATGTAAAACCATGAATACAAACGAAAACAGAAATAACAACATGGAAAGACAAATAATTAAAAGCACTGGAAGAGTAAATCAATAGAAGAAAAGTACACTGTTAAGAAAGAAGCAGAATGCAAGAACAGAAGGAAATAAGAGATTATAAGGCAAACCTCGGTTGGAGACTCTTCCGGTATGCCAAAGCTGACAGAAGAGAATACCACCCTTTGCATGAACAGCATCCACGATGGGTTTCCACGCCTCGACCTGCTCCTTGGTCCATATTCCAGGCACGTCTTTGTAGCTTCACATACACACGTGTAAGATATATGTAAAGAGTTTATCAAAACCCGGAAAGAAAGTTTTCAGCGTTTGATTTGAAATTGGCTGTGACGATAACTGATTAGAGTTGTTATAGTTATGCTTATGCATTACCCAAGAGCTGTATCGGAAACTGCAGACCCTTCAGAGATGAGAAGTCCTCCCGGAGTCGTTCTTTGAGAGTAATATAAGACCGCGTGAGGCTGAGGAACGTTTCCGTAAGATCTCTGTCTCGTCAATGGCGACAAAACAACCCTGCGCCACATAAACGTGTGTATACATACAACAGTAAAAGATCGATCAAGAACGAGACCCATGGCCCAATAGTTCGAGTTTTTTGCTCACTCCACAGAGATCAGGTGAGTGAATAACATTCAATATTCAAAAATTTAGAATGATTTGGGATCACTGTTAATGTGGTATTAAAAGGGATCGAAATTTGGTCGGCTGGGAATACTATCGATCAGATTGGAAGCAGATGATAATACCAAAACGAAACTAAACACAGAAACACAAAGGTTCCACACTCCACAAGGATTAACAAGATTTTAAGCAGAAATGGGGAAAAGAACAAGCACCTATGAGCAAGATTGAAGTTTCGCATCTGATACGGAGTGAGAAGGGGAATAGAACTCTGTTTGGTTGCCGAGAAAATCGTGTTTTCCATCTCCACGACTTAGAAGCTTGAAGTGTCCTATGTGAATGATGCTGAGAAAACTTGGAAGATTCCAAGAAGCGTGGATCGAACGAGAAGAGTATATATAGAGGATGAGTAATAATGTGATGACGTCTCGCATTACGTATTTAAGATTTCTTTTTGTTATAAAGCGACAAATGACGATGACTTATGTACCTACTACCCATTAGAAAAACTTTTTGAAATGAACATAACCCACATTATCGATTCCATCTAAAGCCACTAAATTGGATTTATAATTTTTAACATAATTTTAACCGTTGCTGACGAGTAAAGAAAATTATCAGTACCGTCAGAATTGTCCGTAAATATAACGAATTGAGGGAGATTGAAATGTTCTCATAATTTCTTTGTACAATTATATTTTGTGAAGATTTCTACAAAATACAATATTATATTTAACTTTTTACAATAAAATTACAATTTTATATACACATACTAGTATTTAATTCACCCTTCGCGCGAATTATGATAATTTTCTTCGTGCACGTTATGATTTTTTTTTTGTTTCGATGTAAATAAATTAAATAAAACAGATGCCTTGAAATAAAATAAAAATAATTTTATTAAATACAATTTTTTAGAATAGATTTATACTTTATAAGAAAATTTGTTTACATATACTATATTTTTTATATAATATAAATATTTTAAATTGTTTTCTGTTATTTACTTTTGAATCGATTGTGTAATCATTTTTAATTTAATCAAATGTTACATTCAAAAAATAAGCAATAATTGAATTGTTGTTGCAAAATAAACTTGAACAATATGCAAGATGAGAGAGCAAGAGGTAGAGCAAGATAATTCTTTATTCAAGAAGATTTCTCAAGTGTACATTTACAAATGAAATTGCCTCTATTTATAGGCTTACAAGGATAGATGAAGAGACAAACAAATAGATTAAGAGATAAGGTAGTCATAATTCATAGAATTAAATAGAAATAAAGTGGGAGAGTAAATAGAGAATATGAAGAGTTGGAAAACTCAAAAGACATTCACATAATATTATTATTTTATAATACAATTAATTTACATGGGAGATTAAAGGGTAGCTATTTTGTGACAAACTTTGATTTATACGTATTGCTTTTCATAGTAAAAATATTATTTCTAATAATAAATGTAATCTTAAATTTGGCTTTAATGCATATTATTGAATATAATTGTAACAGTCTTTATAGCAATTATTTCTCTAGCAAAATGTTAGTTAAAGATATTGGATGTATGGTGGTTTGGTGTGGTTTCAAATTATATATATAAAAGTTCTTGCAAAAGAATGCTTGTGGTGAAGTCACCTAAGCAAGTCTTTTTTTAAAACTAATTTTTTTATTGAATATAATTATATTGATCATTAATGTAATTAAATGACTTAAAATTTTTAAATATCTCTTTTATTATCTTATTAATATCTATAAAATCTTTACATAAAATAGAAAAAATCTATATATATTATACAAATACAAATATTTAAAATGTTTTTAAATTTATTATACTTAATCAAATATTAATATATTATTCATAACTATATATTTAAATAAAAATTATATATAAAAGTTCTTGCAAAAGAAGGTTTATAGTGAGTAAGTCTTTTTTTTAACCTAATTTTTTATTGAATATAATTATATTGATCATTAATGTAATTAAATGACTTAAATTTTTAAATATCTTATTAAATTAGTTAAAAAAAGACTTAATTACATATTAATACTTAATCAAATATAAATATATTATTCATAACTATATATTTAAATAAAATTATATATATAAAAGTTCTTTCAAAAGAATGTTTGTGGTGAAGCCACCTAAGCAAGTCTTTTTTTTTTTAAACTAATTTTTTTATTGATTATAATTATATTGATCATTAATATAATTAAATGACTTAAAATTTTTAAATATCTCTTTTAATATCTTATTAATATCTATAAAATCTTTACATAAAAATAGAAAAAATCGATATATATTATGCAAATATAAATCTTTAAAATGTTTTTAAATTTATTATACTTAATTAAATATTAATATATTATTCATAAATATATTATGCAAATATAAATATTTAAAATGTTTATAAATTTATTATACTTAAACAGATATTAATATATTATTAATAACTAAAAGTTTCAGAACCACATGTTCTCTCAGAAGATCTATATAGCAATTCCTTTGCCCTTTAGACAAACATCAGGGCTTATAATTCTATTTTGACATTTACATCAATTGGTGAAAAAATCGACCATTCTGCAACCTCTAAGGTCCTTATACTTTCAGAATCCACGGACAAAATCACTACCAAATAGGATCTCTTTTACATGTTCAAGGAAACTCTACGAAATTTACCCAACTCTATCTACGACACAAAAAATGAGGTCCACAATCGCAATTAATTTGGTTTTGATTGTGGTTTCTAAGGTTTTGTTTCTTTTACTTTTGATTTTTTGGTTTCTATTCATGAACTCTTTTATAAATTGTAAATTTTGATTGTAGTTTCGATGGAAAATGCATGCCATTTGATTTCGAGTTGGAGCTGTGTTTCGCTTTGATAGCTACTTTCAGAATCCACGGACAAAATCACTACCAAATAGGATCTCTTTTACATGTTCAAGGAAACTCTACAAAATTTGCCCAACTCTATCTACGACACAAAAAATGAGGTCCACAATCGCAATTAATTTGGTTTTGATTGTGGTTTCTAAGGTTTTGTTTCTTTTACTTTTGATTTTTTGGTTTCTATTCATGAACTCTTTTATAAATTGTAAATTTTGATTGTAGTTTCGATGGAAAATGCATGCCATTT
>CM071868.1:21549007-21584858 GCA_036759665.1 Gynandropsis gynandra | reverse complement strand
AAAAAAATAATTAATTACATTAATGATGACAATTAATATTTTAATTGTTTCTAAAAACCGTTATTAAAATATTTAAATTTTGCATTTTTCCATGGGCCATGCAATTTTTCCATGGTCACAAAACAACAGGTAGTTTGATATATTAAATTTTTCCGTGGTCACAAAACAACAGGTAGTTCATTCGCTCTACAAAACAACGGCATGCGATGTCATATAAAAAAAATGTAAACGATTTGAAAAATATCAGATCAAATTATAACTTTTCTGATACACAAGATCCATATAAATGGCGAGTGTAGAGCATACTTAGTTATTTCGATCTTACTATAATATTGAAAAAATTGTAATGATTAAGAGAAAAAAAACCTCGAAAGATTGAAAGAAAAACAGAGCCTCGTGCTGATAACGTGTTGCAAAATAAACTTGAACAATATGCAAGATGAGAGAGCAAGAGGTAGAGCAAGATAATTCTTTATTCAAGAAGATTTCTCAAGTGTACATTTACAAATGAAATTGCCTCTATTTATAGGCTTACAAGGATAGATGAAGAGACAAACAAATAGATTAAGAGATAAGGTAGTCATAATTCATAGAATTAAATAGAAATAAAGTGGAGTGGGAGAAAGAGAATATGAAGAGTTGGAAAACTCAAAAGACATTCACATAATATTATTATTTTATAATAATTGTTAAAATTTAATCGATCAAAGCTAATGTGTTTGATTCATAAAATTTGTATGTTTTTAATTATCAAAATTTAATTTTTATATTTTTAAATTTTCATTAATTTCCATCCTATTGAATTTTCAAAATGAGTTTTCAAATTATTTTAAATATTAAATACACAATTTATTAATATATATTTATTTATTTATTTATAACAAATATAATTTCAGAAAATTAAATTAATAATAAAAATTTTAATCTCTTAATTTTCTACAAACACAAATATATAAAGCTCGATAAGAAAGATCAAGTTATAAATACTAAAAAATTAAATTATTTAATCTAATAATTTAATTCTAAAATGATGTCATTCTCACCTCCTTCCCATGCCACTATTTAAAAAACATGAGAAGAAGGCACAAAAGAGAAGAAAAATAGAGACTTAAACATGTAAGAATTGTGAAAAAAAAATTCCTGCTTTTATTACATCAAAACGTGATAACAATATCAATTTATAAAAATTCTAGGATGCCCAATCAACCCACAATCTCAAGTCCCTACAATTATGTAGAAAATTAATAAACCTCAAAATAACTAATTCTAACTACAAACTAGGAACACACAAATGAATTTGGATTATTACAACGATTACATTAGAAAACTAGGTTTGAATCGTGCTTCAGCAGTTCCCTTTGATTCAAAGTCGCATACTCCAAGCTTGCTCCTGAAAAATTCAAACTTAGTTCTTGATAATGCTTTGGTTAAAACAGATGCAATTTGCTCATTTGTGTTGCAATACTCCAGGACAATTGAACCTTCACTAACCAAATCTCTGATGAAATGAATTTTGATGCCGATATGCTTTGTTCTGTCATGATATGTTGGATTTTTGGTCATTGCTATAGCTACCTTGTTATCACAGAAAAGAGTGGTTGCCTCCTCTTATTCTTGCTTGATATATGATATAATTCTCTGTAGCCACACTTCTTGACATATCGATGAAGTAGCTGCTGAGTATTCAACTTCTGAGGAAGACAAAGCTATCACAGCTTGCTTCTTTGAACTCCAACACACCTCCCCTGTTCCAAGAGGAAAAACATACCCCGGTGTGTTCTTTATGTCTTGTAAACAACCTGTCCATTCGATGTCCATGAAACCAATCAACTTAAACTCTGAACTTTTGTTGTAGCATAAGTCAAAATCTGTTGTTTCAGCAATGTATGTTAACAATCTCTTTGTTTCCCCATAATGATGCTTCGTAGGACTATGCATAAACCTGGATATCACACCAACAACAAAAGAAGTGTCTAGTCTTGTGTGAGTGAGAAAAATGAGACCTCCCACTAGGCTTCTGAACTTTGTTTTATCAACTTTTTTTGTTCCATCCTCCATCTGCAGCTTCTCATTAATATGAGTTACTGCTTCATTGTAGTTAGATATATCAAATTTCTTAACAAGTGCCTTAAACTTCTTGAACATTTCAAATGTTTCTCCCTTGGACTACAAAAAAATACCCAGCTCATCCTGCTAAAATCATCGGCAAACAACATAAAATACTTACTCATTTCAAGAGAAGCAGTTTGCATTGGAACAAACAAGTCAGCATGAATAATCTCAAGACATTCAGTGGCTTTCCTTGCTTTTCCTATAGAAAATGACTTGCGAGTTTATTTCCAATAAATGCAACCTTCACACAACTCAAGAGAATCAATCTTTGAAAAACAAATAACCATCTCTTTCTCACTCAACAATTTCAGCCCATTCTCATTCAAGTGCCCATATCTTAGATTCCATAACTTAGAACCAACAGAATCTTTAGCAGCAAGAACATACCTTTCAAGAGATGATAATCCCAAAGGAAACAAATTATTTGCAGTCTTTTTCACATTTGTCAATGTCATACCAGTTTTCTTATCTTTAATCTCACAAGAACTACCATTAAAGATAACATCAAAACCAATTTCCATCATCTGCCCAGTGCTTAACAGTTGCTAAGCTAAATTAGGAATGTAATAAACATCATAAAGGAGTTTGTTGTTACCGTCACCCTCGATGATAACCACAATTCCTTTGCCTTCCACTTAAACTTCTTTATTATTTCCAAGCTTCACATTCAGCTTATGTGAATCATTTAGCTCCTTAAATGATGATTTCATCCCTATAATGTGAATACAACACCCGTTATCCAAATACCAAACATTAGTGGACATAACCTCAACTTTATATGCCATAAAAAGCCTAAGTTCCTCCTTTTTCTGCTTAACAAAATTGGCTTGTTTCTCTTCATTTTTGTTTTTTCCAGTAATCGGTCTACATATGACCATATTTCTTACAGTAACGGCACTAGGTATTGCTATTATTAGTACCTATGTTATAAGACTGCTTGTAAGAGTCTCAACGCCCTCTGCCTCTGCCTCTTCCATGTTCACCTCGACCTCTAGATCTGCCATGACCTCTTCCAGATATGAAACTATAACCATTTTTCTGCCTAGAGGACTCTCCTTTCACCTTGAAAGCTTTCTCCTCTGACTTTTCATAGATTCTGCCAAGTCTCACTACCAAAAAACTCGCAGTTTCCAACGGACGAGGCAACGGATCCGTCCGTTGGAAACATTTACCAACAAATTGTAACGGATTTGTTGATATTTTCAACGGGCCAAAATCCGTCGCAATCCATTACAAATTTCAACGAAATTGTAACGGATAATTTCCGTTTCTATATCCGTTGAAATCCGTCGCGATTTTTAACGGATTGTAACGGATTTTTTCCGTTGGCCTTATCTGTTGGAATATCTGTTAGAAATTGGGAAAAGGATTACAACGGGCGTCCGTTGCAAATTGTAACGGATGCCCGATAGAAATCGCAACGGATGCCCGTTGATATTGTAAATTTCGAGGTTCAATGGTCGAATTAAATTACCGTGATGGAGCAACGTGCATCCGTTACAATTTCCAACGGATGTCCGTTGGAATATTTACTATTTATATCGGAACCTAGGGTTACCCCAAAGCATCAATAACAACCATCTTAATATCTATTGTTGAATCCAAAACAACTTTGATGAATTGTTTCACCGCCGGTATCGGGAAAATGATTCTCAACGGTGATGCAGTTTATAAAGGTTGTTTTGAATTCGATAATAGACGTAAAGATGTCGGATGTCCGTTGGAATATTTACTATTTACATCGGAACCTAGAGTTACCTCAAATCATCAATAACAAGTATCTTAATATATATTGTCGAATCCAAAACAACCTTAATAAACTGTCTCAAGCCGGGATCGGGAAAAAGATTACCGACGGTGATGCAGTTTATGAGGGTTGTTTATGAATTTGATAATAGACGTAAAGATGGTGATTTCAGTTTTTTGTTCACTTCTTACGATCGAAATTAAATGAATAATAATTACAAAATCGTAATTCATAAGATCTAACTATTGTAATATGAAAAAAATAACGGATTTGTAAGCACTTTCAACGGGCATTAATCCCATTGAAATTGTTAATTTCGAGGCCATCGGTTTAAATAAATGCACGTGAACCTCCAACGGTCATCCGTTGCAATTTCCAGCGGATGCCTGTTGGAATGTTCACTATTTAGATCATACCAAAGAGTGCATCAAACTATCAATAACAAAAACATTTTCGAAAAATGTCGTCGTCTTCAAATCTAAATATATATAGATCAAGAGAGTGGATGTATAGAAGAAAAGATCTTGTAACCGAAGAGATTACGCAATGATTCTTACACGGATTGGAGCAATTCATGAGTTTTGCATCGATGCAGCCTTTGTGTCAAGAACACGGGACAATGTTATGTCCATGCAAAAGATGCAAAAACATGAAGTATCGAAGTCAAGAAATTGTTTGCAAACATCTTTATAAGGTGGGTTTCGTTGAAAATTACGAAATTTGGTTTTTTCACGGTGAAAATTGCGGTGTTATAGATATTGTGCAAGATGCACAAGTAGAACGAAATGAAGAAGTTATTTATGAAGCATCAATGACCAATCCATATGCGGAAATGGTGTCAGATGCTTTTTCTAGAGCTGTTAATGAACAAAGGCATGAAGAGATACCGAACATCGATGCACGTCGATTCTTCAACCTATTGGATTCGGCGAAACAACCTATATATGAAGGTTGTCGTGAAGGTCAGTCTCTATCTTCAAGATTGATGAGTATTAAAACAGACTACATTGTGGCTGAAAAATTGCACGGATTCATTTTGCAAAACAATGTAAGAATATTTACCGGAAAATAATCAAGCTCTTGAGGCATACTACGAAACAAAAAATGTGTTAAAAGATTTGGGAATGCCACATGAGAAAATTGATGTTTGTAGAAACAGTTGCATGTTGTTTTGGGAAAATGATAAAGACTTTTTGGAATGCAAGTTTTGTGATGCAAGCAGATTTCGGCCTAAAAAACCATCTTCACGTAAATATGTACCATACAAGAAAATGTTCTATATGCGCGTAGGAAACAAGTTGAGAAGGTTATATGAATATAAAAAACCGTTGCGGCAATGAGATGACACGTAGAACACTCAACGGTCGAAGGTATAATGCAACATCCATCGGATGGTAAGGCTTGGAAAGATTTCAATGAAATATTTCTCGAGTTCGCGTATGAAACGAGAAACGTCTATCTTTGCTTATGCACGGATGCTTTTAGTCTCTATGGACAATTTGGAAGTCAATATTCTCTGTGGCAAGTGATTTTATCCCCGTATAATTTGCCTCCCGAGATGTGTTTGAAAAGAGAGGTAATGTTTCTGACGTTGTTGATTCCAGGACTAGAACATCCGAAGAAAAGTTTTGATGTCTTTTTGCAGCCTTAATTCATGAATTACAACAGTTGTGGAACGAAAGAATCCTTGCTTATGACGTCAGTACTAAGAAAAATTTCACATTGTAAGCGGTCTTATTATGGACAATTAGCGATTTTCCTACCTATGGAATGTTATCTGGATGGAGCACGCACGGAAGATTGGCATGTCCATATTGTATGGAGGATACATATTCATTTCGACTAGTACATGGTAATAAACCATGTTGGTTTGATTGTCATAGAAGATTTCTTCCTCATGGTCGTGCTTTCCGGAAAGATAAAAAACATTTTCGGAAGAACGTGGTACAAAAAGAAGAAGCACCGTGCATGCAAAATGGAACACAAATCCTTTACGAAAGATTGAACACAATGGGTGATTTACAAGAATCGGTCGAATGCGGTGGAGATCGTGGGCATCGTAAACCAAAAGGTCAAAGTGAATGGCATAATTGGTATAAACGTAGTATCTTTTGGGAACTACCATACTAGAAATCATTGATATTACGTCATAATTTAGATGTTATGCATATCGAGAAGAAATTTTTCGATAACATCATAAATATTGTTTTGAATATGGCGGGTAAAACCAAGAATAATATACAATCAAGAAAATATTTGAAGTCAATATGCCGACGACCTGAGTTGGAATTACGAGATAGAAGGTCACCTGTCCTGGTATTCAGATTGTCTGGTCTGGCGAAAACGGCATTATTAAAGTGGTTAAAAGAGGACGTTAAATTTCCCAATGGATATGCATCGAACATTACTCGGTGTGTGGATATTGTTGGTTCGAGGCTAATTGGATTGAAAAGTCACGATTGTCACGTTTTCCGCCTTCATTCTTCGATGTCATGGAGCATTTGCCAATACATTTACCAGATGAGGCAATACTCGGTGGGCCAGTTCAATTCAGATGGATGTATCCTTTCGAAAGGGTTTTCTTTCATTTAAAGAAAAAGGCAAAACACAAAGTAGCGGTCGAAGGATCTATTGTCAAACAATACTTGCTGGAAGAAATCACATATTTCAGCATATTTTATTTCAAGTCGCATATTCAAACGAAAGAACGTCGTGCAAGGGATGATCACATAAACCATCTGTATCAATATAATCCGCAGTTTGGCATAATTCCTGAATGTTTACACCAATTGGACGTACATGAAGTAAATCCGATAAATATTGGTTAACACCAGAGGAGTATAATCACATCCACACATATATACTACTAAATTGTCAAGAATTATTACCGTTCGAAAGGTACGTACATGGTACATATTAATTTTAATGTTGTATATATATATAATATATATATTAAAATGTAACGTATTTTCATTATTCATGATATTTGACGAAGAAGTGCTTGGTACATATCCTCATCTAAATGCAAATGCAAATGAAGACATGAAAGTTCAACATTATGGCTCGTGGTTTAGAGACTACGTAAGTACTCGTGTACACATCTAATTAAATTAATTGCATATAAAAGTATTAATTTTTTTTATTATATGTACATGTTAAATGTTCTGATGAAAGACTTTCTACGTGGTTAAAAGATTTGGCTAATGGTCCCGCACGAAATGTCATGTGTTAGCCAAAACATAGAAGCACATACAACTATGGCGTTTGCGTTAATAGTGATATAAAGGGTGATAACTTCTACGGAATTTTGCACCAAATCATACAACTGGAATATCCCAGTCTCGTTGGGTTGAAGGTGATGATGCTTTTTAAATGTCAGTGATTTGATCCAACCGTAGAACATGGAATACGAAAAAACCATTGGGGAGGAATTGACGTCAATCCGGCACGAAAATATGTTAAGTATGATCCATTCATCACAATAGATCAAGCAGATCAAGTATGTTACGTGCAATATCCAACAACATTGAAACGTCAAAGAGAGGAGTGGTGGGCCGTAGTAAAGATCAAGCCACGAGGGATCATAAGCTCTGATGATAAAGAAGATGTGTTGTAACCCGATCATCCGCAGCTGATTCGTTTAATTGATACAAATTGCGAGGAGATTCTTGCGAGAAATGACATAGAAGGAGAACTCATATGCGATTATGAAGACGTTGAACAAGAAGATGCTGAAGATGAAAACGGCGATGAATTCAATGAACAAGCGAAGGAATACTCGCCCATCGATGAATCTACTGAAGAAGAAATTTAAATACAATAATGTCTATTATGTGTAATGAAGTGTAACGTTCATGATGTGTGGTAATGTATATGATGTGCAATCGAACAATCGAAATGTTAATACAATTGAATAGGTTATATAAATGATGTTAGATGTATTAAAACTTAGAATTATCTAATACCAACGGGCATCCATTGAAAATTGGTAACGGATGCCCGTTGATACACGAACTCGCCCCCGACACTTAGAAAAAATTTCTAAGTTTTCCACATTTCCAACGGGTATCCGTTACCAATATTCCAACGGGCATCCGTTGGAAACTTAATGGTCAAAACCATTCTAACAAACTTCCGTTGGTGTTTTGTAACGGATGACTGTTAGCAAAATTGCATCGGGCATCCGTTGCTATTTCCAACGGATGCCCTTTGGACTAGGTAATGATGCCTACCTTAGTCTATCGATTTTTCCAACGAGCATCTGTTGAAAATTGCAATGGATGTTCATTGCGAAGGGAGACGAGCCGCCATTCAGCCGTCTGTTGCCTCGGGAACACGCATTCCCAAAGGGCATCCGTTGGAATTTCCAACGGATGCCCGTTGGGAATACAGGCGTCACGTCAATTTACTTCGTCTGTTGAGACGATGTGTTTTCCAACGTGCATCCGTTGGAAATTCCAACGGATGCCCGTTGAAAATTCGATATATATAAATCCGTTGAACAGTTCTTATTTCAACACAAATCACAAACTCAAAAATCCTCTCAAATTAACATTTCACCCATAAACACTCTAAATCCTTAGAAAAACAATGAGACCGAGACGGTTTATAGGATCAGGGGGTTTATTGGCTGGTTACGCGGGAGCTCCTCCCGCGCCTACACCACCACCATAACGTCCTCCTTCACCAGAATCGGCACCGCCGATATTTGATGAAGAGGATGATATGATAGATATCGATTCTTTGATCGATGATTTCGATGGGCGTCCAACCCTTTCGATTATCGATCCAGAACATTCTCCTGGGACGTTATGGTAAAAAAATTACTATTTTCATTTGTATTATTATATGTTATAAATATTATCTAACTTTGTATTGTTGATTTTCAGGTTTGATGTTGATGATGTACTGAAACACACATACAACATCATTATCCAAATGTTCTTACAGGACGAATTATACTATTCCTGACAAGTTACGCCAGAAGTTGTGCGCCAGCGAAGGTGGCACACATTTATAGTAAGTTTTTTTATTAAATTAAAGTAAAACTTTTTAGTTATATATATATATATATATGTTATAAAACTAATAATTTTATAACTTTATTTACAGCGCTCATACAGATGGAGGCGAAAGGATACATTGCGCATCTACACAGCATGGATGCACGACATGCAGACGCGGATGCACCTAATGATAAACGATGCGAAACGCAACTACTACGACAACAATTGCAAACCGAGATGGGCAATGGAAGCGGTCTTCAGTAAAATGATTCAGCATTGGGAGTCTGCAGAATTCAAGGCCAAGAGCGAGAAGGCCAAAAAATGTCGCTACAGTGAGAAGGTTCCCGAAGATTGTCTGCATCGCCATACTTCGGGATCAAAATCCTTCCTGAAACAAAGAAAATAATTGGTAAAATTTTCTTTATTTAAATTTTTTGTTTATTAAAATATTTATCTAACTAACTTTATTTTATATTATAGATGCAGCGGATAGGAAGATAACTAACTCTTCTTGAGCTGGTATTAGATACCCATGCCAAGAAGAAGCCGGTTGTCGGGGAAGAGGCTGACGAATCCGAACTCGTCGATCCTCGAGCGGAACGAACCGTGAGAGTTGTGACGGAGAAGATCACACAACAATCTCAAGCTTGCGGTTCAAGCCCCGACGAACTCAGTCCTTTACAAAAGGATAAAATTTATTTAGAGGTAAAAGTTCTTTATTTTATCATTCGATTATTAATAAAATAATTTGTAAAAATCTAACGTTACTTTTGTTTGTCTTGTAGTTGGTGAGACCGTATAAGGGACGTTTATATGGTCTCGGGGCGTTTCAAAAGGATATCGTCGGGGACGCCACGACGGTACCTCCCGTAGTGTAAGAGAGTTTCACGCAACAACGGCGGATCGAGGAGCTTGAAGCCAAAGTTCAGCACTTGGAGAGCGTCTTCGAGTTGATGGGGCAAGGGAGGGGATCCACGTCGCAGCAAAAACCGGGTCCCGATTCAGATGCAACGCCATCTAGAGGTGATGGCGATCAGAGAGACGATATCGACCCCGTCGATTTAAACGAAATGTAATAGGATAGATTGGCGTAGTTTTAATTTTAATGTTTTTTGTGAACAATTTAATATTGTAATTAAAAACTTTTTATTTTAATTTTTTTTATTTTTTAACAAGATTTCCAACGGATACCCGTTGGAATATCTAACAGGCATCCGTTAGACGCTATTTCCCGCCGAATGGTAATGGATGTCCATTGCCCTTTCCCGCCACTTTGTAACGGATGTCCGTTGCTATTTTCCGCCACTTTCCAACGGATGCCAGTTCGAAAGCTAAATTCCCGTTCATTTGTACCGTCTAAATGGCAACAGACGTCCGTTGAAACAGTGTAACAGACGCCTGTTGCCCTTTTTTCAACGACCGTCCGTTGCAAACTTGCAACGACCATCCGTTACAAATATTTTCAACGGGCGTCCATTACAACCTTTCCAACGGATATTTCCATTGGAAGTTCCGTACAATTTTGCAACGGATATTATCCGTTGGAAGGCCGTTGCGAATTGCAACGGATCCGGATTTCCAACGAACGATTCCCAACGGATGGAAATCCGTTGCCATCCGTTGGAAAGAGCCCTTTCCAACGGATTTTAGGCATTTTCCAACGGATATATCTGTTGGAAATTGCCTTTTTTGTAGTGTATGTCCTCATGAGCTATCAAAGAACTCATCATTTCATCAAAGGTGTAAGTGCTTATATTATTTGCCTCAATGATTGCAAGAACCACAAACTCAAACTTCGAGGTTAAACTTCTAAGAACTTTGCTGATAATGGCTTCGTTTTTCAGAAATTCACTATATGACTTCATCTGATTAACAATAGAAGAAAATCTCGCCAAATAGTCTTGTATTGAATCACTTTCTTTCATTGCAAGCGTTTCAAAATTTTGACGAAGACTTTGTAACTTAACAGAGATTACCTTTTGATCTCCTATGTACTCTTATTTTAGGATCTCCCATGCTTCATGAGCTATACCAAATTCAGAATCTGAGAGAGTATGTGCTCATTAAGTGTCGATTGAATGAGAAACAAGGCCTTTATATCCTTTTACGATTCTCCCATAATCGTTGGTCAGGCTCCTTCGGGTCTGCGTCTAAAAACCTTTTTTCCACCATATCCTAAAGCTTTTGAGATCGAAATATAGTCTTCATTTTAAGACTCCAAATATGATACTTTTCACATTTGAAAAATGGAATGAGGGCCTACTGATTTCTCTATTTGTTGCCATTGCTTGTTGTTTCTTTTTTTTTTTTGAAAAAACAAGTAACGGAAACCTGAGCTCTGATACCAAAATTGTTGGAAAATCAAGAGAAGAAGGCACGAAAGAGATGAAGAACATAGACTTCAACATGTAAGAATTCTGAAAAAAGTACTTTTCTTATTATATCAAAACGTGATAACAATATCAATTTATAGAAATTCTAGGATGACCCACTAAACCCAGAATCTCAAATCCCTACAATTTTACAAAAAATAAAAAAACCCCAAAATAACTGAATCTAACTACAAACCGAAAACCGACAAATGAACATAGCTTATTACAAACACTAAGTCAGAAAACTAACTTTGAATCTTGCTTCAATATCCTCCTATTCATTCTCTTCACTCGTTCTTTTCTTCCTCCTTTTCTCCTTTTTCTCTTCCCATGTCTCCTCTTTCGACAATCTACACCTACACACAATCGCCGATGTCATCTGTCCGCGTGTCACTTGCCACACTCGTCGTTCGTCCACACATTGCTTGTCTGTTACTCTTCCTCATTGCCCGTCTGATCGTCTTTGGCATCAACCATTTGACCGTTTCCAACGTCGCCCAACGCCCGCATTTTATTTGCTTCATGTCTGCGTAAATCATAGATTTTCTAGCAAGCAAAAGGGAAGAGTAAAATACAGAGAGAAACATCGATAATACAAACCCATTCACAAATGAACGGGAATAAAAAATAATACAATGGACGATGGACTAACATATGAGTTTGTCGATAGCCAAATTCAACGGTGGCCAATGCAGAATGTTTAAGAGAAATTGACGGCACCAATACCAATGATAACACATATCAACACATGCTAGGAATTCGATTAAAAGGTTACGAAATATCGCACGTTTTAGAAAACAAATTCAACCAAACATAGGAAAAGAACCACGCGTCAGAGAACAAAACCAACGCTAGATAATAGTCCAGGTCATCCCAAGCTGATAATGGTCCAGGTCATTCTAAGTGTACTATTCATTGAGGGGTTTCCCTTAATAGTAGTTAAGATACACTTAAAACTAAATTTAAAAAATATATATACAGACGCATATTTATCCATGTATACAGGTGTATACATATATATAATTTAGATATATTTCAAATATGAGTTTGAACCTAAATAATTCTAAAAACTAATTCTAGGATGTAGAGTTGTCTAAAACCATATATATATATATATATATATATGAGTTTGTAGTTTATTTCCTAATTGATGTAGAACAAAACAATATAATATTCCACTCATACCAACCACGGTCTTGAAGTATGACCATCGTAATCAGGACCCCAACATTTATATATTTAAATTAGGACAAACCCGATTTTATACTAAATCTTAAAAATAAAAATTTAAGTGAATTCGATTATTTTATTAGTCATGAAAAATATTATTATATATAGACAATAATAAATAGAAAATGAAATATACTTTTGGAGAGTGTCTAGAGTTTCTCGGAGAATATCTGGAGTATCTAAAATATATCCTCATAGTATTCTATTAGATATCGGAGAATATATTGAGTATGTTAAAGAATATAGTTCGATTACTCAATGAGATATCGAAGAACACCGTCGTAGGAATGAGATGGATTAGATCCTTTAATATTCTTTTCAAGTTGGAGTGTGCAAATCGTAGATGCCCAAATTGGAAGAAAAACATCAATAAACCAGCGATTTGCATCCGAGTCAAATTCATTGGTGGATTCTTTCTTCCTCGGTTGGAGCTGGATCATGTGGCTAATAGAGTCAAGAACAAGGAGAAATGAGAGATAAGCTACGTCTTAACTCTTATTCACTCAAAATTTAATAACAAGCGGTTATAGAATCAACAATTAGAGTAGTCAATCATACACTCAACCGTGAGTCATCTTACATATATATATATATAGACGCGTCATCATTAGCGACCAGGGTTCAAGTTATCCTTATATATCCGGGTGTGGGATCACTTTATGCCTATATACCCAGGCGTGGGGTAATTAGTAACCCAATAAGGGTCATCTTATTTCTATATACCCATATGTGGGATAATTAGTAACCCAATGGGGGTTCATCTTACGTTATGGTTGAATCTAATTTAAATTTGGTTCACATCCAATTTGTTGTTTTGGTTTTGATTTTGGTGTTTTAGTTGCTTACTCCGGTTGATTTCTGGTTTGAATCAATGATAGGTTTGTTTTGTTGTTTTAGTTTAAGGATTTGGTTTAAAACGGAACATAGATTCGACTCTAAAACGTGGACATCGAAATTTAAATAATAAAATTAAATATTATAACTGAGAAAAATAGATTTTTTTCTTTCTTGATGGGTCTCTTTGTTTAATTTATAAATTAATAACATTTTTAAAAATTTTAATTACAGAATTAAAAATATAATTGTATTTTACATTTATTTTAAAATTTAATGACAGAACTAAAATAAAATATTATTATTAATTATATTTAATTTAATAACAACTTTTAATTTTAAAAATAAATATTATAAATGAAAAAATATGTTTTATTTCTATCTCTTGGTGATGTAGCTCCATGAGAAGAGATAAAACAACCTCTTTATTTTTTATAGAATAGGAATTGAACCCGCATGATGCGCGAGTTGATATTTCTTTATTATATTAAAAATAATTTAAATTCAAAAAAAATATTTATTTTGTTATATAAATTTTGTGATATAAGTAATACAATAAAAATAATCAATACGAATAAATTTAGATTATTTAATGTATATAAAAGAAATAATATATTTTATTTTTAATAAGCAAATTTTATGTATATGTACAACATGAGGTCAAGAGTACAAAATGAGATGAAACATGAAAAAATACGTTTTGGACAAAGTTATACATAATTTGAGATTATTCTTAAGGAGCATCATGCTCACCGAGAATCTCAAACTAAATCATAAACATAGACATCTCAATTTGTCAGTTTCCTTTATATTATAACAATAACTATATCACATTGTCTTTAAGACAAAAGGCATGGCCATTAATATCCCCATTGCAATCAACTGAGGTCTCATAACTTAATGAATATCCTCAAGTTGTTGATAATTCTTCAAAACTTCAACCGCGCTTCTTCTCTTCATCCTTCATTCTTACCCAATCTCCAGCAGCTAAGCCATGAGTTACTCGCCAAAGAACATAAACATGAACCCTTAATAGGTCATGACAAAATTAACCTTGACCAAAGCAAACATCTCTAGATCGTTATAACGTCTGAACCAACCACGTTTGCATGAGTTGGCAAGTGTTCTTGAGCGGATTGTGTTGCTCACTTGCAAATGATCTTTAGAATAAACATTTTGTACACCCGAGGTAAATCAAGTCCTTCCTAATATCGCTTCTCTCAATACTTGTCCAGACTTCTTCAAAGTGAGTGTTTTGTGAACTGTGAGTTGCCAGTTCAAATAGAATAAACATAACTTCAGGCAACAAATAATGCCAATAAATAAGCACATCAAAACATAAAACACATTACCCATGACGTGAAGTTTTCTGAAAAAGGATAAATGTATAGATCATATCAATACTCTATCAATTGAGAAAGTGAGAGAACATAAAGGATGGCTATGGCAATTACATTTACTTCCCTAACCTTAAGTCCAAAAAACATGATTATATCTAGATAAATGGTCTTAGAAATGAACACCACTTCATCCTAGTCAACGTAATTCGCTACAAATAACTTGAAACTGCAGATAGAATCTCAAAAAAGATCCCAAGTGTTAAAACATGGAGAATTAAATGAACACCAATATAACTCCAACCAACGTAGGTCCATTTGATCCAATCAACACAAAGATAATAAGACAACTTTTAAGTGAAAACATGAAATGCAATCAACACACATACTATGATTACCTGCACCGTCTTGGTTATTGCATGTAGACAATACCATTAACACCGTGAGGAATGACATACCTCATCTCCAACTTGGCCAAATCAATATCCCAATCCATTGTGGGCCTCTAATTCTTAATGCTTATTCATTTTTCTACAATAAACAAATTACAATTGCAAGTTATGATATTTGGATCATCCTTCTTGTCCATGCTTTACAAAAGCTTGACTATGTTTCTCTAGTCGAACATTAGCCAAAGTAGAAATAGTTAAACGTAAATAATTGTTGACTTTTTTCTGAATCAAGATCAATAGTGAGAAATGAGGCAAATCTATAAAAGAAAAATAATCAAGAATAACAAATATCCAACATTGACAATTAGTGAGAATTAAAAAGTCACCATTTTCTGGAACTCTAAAAAAGCAACAAACTGATCTTCCTTATCTACGCATTGAATATATTGGGAAAGAAGTTGAATTCAGATAACCAAAAATTATCAATAATCTAATTTCTAACAACATTTGTCAAAGAAATTGAAGCAACATGTCGTCGCTCTCGTGAACTTGATTCATCGCACTGTTCGCACTCTTGGTTTGCTGCCTTCGCCTCACTTGTGGCTCAACGCTCTTGTTGCGCCCATGGTTGGATGTCGAAAGCCGCCTTCGATTCGACATGCATCTCTTTGTCGCCTTCGCGCTGATTCGTTTCATTACCTTGAAACTCGTTTCACCGCGGTCACTGTGCACTTGCATTTCCTTGCTGCTCGTATCTCCTCACCCAATAGTCACCTTGACATCGCCCAACCAACCTCGTGTCCATCGTTCGCACTAAGAAACTGACTTCCCCTTTCCTAGAGCTTGCACAGGCTGATCACCTTCTAAGAAATCTTCAATGAAATCGAAGAAATCAAAGAATCGTTCGAAAAAATCAAAGAGATGTTGCATTAAAGAGATTGAAATAAAAGGGAATGGTTACAGAACTGAAGAAGAAATGATTCGATGAACTTCTCAACAACAGATAGAAATGCTTCCTCTCCCCAATTAACATGCTGTAAAAGAAACACTTCATCTCTTCTCTTTTCCTTCTTTTTAATATATTGGTTTGTAATGAAATAGATAGTGGGTATTATGAATAAAAATAATAAAGCTCCTTTTTAATTCATTGGTTTTTAATGAAATATATAATGGGTGTTATGAATAAAAATAATAAAATTAAAATTTTAAATATATTGAGGTTTCTCTCTCGGTTGATATGGTTCCACCATAAAAAATTATAATATATAGATTTATATTTTAATATAATTTATATTATAATAAAATTTATAAATTGATTCAATTTAAATGATGTATTTAATATGATCTAATCACAATATAATTTAATGGTAATATTTTTACTCGATTTCAAATTGGATGGAAATGGCAACGGACATCCACTACCATTTGGCGGAAAATAGCGTCCAACGGATGCCCGTAAGAAATTATAACGGGCATCCATTGGAAATTTTTTAACAAAAAAATAAAAAAAACTTATAAAAATAAAATTTTTTTAATTAAAATAATAAAATTGTTTACCAAAACATTAAAACTAATTCTATTACATTTCATTTAAATCGGTTGGACCGATATCATCTCCCCGGTCACCAGCACCTCTAGACGGCGTTGCATCCGAATTGAGACCCGCTTCTTGCCGCGACGTTGATCCCCTCACCTGGCCGGATAGCAACTCTATGACACTCTCCAACTGCTGTATTTGGGAGTTTTGTTGCGCCACTTGAGTTCGAGTTTCTCGAAATTGTGCTTCGAGATCCTCGATACGCGTTGTTGCGTGTAGCTCTCTTGGACCGCGTGATGTACTGTCATGGTGTCCTCGATGATATATTTTTGAAGTGCCACGAGACTGTATAGACGCCCCTTATACAGTCTCACCGACTACAAGACAAACAAAATTAGAGTTAGATTTTTACAAATTATTTTATTAATAATCGAAAGATAAAAGAATAAGTTTTTACCTCTAAATAAATTTTGTCTTTTTGTAAAGGTTTGAGCTCGTCGGGAATTGAACCGCAAGCTTGTGATTGCTGTGTGATCTTTTCCGTCACAACTTTCACGGTTCTTTCCGCTCGAGGATCGACGAGTTTGGGTTCATCGATATCTTCCCCGACAACCTGCTTCTTTTTGGCGTGGGTTTCTAATATCAGCTAAAGAGTCGGTTCTCTTCCTATCCGTTGCATCTGTGATATAAAATAAACTTAATTAGATAAATATTGTAAAAACCAAAATTTTAAATAATAATAGATTTTACCAATTCTTGTTTCCTCTTCGGGAATGATTTTGATCCCAAAGTATGGCGATGCGGACCATCTCCAGGAACCTTCTCGCCGTACCGACATTTTTTGGCCTTCTCGCTCTTGGCCTTGAAGTCTTCCGACTCTCAATACTGAATCAATTGATTAAATACCTCATCCGTTGCCCATGTCGGTTTGCGATTTTTTGTGTAGTAGTTGCGCTTGGCGTTGTTTATCATCAAGTGCATCCGAGCCTGCATGTCGCACACCCATGCCGTGTAGATGCGTGTCGTATCCTTTCTCTGTCATTTGTATACACGCTGCAAAATAATTTATAATGTGTTTGTTTATATCATATATAGCTAATCATTTTAAATGAAATGTAATTTGAAAACTTACGATAAAAGTGCACCACCATCGGTGGCGTACGACTTCTGGCGTAACTTTCCAGGAATAGTATAGTTGGTCCTCTAAGGATCCTTGGATGATGCCGTTGTTCGTATGTTTTAGCACATAATCCACGTCAAACCTGCAAATTAAAAAGCATCACCTTCAACCCAACAAGACTGAGATATTCCACTTGTAGGATTTGGTACAAAATGTCATAGAAGTTATCACCCTCTATTTCACTATTAACGCAAACACAATAATTGTATGTGCTTCTATGTTTCCGTGTTCGTACGTGTGGAACGTGTAGCCGCGAGTAAATAAAATTGACCAACACATAACATTTTGTGTAGGACCATTAGCCAAATCTTTAACCAAGTGGGAAGTCTTTCATCAGAATAATTCACCTGTACGTATAATAAAAATGAATGAATAATTTATAATAAATGCAATTAATTTTAGTAGATGGTACACGAGTACTTATGTAGTCTCTCAACCACGATCCATAATGTTGAACTTTCATGTCTGTGAGTTCATTTGTGTTTAGATGAGGATATGTACCAAGTACTTCTTCATCAAATATCTTGTATAATGAAATACGTTAATATTGTATATATATACATATATATATATATATATTTAAAAGATTGAATAATATTGTTTTGTACCTTTCGAACGGTAATAACTCTTGACAATTTAGTAATATATCTGTGTGGAAGTGGTTATACTCCTCCGGTGTTAACCAATATTCCTCGGATTTACCTCATGTACGTCCAATCGGTTTAAACATTTCAAGGGTTGTGCCAAACTGCGGATTATATTGATACATATAGTTTGTGTGATCATCCGCTGTATGTTGTTCTTTCGTTTGAATATGCGACTCGAAATAAAATGTGCTGAAATATGTGATTTCTTCCAGGAAGTATTGTTTGACAATAGATCCTTTGACCGCTGCTTTGTTTTTTGCTTTTTTTCTTTAAATGAAAGAAAAACCTTTTGAAAGGATACATCCATCTGAATTGAACTGGCCCACCGCATATTGCCTCATCTGGTAAATGTATTGGTAAATGCTTCATGATATCGAAGAATGAATGCGGAAAAACATTTTCCAATGCACATAATATTTGAGAGATATTGTTTTTCATTAATTACAAGTCATCCCTTTTTAAAGTCCTTGAACATATATCTCTGAAAAATATGCTGATTCCGCATAGCACATCGTGAACATTCCGTGGTAAGAGCTCAGAAAATGCAATTGGAATGAGTCGCTGCATGAAAACGTGACAATCGTGACTTTTCAACCCTATCAGCCTTGAACCAACAATATCCACACACCGAGCAATGTTCGATGCATATCTATCTGGAAACTTAACGTCTTCTTTTAACCAGTTTAATAATGCCGTTTTCGCCGGACTAAAAATCTTAATTCCAACTCAGGTCATCGGCATATTGTCTTCAAATCTTTTCTTGGTTGTATATTATCCTTAGTTTTTACCCACCATATTCAAAACAGTATTGATGATGTCATCGAAAAAGTTCTTTTCGATATGCATAACATCTAAATTATGACGTAATATCAATGATTTCCAGTATGGTAGTTGCCAAAAGATACTACGTTTATACCAGTTATGCCATTCACATTGGCCTTTTGGTTTATGATGCCCACGATCACCACCGTATTCTACCGATTCTTGTAAATCGCCCATTATGTTCAATATTTTTTAAAAGATTTGTGTTCCGGTTTGCATGCACGGTGCCTCTTCTTTTTGTACCACGTTTTTTCGAAAATGATTTTTAGCTTTTCGGAAAGCATGCCCACGAGGAAGAAATATTCTATGACAATCAAACCAGCATGGTTTCTTACCATGTACTAGTCGAAATGAATATGTATCCACTATACAATATGGACATGCCAATCTTCCGTGCGTGCTCCATCCAGATGATATTCCATAGGCAGGAAAGTCGCTAATTGTCCACAACAAGACCGCTTTCAATGTGAAATTTTGCTTCGTACTGACGTCATAAGCAAGAATTCTTTCGTTACACAAATGTCTTAATTCATGAATTAAGGGTTGCAAAAAGACATCGAAATTTTTCTTCGGATGTTCTGGTCCTGGAATTCAGCAACGCAGAAACATTACCTCTCTTTTCAAACACATCTCGGGAGGCAAATTATACGGAGAAAAAATCACCATCCATAGAGAATATTGACTTACTGATTGTCCATATGGACTAAAACCATCCATGCACAGAAAAAGATAAACATTTCTCGTTTCATACACGAACTTGGGAAATATTTCCTTGAAATCTTTCCAAACCTTACCATCTGATGGATGTTGCATTATACCTTCGGCCGTCGAGTGTTCTGTGTGCCATCTCATTTCCGCGACGGTTATTTCGATTCAAATAACCTTCTCAACCTATTTCCTACAGACATACAAAACATTTTCTTGTATGGTACATATTTACGTGAAGATGTTTTTTTGCCGAAATCAGCTTGCACCGCAAAATTTGCATTCCAACAAGTCTTTATCATTTCCCCAAAAACACATGCAACTGTTTTTACAAACATCAATTTTCTCATGTGAAATTCCCAAATTTTTTAACACATTCTTTGTTTCATAGTATGTCTCGGGAGCTTGATTATTTTCCTATAAATATTCACACATGGTTTTGCAAAATAAGTCCATGTAATTTTCAGCAACATTGTAGTCTGTTTTTATACTCATCAATATTTAAGATAAAGATAAATGAGATTGACCTTCATGACAACCTTTATATATAGTATCTTTTTCCGAATCCAATAGGTTGAAGAATCGATGTGCATCGATGTTTGGCATCTCTTCATGCATTTGTTCATTAACAACTCCAAGAAAAGAATCTGACACCATTTCCACATATGGAATGGTCGTTGATACTTCATAAATAACTTCTTCATTTCTTTCTACTTGTGCATCTTGCACAATATCTCTAACACCGTAATTTTCACCATTGAAAAACTAAATTTCGTAATTCTCAACGGAACCCACCTTATAAAGATGTTTGCAAACTATTTCTTGAATTCGATACTTTATGTTCTTGTATCTTTTGCATGGACATAACATTGTCCCACGTTCTTGACGCAAAGGTTGCATCGATACAAAACTCATGAATTGCTCCAATCTGTGTAAGAATTCTTGTGTAATCTCTTCGTTATAGGATCTTTTCTTCTATACATCCACTCTCTCGATCTATATATATCTTTATTTGAAGAAGACGACATTTTGTTGAAAATATGTTTGTTATTGATGGTTTGATGCAATCTTTGTTTTTTATCTAAATAGTGCAATTTTCAACGGACATTTGCTTCATCAACATCTTCATTTCTGGGAGTTAGAACAACTCATTCCCTAAGATATCCAAGGTTCATGTAGAGTTACCAAAGCATGGATACGTTGCTTCGAAGATTGATTACAATGGATGATTTGTGTTCTAGAGCATTAACTCCTTGTCGATGAATATGTTTTCGCCTTGTAATGAATCGTTCATAGTAATTCACATTGTACGTGTTGTGTCATCTCCAACATCCAACAACCATTTTGCAAATTCTTGCTCTTGATATTGTAATTGCATATGTCGTAATCCCCCAGGGCCTTTAACAAAAAAGCTTTCACTGATTCTGTTTGACTGAGTCAATCACATCTTCATAGATTTCTTTTCGTTCTTCATTGATTGTCGAGAATAATTTTAAATTCTCTTGACGTTCGAACAAATCAAAAAACTGTATTTCTTATCTTATAAAGGAGTGCATTATTTTATGCAAGATATGATTGTCAGGTTTCGGCATATCAAGATAATCTGTTAGTAACTTTTCTTTCTCTCTAAGGAGTTTCTCTATTTCAATGAGCGTGTACACTTCAATTTCAGAATGAGACAACCTTAGACCATCAAAATTAAACTCTTGTTTTTCTTTGAAACGATATCCTCACCAAGGGATCTCCAACAACCTCTCCATAACTCCAATGGTTTGCTTACCTCACAGTATAGTGAGAGTGTTACAAAGAAATACCTCAACCGTGTAGGCATTGCCCATCTATGGCCTGTGTCATAGCTTGAAACCATTCATTATCCTTATCCAACACATCTTTTGCAATGCATGCATCTTTAAATTTACACCATCAACCGTTTTTATACCATCATAACTCGCAGGTCCTGTGTGGCCCCGACCCAAAGATTTTATATATATATATATATATATATATATGATAGGGTTAATTAAGAAAAAGAAGAAAAAAACAGAAGAGAGGGCATCATTTGGTGTTTTTTTTATACGAGTTGATTTTTAGCATATATAATGATATTATATTGTTAGAATGATGAAATTAAATTAAAAAACTATAACAAACTCGATAGCAGAATTTGACGCTTGTCTTTCCTAAGAAAGGATGTCTCAAACCCTAATTACAACCCGACTAAAAACCTTAGACTCAACAAACGACGTCAAAATAATTGTGATTTAATGTTATAAGTTGGTGAACATTATAAAGACCAAACAATAATGAAAATATGAATAAAATTAGATAACTTTAAAAAATTGGTAGTATCACTGAATCATGCACCACATAAGTTTTAACCCTAAAATCTATAACAATAAATTATGTTTGTCTAGAGAAAATTCTCTGGTCGCGTGTTTTTCTGCTCCACCCAAGCACTTTTTTTTGCTTTAGCTAAACATTTTATAATGCTCCGGTTTCTTACTCATCTCTACCTCCTCTTTTTTGCCTTACCCTCTTTAATTGTCCTCGTGCGACTGATGGTGGATCCAAGATCGTGTTCTTATCATAATGTTTTTTCGTAGTTAATGTGGTTAATCTCAAGTAATAATTTACCTAGACTAACGCTTCCGCAATAATATAGATCGTATAGTACAAGGGTCGAACATAAGAAATTGATGCAACTCTAAAGCTAGTAACCTAATGAATAAGATGTGTAAAATCAATTAGTGATGGGAATGCGAATAAAGATAAACTAACTAACTAACTAACTAACTATCGGATTAAACTCAATGAATTAAACACCACAAGTTTTGAGAGATGCACAATGATACAACGAAGTTCTAACAATATCATGGTTATAGATATCATTACGTATTCGGGGAATTCAAGCTCTTTCCTAGGGAATGACTCTCCCGATGCCTAAACCCACTATCTAGCATGCGTACTACCAATCTCCCAATTGTGTAGTCTCACCTACTAGATGCATTAAGATCACAATCCTAATTCCTAAGTTCAATTAACCAACCGACCAAGGTTCTAAATCAATTGAGACTTCATATCATGGCTACGTTCCAAAATCCAATTCATCTCCCAATGCAATTAGATTTTTATAAACATTCATTCAAGCTACCAACAAGAATAAAAGCATTATGAACAACCAATCAATCCGAAACAAACAAATATTATAATTATAACAAAAGAACAAAACTTCATTACATATTGGAAAAGCTCTCTAACCCATGGCTATCGACCTACTCGGACATGACATGAACATAGAAATAGAAACACAAAAGGTAACTATATTCAACATGGATAAAGAATGAGATCCCTCCCTATTCTATTACCGACGTCTTCAACAGCTCCTCTGCGGTCAGGCTTCGTAGCCCCGTCCTTGCCTTTGTACGCGTTTTGCACTCTCTCTACTCTCTCTACGTGTGCTTTGTTTTCCTCCTTAATTTTCTGTACCAATTGGGCTCTGAAGCTCACCCCTTTTAGCCCTCTTTCTCCTCTTTCCTTTCCTCTAATCTTTTCTCTTTAGCTATCCCATTTCTTTCCTCTCTAGTGGCTGGAATTTCCTGTTTCTTACAGCAACTGCAGTTTTCCTTTTCCGAGTTTTTTCATCTTTTGTTTTTCCATTCCTGTTTATTTTCCAGCCATGTAGCTCCCTTTTTCTCTTCTCTAACCATATTTTCTTTTGTTTTAAACAGCCAGCACGTTCCTTTTTTTGTTTTGCGAAGTTTCCTTTTCTGGTTATTGCAGGTGACGAACACGACCCACGCGGGCTGGCTGGCAAATGGGACCCCGAGGATGCTGGTGAAGAGCCCGACTCGGGCTGGAGCTGCTGGAGGAGTGAGCCTGCTCGGGCTAAAATGGACACCCTACGCAGGGTGATTGGAGCAAGGCTGTCCGCTCGGGTTGAGGATGAGTCCGAGGCGTGCTGAAGGTGCTGAACATGGAGCCCGTGCGGGCTAAGGTATCCACTCGCGGGGGTTGCTTCTCCTTTGACGTGGAACGATTGATTTTTGGGTCATTCGCTCTCCGTTCACTGCAAAACACGAGAAAACGATGAAAGAGGACTAAGTGATGCTTAATGCTTGGTAAAATCCAAATGAATGATGAAACTAACTATGAAAATACACGAAAATACAATAACAAAATAGACGTTAGCAATAGTGAATGTCTTCGCACTGACTATACCCCTTAGCAACTAGATTGGCCTTTATAAATCTCCACCTTCCCATCCATTTCAATATATTTCTCGTAAATTTTTTTCAATCGATTAATTTAGAGTTTGATGAAGGTTCTACCAAAGTCCATACTTTTTTATCCTCATTGAATCCATTTTAGATTCCATCGCTTTCCACCACTTCTTAGAGTTAAAACTCTGCATTGCTTTCTCAAATGTCACGTGGTTATCATCAATATAACTTCTCTTATTCTCTTACACCATTAGGTTTAACCTGTCAAACGCATGTTGAGAACGTAAAGAACTTCTTGGAAGAGCTTGTACCAAAGGTTCTATCCCATTTAGAGTTTGTTCCTGATCGTGTCTTGGACGGTTTCAGTAATTGGTCATTAATCTCTAACACCTGAAGATAAACACCATTGTTCATCCTCAACACTTCCAGAAAAGGCTACTCACGAGGTATCTCATGTTAATGTGCTTGTATCAGTTCTATGGGTTCTTGAATCTCATCAAAAACTATTTTTTCATCGATATTTCTTTTTTAAGGAACTCCCTTTCTAAAAAGGTCACATGTCTAGCCATAAACATTATGTGCTAAGAGGGGTGATAGAAATAATATTCCACGATTTACTAGAGATATCATATGAAACGACACTTATCATATCTATCATCAAGCTTACTCCATTGTAGTCTCTTTACAAAATTCGGAAAACCATATACTCCATATGTTTAGGGTTCGGCTTATGTTCTCTTTATATCTCATATGGAGTCTTAGATACTGTCATTGTGAGAAATTTTTTAGCAACTAAAAATTCACTTCTAAAATGTAACCCCATAAGCTAATTGGAAGATTAATGAATCTCATCATTGATCGTATCAATCTAAGTACGATTTATTCTTTCTAAAACACGGTTATGCTGTGGTGTTCTAGGTGAAGTCCGCTGCAACAAAATCCCATCTACAATTGATAATTTATGGACTTGTGATTTAGGTATTCCACTCCACGGTTAGATCTCAACATGTTGACGATCTTACCCGTTTGCTTCTCCATTTCAATGCAGAAATTTTCGAACATTTCGGAAGACTCGAATTTGTGTTTCATGTGATACATAATCTTGTATGGTGACATATCATCAGTGAACGTAATGGAGTAGGAATACCCTCTTTTAGCTTGAATTCTTAATGGCGAGTTTACATCACTATGTATAAGTCCTAAGAGTTTCGTATCTCTTTCTCATTTTCCCGTAAAAGGAGACTTGCTCATTCTCGAAGGTATGATTCACAAGTCGCATATGATTCATAATGCTATTGTCCAAGATATCCATCTCGGTGCATTAAATTAATGTGCTTCTTCCCTATATGATTGAGCCTAAGGAAGGTCCAATTCAAATGATCACCCATTTTTCTCTTTTGACCGGAAACATGCATGTTAATCAAATCAACACTCGGATAAGGTAAAATATACACACCATGTTGTAAATAACTATTTTCAAACAACTCATTATTATGAAATATAGAGCAAATATTATTAGAAACGACAGTCTTAAATCCACATCTATCCAACATTAAAATAGAAATTATGTTAAAAACAAATTTTGGAACACAATCAAAATCTTCTAAACATAATGTCTTGCCTGTAGGCATACTAAGAGAAATCATTCCTACAGCTAATTCCGCAATTGTTGCGCCATTTCTTGCTTGTAGGTTGAAGGTTCCCTTCCGTTGTCTCCTACTAACCGTTACTCTCTACAACATATTGCAGATGTTAAAACTATCCACGTTGTCTAATCAATAGTAGGAAATGGAATCATGAAATCGTTTTGTAAAAAAGTCATACCCATTTCTTGCTCAAGTCGCAAGATATTCCATGCAGTTTCTCTTTTAGCATCCCTTCTTCTAACAGAAAAAGACTTGACATCAATATGACTAGTCTTGCCCTCAATCATCCTTGAGTTAGTTGCACTACCCTTAGTCGCAAAAGGCTTCTTCCTGAGCTAGTTTCTCCCTTTTCTATTCTTAAAAGAGGAGCCAACAAACATTATAGGTCCAACAACCTTTTATACATCTCTAAGTGCTATATAATCGTAATCATTAAATAGATTTAACATCTTATGCAACTCGGATTTCATCTTGTTCATGTTAAAGTTAATGATTAACGATGAAAATATGTGTGAGAGTGATTATAAGACGATATCCTATGCCAATTCCTTACCCAACGTGAATCCAAACTTCTCAAGCTATTCTATGACATTTATCATCCCACGATTGTCTATTTCGTTAATTTTGTCTATTTTGTTTAAAACGCAAGCGCAAAAGTTTTCTACCATTCGCTTTTAGTCGCAGTCGCCCACAAACACAACGTTTCCACCATTCAGACAAAATGAAACAAAACGTCGCCAAACGCAAACGCAAACGCAAGCGCAAACGTTACGTTTCCACCAGACAAGCCCAACATATGGTCGCTATAAATAAGTTCTTACTCTTGGATTGAATTTTAATATATAGCTTTTTGTCATTGTATTTGTGATGATATTGGAATTTCAATTACCATCATTTGGTTTCTATCCAATTTATTGTTTAGTCAGATTATTATATACATAACACCAAATGAGAAAACATGCATAAAATTCTTTATATTCAAGTTCTCTTTGGTCATATCACAATACAAAATGACATGTGATAACTTTAATCCAATTAATTGTGATTCATTGGTTCATCTATTATCATATGGACCAAGTAATAAAATGTGAGAATAGTTTATGTGGCCTATATAGTATTGGGGCATACGAGCTTTAATGTAAATTCAAACCTTTTAAATTCCCATGAGGATTTCAATAATTAAAATACATTTTCTTTAACATAGAGTTTTCTTACCTTTTTATAGAAAATATTAGATATAAAAGCTAGGTGCAAGGATAGGAACCAATTGTTTTGTTTATCAAATTCTTACCGAAATTAGAATTGTGAATTCAAATAAATTTATAATTTATGATTATTTATTTGTTACATGATTTATATTAAAATAGATATGACATGCATGATGACAATTAAATTGAAAACTTGCAAATTACACATAACTACTCATTAAATTTAAAACTTTAGTATTTACAATATTGAGAAAATATAGAAATTTTTTGAAAATGTAAAAAGAATTTATTATGGTTTATTACTCAAATCGGATTCATATATTTTAAGAGTATAAAAAATTTTCTTAATCACTTACAATGATTACGGATGGTGTAAGATACAAGTTCGATGTTCTGGAAAAAGAAATAATTTTATGCTGTTGGAATTTAAAGAGTAAAGATATCTTGATTAATTAGACTCTATATGTGTATGTGCGAGTAAAGCATTTTATCTGATTATTGTCATATTTGTCGATGGTTTTTAATATATTAGGCTTACACAAATAAAGACACGATCTGAAATGAATTGACTGCAGTAAATCACAAATTGAGGAGTCCCGATGAATTTCGGTCTCGACGGTTAAGCACGCTCATGCGAATCTCGCACATCCGGAGTCCTACCTTAAACACCTATTTCAATTATATGTAATTCTTTTTCTATCTATTCTCTCTCTCTCAACAATATTACTTTAGTTTCATTTTTTCCTTATTTTAGATTTTCTCCGATTCTCCTTGACCTTTAGCCTTAATCCTATTTCACCTTTAACTATCCAAAATCCGCATAAAATCTCATCTGTTAACTATCCGGTAACCGACTCGATTTCGACACGACTTCGATTCTAAAATTGGGGTTGAGGTTGTTAATTGCATCTAAATTAGGTCAATAAAATCAATTTGATTATCCGATTTTGATGCAATTAACTAAATCGTATTTCATTTTGATTCGAAATCCATTAATCGATTCGATTAACTTGATTTGATGTAATAAATTCACGTATAATTGTCTAAAAAATAACATTTTAGTATATAATCAGATCAAATATGTTAAAAACGGGTTAAATTGGGTGAAATTTAAATCATATTTGGTTTTAAAATCGGTCAATTCGGTTCAAAATCGGATCGATTTTTAGGATTTCAAAATCGAAATAGTGAATTTAACAAAACTTTTAACAGATAGTTAACGGAGGAGTTTTTATGCAGATTTGTAATAGTTGAAAGGGGAATGAGATGGATACTAAAAATTGAGGGAGGAAGGAATCGGACAACGTCCAACATGGAGGGAGAATCGAACTAAAGTAACATTTTCGACGGTGGAATAGGTGGTTTACCCTTTATTTTTAAGATTTTTTTTTATTTTTGTTTCAATTTTAAAGTTTTTAAACTTGCCACTATCTTGCAATTGGGAATTCCGTTGTAAATTTTTAATGGACTAAGTATTAAACCATTTGCGATAGTTTCACAAAAAGATGTATACGGCCATTCAAATTTTCTTGTAAAGGGAAAAAAACAAGTACCTATGAGCAAGCCTGAAGTTTCCCATCTGATACGGAGTGAGGAGGGGAATAGAACTCTCTTTGGTTGCCGAGAAAATCGTGTTTTCCATCTCCGCAAGTTAGTAGCTTTGCTTTGTCCTATGTGAGTGATGATGAGATTGGAAGATTTCTAGAAGCGTGGATCGAACGAGGAGAGCATATATAGAGGATGAGTGATATGGTGATGACGTCTCTCCTCTCGCAGCCATTATTTCTTTTTTATGTATCCACTTCAAAATCTTCTTTCACATGATTTATTGCAATAAAGAAACGGTTCAGCTCTATCTTACCCTTAACCGATCTATCACACTTTACGCATCCACTTCTCCTATGGCTCAAACCAATAGAAAACTGGTTCGATCTTAATACTTAATACTTCCTGAATTATAAGCTCGAATTATTAAACATGGAATTATATATAAACCGGGACAATGACAAGAATATTACAAGCATCTTTCTGTTAGAATTTTAAGATCAGAATTGTATTATTTATGTGTGGCACTTATATTTAAATTAGCCTAAATTCATGTAATTTATATGCAATAGTTTTAACATTAAAGGGATAATTGCTAATATTAATCATGCATAAGAGAACATTTGGTATAAATATCTATATTTATTATAAATAGGAGTCGAGTGAGTCCCTTAAACAATTTCTTTCTAATTGTTATTATCCACTAGAAAAAAATTGCAAATCTGATTTTCTGTACTGAAGTGATTCTCCAATAGATTCAGGTACGTTTATTCAAATCCGTATTTCTAAATTTTACATTTCAAACTAAATAACCCAAAAGTGAGAAGAAATTAGCTTTTATATGTTATTCCCAAAAGAAAAAAAAAAGGAAAAAAAAGGGAAAACATTGCCAAGATAGAAAGAAAGTCAGAAATTGACTCCGTCGCATTGATCAGTTTCAAACTTTGGCCCCTTATTTTTACACAAAATAAAACACGATACAAAAACTTCTTCCATGAAATAATCATGCGCTCTTGAAATATAACTCGACGTGGATAATAAGGTTTTAGAGAAGAGTAGAATGTGATGTTCGTTTGACCAATTCCAAGTTTGAATTTTAAACCAAATATAAACTTTCTTCAATTCTACGATTCAACAAATACAAAAATAAATAATTAATATAATTACTGAATCAAATCAAAACAATATAAAATTGCTTACTTGAATTTTCCATGTTTTGTCGATATTTTCCATGTTTTGTCGGTAGATCTTGAAAAGACATGTTCTAAAAGACATGTCTTTTGTTACATATCCTTTAAATTTTATTAATTACAATAAAATCTCAATTTGTAATTAAACACAAAACACAATAGATTTTTTATAATTGCGCATCGGCACGAAGAGATCTTAACCCAATAATTGTCTCCTCAATATAATACTAATCATCATCATGTGTACCTCAATATAGGACGGGTACGGGTCAGGTACCCAGATTTTTGAGGGTACCCGAACTCGAATTCGAACCCGAACGAGTAGGTAATTTGCTACCCGAACTCGAACCCGAGGGATGCGGGTACCCGGGGTACCCGCGAATACCCGAACCCGAACCACAAAAGATGTGAAAGTCGCCATAACCAGTACCGACTCCAGCTCCTCCACCGAAACCTCCTCTAACTCCGGAAGGAAAAGCCAACGGACACAGGAAAAACGACATGGACAACGTCAAGGACAGTAGACATAGGAACAACGACAAGGACGATGAACACATGGACGGCGACGGAAGGAAAAGCCGGTGAATGACAAAGGAAGGTAAGAGATATCGGGAATGAGCAACTTGGTCGGTACAAGAAGCTTTCATACCGCGTTGTCTTCCCCCTAGAGCTGAAAATCAGTAGCACATCTAAAGATGTGGATGCCGAAGAATGGAAGGGGAGGAACTTGGTCGGTAAAAGAAGCTTGGTCGTATATTTGGGTCAAAGGTAGTAAGGTTTCTAGGATAAGAGGAGTTAGTATGTGTTAGTTTTGCAGGGATGAAGAATGGAAGGGGAGGAACTTGTGGGAACATGTTCATAGAGAGAGAAAGTTGAGAATGAGAGGAGAGAGAAGAAGGAGCTACTGAGAGAAGAAGGGGCTGCTGAGAGATGAAGGGACTGCTGATTTTAGGTTAACCTAAAATCAGTGGCATTTTTGTAATTTGTATAAAAATACATGGTTATTTTGGTATTTGTACATGTAACCTCGGGTACCCGCGGGTACCCGTTTCTATGAATAGAAAATCCGAATCCGAATCCGAACCCGCGGGGAATGAGATTTCATTATCTGAACCCGAACCCGCGGGTTCGAGTAAATTTTCCGCGGGTTCGGGACATGTTTCGGGTCGGGACGGGTTTTTCGGTAATTTGCCCACCCTTACCTCAATAACAATTATCTCACTTGATCATATATGACAAGTATATAAAATCGTTATATACGAGTCACAAGTTTATAATAATTAAACCGACCGAATAATGACAGTCATGGGCCTGCCAAACGTCTTGATTCCTTCCATGTATCACAATCAATATAATTAAACAACTGTAATCTGATGAGATAGACATCCAAAATTATCTTATCCCACAATGTCTTTAAACAAAAACTAAATATCTAAAATCATAACAAATATGAATAGAATGAAATATGATTCATAGATAAAAAAAATCAAAACTTACATTGATATCTAGAGTTAAAATAAACTTCAATGTGTAAGACTTATATTCATACATGTATAACTAATCAACAATACAAGGACTTCGCGACTACTCCTATTTCACTAACATGGCCAAGAAATGTCTTTTGAGTTAGTCCTTTAGTCAACGAATCCACGATCATATCATTGGTGCCGATATACACAATTTGAACTCTTTGATTTTGTAGTTTTTCTTTAACCGGTAGATATTTTAAATTCATATGCCTCTTGGAGTATCTATCGTTATTCGAGAAGAATACGGCTATCGAATTATCACAATATATGCTCAGAGGTTTAGTAATGGTACCAACGATGCCTAAACCATGAACAAGGAAAAGGTCGCGACCCAAGAATTATCAAAACATGCGAGTTCCTCCAAAGGCAAGGAAAAGGTCGCGACCCAAGAATTACAAAATACAATCTCGGAGATGAAAGCACAACTAGAACAACAAAACTCACATGTCAGCGCTCTACAAAGAGAAGTAGAGCAAAATATAAGAGAACGTGAGCAGTGGCTGAGGATGATGAAGGCACACATGCCTTCTATCGATTGGGATACGGCCGGAGACAACGATGCCGATGATAATGATTCCCAATTACCACCTACTAATTTGTAAACGGATAATTTAACTATTATTGTATAAATGTTTTTTTTTAATTTCATTTTTTTTAAATTAAATATTTTTCGGACGGCAGCCTGCCGTCCGGAAATTTCACGTTTTATTTTTTATTTTTAATTCAAAATGTTCCGGACGACAGAAATTCGTCGGGAAATTTCCCGACGGCAGCTTGCCGTCCAGAACTTTTTTTAAAAAAAAAAAATGGTTCCCGACGGCATTTTCCGTCCGGAATTTTGCGACGGTTTTCGGACTACCTTTTACGTCCGAAATTGCGGACGGTTTGCGGAATGGAACTGATTACCGACGCTCGTTTGCGGACGGCTTGTGCCAGTCTCTAATCAGTCCCTAAATGCCTTTCCGGACGGATTAGGGACTGATTCTTCAGTCCCCAATCCTTGAATTTCTTGTAGTGTAGGTGAACATGATTCCATTTTAAATCTTTCTAAAACTTTATCAATGTAAGCCTTTTGAGATCATCCAAAATTCTTTGTGATCTGTCTCGAAATATTTCTATTCCAATCACATAGGAAGCTTCACCTATATCTTTCATCTCAAAGTTACGAGAAAGATAATCCTTAACACCATGTAATAACCCACAATCATGGTAGCAAGAAGAATATCAAAGCTATTCTTTCTTGAGGTTGCACTTGTTCATTTACTTGAATATTTTCCACATCTCTTGAATAATGGCATCCACAATTGGGTCACGATCATCTATTTGTTGTTGTTCCATATTCTTACCTTGCGGTCGTGCTACAATAATAGCAACATCAATTTGAAAGGGCCACTTGATGACTCTCTTATCTTTACATTACGTGCTCCTACACTCCCAAAGATATTTCTATTTTCAATGAAGCAAGCATTTCCAGACTCTATGATTCTTGTATTATGGTTAGGATAATAAAATCTATACCCTTTCGATCTCTTTAGATATCCAATGAAAAACCCACCAATGGTTTTGGAATCCAATTTCTTTTCATTGATTATATATCCTCACTTCGGCTTGACAACCCTAAATGTAAAGATGTCTTAAACTAGACTTTGTAGATATCCATAGTTCATAAGGTGTCTTAAGAACTGCTTTACTAGGTACCCTATTTAATATGTATGCAGCTGTTTTCAATGCATACATACATAATGAGACATGTACAAAACTATCTTTCATCATACTCCTTACAATTTTGATCAATTTACGATTTCGCCTATCCGTTACACCATTCTGATGTGGCGATCTGATCATTATATATTGTGCGTAAATGCCCATAGATTCAAGGAGTTTCTTAAATGGACCTTGAATTTGTCAAACTTTCGATGTTTTTCCACAATATTCATCACCTTTATCAGAACATGTTACCTTAACATTTCTCTTTAACGGCCTTTCAACCTCCAAAATGAATGTCTCGAAGACATCAACCAATTGAGTTCTTTCATGCAGTAAATAAAGGAAATGTTATCTAGAATAATCATAAATGAATGTGACGAAATACGTTTCACCGTCCCAAGATGGTACATCGAACAGACCATATATATCTCTATTATTAGATCGAGTAACCCATTACTTCTTGTGGCATCATGTTTTGATCATTGTTCTAAAAATCCCTCTAGGCGTCGCCTAGGCGCTGGACGCTCTCTGGCCGCCCGATTAATCTCTAGGCGGTCTTTCTAAAAAAAAGAGTGACGTCAAAACGACGTCGTTTTGGTAGTTTTAAAGAAAAAAACTAACAATGACACCTATCCACGCGTTTATCTTTTATCGACGTTGTCATCATCATTTCATTTGTCTTCTTCTATCTATTGCATCGTTTATTGTCTTCATCTGAGTCTTTTGTCCTCTTATTCGTATCTCATTTTCGTCTTTACCTTCATCCTTGTTTTCTTATATTTTATCGTTTGTCGTATGTTGTCATCGTCTTCATCTTTTGTCATCGCCTTCATTACTCATCTTTATATTTGTTTCATCTCCACCATTGGCTTCATCTCTCGCATTCACCCTCACCTTAGCCCTTGTCTTGGTCAAACATCGTCCTCACTCGATACCCATTTTTTATATGTTGTTTGTTTTATAGTGTTTATCATCGTAAATTTGATATTGTGAATTTAATACTTATAAATATTTTTAATAAATACTAAACTTTATTTATTTATATGTGTTTTTTATAAAATTATGTACTTGTAAATATTTGGAATTAAATATTTATATGATAATAATATTAAATAAAAATAAAATATATATATTCACCTAGTTCGCCTAGATACTGCCTAAACTCCGCCTAGGCGCTAGGCGCTGGGTGTCCGCCGGTCTAGCGCTTTCTTGAACTTTGGTTTTGATACATGTTTAGATTGTTTACTCTTAATGCAATCCACACAAGTATCATTCCAATCGGTAAAATCAAATTGAGACAAAACATTAGTTTTAATTAGTCTTATAATCCTATCTTTGGATATATGACCAAGTCTTTTATACCACAAGTCAACATAAGACTTATTAAGTGCATTCCTTTTCATACCACCATCATGTTCAACCAAAATATGAAACATGGAATTAATAAATGTAGAACTTGCAAGAATATGTAGATTAATTTAGAGAGATTAAGAGTTTATTGTACAGTGAAGAGAGATTGAAAGAGTTTGGAGATTAAGAACAAGGAACAAACATTTTTCATTCCATTATTTCATAGTGTTACATGAGTGTGTTCTTTAATAAGAACAACCAAGAGAATAATTATAAAGATAATTAAGATGACCTAGTACAACTAATAAATGAAAAAAAGGGACTTGTCTTCAACGGCTATCAAGGGAGAAAGGGACATCTCCATGTTGCTTATTCTTAAATTGTACATGTGACTTTCCTTTACCCAAAATAGCAACTCCCTCATGTAACTACCAACAGCCATCTTCCTTTTCTTCTTATAGAAGTGTTGCTAATTATATAAAGTAGTATTAAGAATTAATTCTATCCTTGCATAATTAATCACACAAGTAGAATTAAATCTCAATACTCCCCCTCAAGCTTAGCTATAGGATTATGCTATAGTTAAGCTTGATACCATAACTCATTGCCTCATTAAAACCTAAGTGGGAAAACCCTTTGGGACAAAACCACACTTTAGGAAAAAGAGTACAACTCATTGTCATATTGGATAACTTAGATCCTAAGAGTTATGAGTCCAAGTCTAGGAAATATGGACTCACCAAGCTTCTTACTCGTCGCTTTGGTGAAGATGTCGGCCAATTGGTCTTCACTTCTTGTATAACATGGTAGAACTAATCATTGTTCTATCATTTGTCTAACCTTATGGCAATCAACCTCAATGTTCTTTGTCCTTTCATGAAACACCGACTTAGATGCAATGTGGTTCGCGGCTTGATTATCACAATGCATAGTCATTGGTGATGATGTCTTTATGCCCAAGTCCGTGAGAATATTTTTGATCCACACTAGCTCGTTGGTTAATTTCCTCATTGCCCTATACTCGGCTTCGGCACTTGAACATGATACCACCTTTTGCTTCTTACTCTTCCAAGTGACTAAATTCCCCCTAGGAACGTGCAATATCCCGTAGTTGATCTTCTATCCACTTGATCACCGGCCCAATCTGCATCACAATATCCTACAATCTCGGTGTTCTTGTTGCATCCCATTCACACTCCTTGATCCGTGGTTCCACTAAGGTAGCTTAGAATCCGTTCTACCATTTTCCAATGGTGAACCTTGGGAGCTTGCATTTGTTGACTCACTTGGTTCACCGCAAAACATACGCCCGGCCTAGTGAGGTAGATAAGCTTTCCAACCATTCTCCTATAGAGTTTTGTGTCTTCAAATGGCTCATTTTCTATCTCCCCCTCACGCATGACCTTGTATCCTTCTTCAAGGGGTGTTTTCGCAATTCTTCCTCCTAGCTTACCTATCTCATTCAACATATCAAGGGTGTACTTTCTTTGGGATAGAAATAGCCCTTCCTTGGAACGGCATATCTCTATCTCTAT
>CM071868.1:21534850-21545659 GCA_036759665.1 Gynandropsis gynandra | reverse complement strand
ATGTAAGAATATGTAGATTAATTTAGAGAGATTAAGAGTTTATTGTAGAGTGAAGAGAGATTGAAAGAGTTTGGAGATTAAGAATAAGGAACAAACATTTTTCATTCCATGATATCCTAGTGTTACATGAGTGTGTTCTTTAAATAGAACAACCAAGAGAATAATTACAAATATAATTAAGATGACCTAGTACAACTAATAAATGAAAAAAAGGGACTTGTCTTCAACGGCTATCAAGGGAGACAGGGACATCTCCATGTTGCTTATTCTTAAATTGTACATGTGACTTTCCTTTACCCAAAATAGCAACCTCCCTCATGAACTACCAACAGCCATCTTCCTTTTCTTCTTATAGAAGTGTTGCTAATTATATAAAGTAGTATTAAGAATTAATTCTATCCTTGCATAATTAATCACACAAGTAGAATTAAATCTCAATAGAACTTAGATTGAAACAATAAAAAGTATTAGATAATAAACCAGTACCACATAGGTTTTTACCATGATACAGTGAAAAACAAGCATGTTCAATCTTAATTTCAAAACCTAATACATCCAACCTTGAAGCGGAAATAAGATTTCTAGAACAATCAGGAATATATAAATAGTTTTCTAGATCAAGACAATAGCCAGTATCTAACACGATTCTATATGTCCTGATACCTTCAACTCTAGCTTTCATCATGTTTACCTTTATTAAAATCTTTAACTTTCTGGCATTCGTTGGAGATGTACGTTGTAAAGGATATACATGTACATGGGCATAAAAGTAATTTTTGTAATTAGGTCTAATCTTGTAATTAGGTCTAATGTTCTCTTTCTGTACATATAGCCGTTTAGGCTCATTCTAATGAAATTAATCATTATTCAAATTATCATGGTATCAGAGCTGATTAGGTCTAACGACAACCCTAACCCTAAATTTTGAATTTCTCGGTCGGCCCTCCTCCTCTTCAAACCGCTGCCACTCCTCCTCTTGTCCTCCTCGGCCGCCGTTCATCTTTTCTCTTCTCCTCCGCCGTTCACCCTCTTATCACTTCTCGTCCACTTGAAGTGATCTTTTCCGATGTTTGAATATCTCCTATTTATTCCATTGATGGTTTTAAATATTATGTCCTATTCGTAGATCACTATACACGTTATTCATGGCTGTATCCACTCAAAACCAAATTCCAAGTCCGTGACACATTTATTCAATTCAAATCACTTGTTGAAAACAAATTCGAAAAATGCATTTCAACACTTTATTCCGATAACGGAGGTGAATTCATTGCCTTGCGTTCTTTTCTATCCTCTAATGGCATTTCTCATTACACATCTCCACCACATACTCCCGAACACAATGGCATCTCTGAAAGACGACATAGGCACATCGTAGAAACCGGTCTTTCCCTTCTCACGCATTCCTCCATGCCCTTATCCTATTGGTCTTATGCATTTTCCGCAGCGGTTTATCTCATTAACCGCCTCCCGACACCTACTCTTAGTATGTCCTCCCCTTACGAGTGTCTATTCCAACAACCACCAAACTACACTAAGTTTCGCGTCTTTGGATGTCTATGTTACCCATGGTTATGTCCTTATACAGCAAACAAATTAGAATCCAAGTCTGATCCATGTGTCTTCCTCGGGTACTCATCCACCCAAAGTGCGTACGTTTGTCTTGATCCTCTTAGGTCGCGTGTATTTGTCTCCCGTCATGTTCAATTCTTTGAGTCTATCTATCCCTTTGCCGACCCTACCAAATTCTTTCCACAAACCAAAATGCCAAACACCGTTGTCAACGCCCAACCTTGCGTCAGTCCTACATCATCCTTCTCGCCGCCGCTCATTGCTCCATTGCCGTCTCAGCCCCTATGCTCGGATCCTTCGCCGCCGCAACCCACGGATATTGTCTCTCGGTCTCCGACTCCTCCAGATGTTGTACCACCAACACCATCACAGTCTCCTGAGCTCATCATCTTGGACGTGCCACCACAACGTCCTAGAACCAATTCTCACCCGATGGTTACTCGTTCAAAGAGTAATATTACTAAGAACAATAACCGATTTGCTCTTGTTGCTCAAGTAGAAAATGAACCTGCCAATATCACTCAAGCCTTAAAGGATCCTAGATTGCGTGAAGCAGTGGATGCCAAGTTACAAGCCTTACATCGCTACAAGCAGTGGATCGACTTGTTGCAAAGGGGTTTCATCAAAGACCGGGCATAGACTATCATGAGACATTCAGCCCGGTTGTAAAGCCTACCACCATTCGTGTAATCTTAAGTATTACTGTCTCCCGTGGATGGTCTCTATGACAACTTGATGTCAATAATGCCTTTCTTCAAGGTCGTCTTTCGGAGGAGGTATACATGTCTCAACCCTCGGGTTTCATTGATCAAACTCAACCTCATCATGTGTGCAGACTTCAACGAGCAATCTACGGGCTTAAACAAGCCCCTCGAGCATGGTATTCGGAGCTTCGCACATTTCTCCTAGCTCGCGGTTTCACAAACTCTCTGGCGGACACCTCCTTGTTTATTCTCAACACAACCGCGCTACAATTGTATGTGCTGGTCTATGTTGATGATATTGTTGTTACAGGCAATTTCACATCACGGGTACAGCAGTTCATTGATGCCCTAGCCGCACGTTTCTCCATCAAAGGCTTGATCACCTATCATTCTTTATCGGGGTAGAAGCAACGCGGATATCTGATGGTCTATTTTTGACTCAACTAAAATACATCAATGATCTTCTCCACCACTGTCTCATGCATGAATCAAAGCCTGTTTCTACACCCATGCCGTCAACATCACGTATGACACTTGACACCGGTACTTCCCTGTCCAATCCAACATAATACCGGTCCATTGTTGGAGGACTACAATACCTATCCCTCACACGACCGGACGTAAGCTTCGTCGTCAACAAGCTGTCCCAATTCATGCATGCTCCCACGGATGTTCAATGGAAAAGCATGAGTCTTACGTTATCTTGCTGGCACGAAGGATCGAGATATCTTCTTATCCGCGCACAACACCCTCTCCTTACATGCCTTTACCGATGCAAACTGGGCTGGAGACTCTCATGATCTCAAGTCCACCGGAGCCTATCTTCTCTTCCTTGGTGCGCATCCTATTTCATGGTAGTCTAAGAAGCAAACCGAACTCTCACATTCGTCTACCGAGGCTGAATACCGATCTATTGCGTCCACCATCGCAGAGGTCCTCTGGGTCATCGCCTTACTATCTGAGCTTGGAATCACGCCATCATCACCACCCACCATCTACTGCAACAACATTGGAGCAACATATCTAAGTGCTAAGCCGGTTGTCCACTCTCGGATGAAACACTTGGCTCTCGACTATCTCTTCGTTCGCGGCCTGGTTGAGTCGAACACTCTTCGGGTCACTCATGTTCGAGCTGTTGATCAGCTTGCAGACATTCTCACGAAGCCTCTCCCGAGACTACCATTCGAGATCTTATGCTCCAAGATTGGACTCACCATGGGTGCTCCATCTTGAGGGGGCGTGTAAAGCATATACATGTACAAGGGCATAAAAGTAATTTTTGTAATTAGGTCTAATCTTGTAATTAGGTCTAATGTTCTCTTTTTGTACATATAGCCGTTTAGGCTCATTCTAATGAAATTAATCATAATTCAAATTATCATACATAACCCTATATAACATTAGACACATGAGTGGTCGCACCATTATCAAGCAACTAAGTATTAGAAAGTACTTCAATCATATTTGACTCGAAGCACAAAAATATGAAATGTATACCTCGTTTTTCATCCAATCCTTCATTTTTAGACAATCATCCTTTTTGTGCTAATGTTTGTTGCAAAAGAAATATATCAGAATCTCTCCAACGTTTCCTTTCCTTTTACTCGGCTGCACCTTATATGGTTGTTTACCTTTATTATTTCGTTTCTTACTTGAGCTTTGCTACCACTTGTACCAGCATTTGGATGACCACGATAAGCAAAATTGGCTTAGGGAAACTTAACCTTACGGTCTTCCTTTTACCTTTCCTCCTCTTGCATCAGCATGGCCTTGGTATACGAAAGATACTATTTTTCCTTGAATTGGTTGTAAGTTCTCCGAAATTGCTTGAAATCATCACCTTTGTAAGATTTTAGACATAGATTGAAAAATAAGAGAATGAGGTATGAATGTGAAGTAGATTCAACATGTATTGAACTCCATCTTTCTTGAAGAACCGCGAAAGATTAGAGAGGATATGCGAGAAAGTTGTTGCTTAATTAATTATTGTGTTACAAGAGATGCCACTATATATAGAGAAAACAATGGGAACGTAATACAATGAGGATAGTGACTCTTTTATCTTGTTTCCAATGGTCTCCAAGGTGTAAAAACGGTCTCCTAGGTGTGAAAACAGTCTCCTAGGTGTGAACGGTCTCCTAGGTGTGAAAACGGTCTTCTAGATGTGAAAGTGACCTCTCGTGTTCTTGGTTTCCTCAATGTAGACATGTGACTTGCATGACCAAAATAGTATGATCTCCTTCTTTCTTTCCAACGACACCTTTGACTTCCTTTTATAGATTTGATTGTTGAATTAATTCTAATAAGTATGATTAAGAATAATTCCATACTTATTGAACTGTTGCTCAAATTTCCTTGAATATTTCCTTTGATCAATACTCCCATCAAGTGTAGACTTTGGAATCACCCGAAAAGTCTAAGCTTGGAAGAGAGAGCTCATTAGTATAACCTCATTAAAAACCTCAATATAGAAAACCACGTGGGACAAAACCACATCGAGGGAAAAAGAGTATGGTCTAATGAGCTAGGGGAACATTTGATCAATGAGGAGGAGTCAAGTTCACAAGTCCGAGTTTCTCACAAATGTGAATGCAAACCTTGATACTTGCAGCTTTGGTAAAGATATCCGCGAGTTGATCCTCACTCCTTATGTAGCACGAAAGAATTACCCCTTCTTCTATATTTTCTCGAACCTTGTGGCAATCTATCTCGATGTGCTTGGTCCTCTCATGGAATAATGAGTTATTAACAATGTGTATTGCTCCTTGATTGTCGGCAATGAAAGATAATAGGAAAATCTTGCTCGATTCCAAAGTCCTTGAGAAGAGTCTTGAGCCAAGTCAATTCATTGGTGAGCTTTCTCATGGCCTTGTATTTTGCTTCTGCACTTGAACACGAGACCACCTTCTTTTTCTTTGTCTTCCAAGTGACCAAATTGCCACCAATAAATGTACAAAAAACCATAGTAGACTTCCGATCAAAGCTATCTCCTTCCCAATCTGCATCATAGTAACCCACAATCTCTGTATTTCTATTCCTTTTTCATCCAAATACCTTGACCCGGAGACCCTATCATCTACCTCAGGATCCTCTCTATCATACTCCAATGATACATCGTAGGCTCTTTCATATGTTGGCTCACTTGATTCACCGCAAAACACAAGTCTGGCCGTGTGAAAGTGAGGTAGATTAGTTTACCAATGATCCTTCTGCAGCGACCAACATCAGCAAACTTCTCCTCATTCTTCTCCCCCTTTCCATTTACCTTGTAGCCATCTTCAAGAGGTTTCTTTGCGGGTTTAGAACCAAGTTTACCTGTTTCTTCCAAGAGGCCCTCATCGGATCTGTAAACTTCAAGACCAAGAAAATACTTTAACTCTCCAAGATCCTTGATGTCAAAAGCGTCCTTCAAGAGTCCTTTTGTTGCTTCAATACCCTCTTTATCATCCCCACTTACAATCAAATTGTCAATATACACCAAGATTACTACTAGGCTGTTGGTTGTCTTAATTGTGAAGAGAGTGTTATCCGAGTGTGATCTCTTTAAACCGTTATCCATCAGGTTGAGCTCAACTTATGATACCAAGCTCTTGGAGATTACTTGAGACCATAAATAGCCTTCCTTAGCCTAAGTGCTTGTCCGGGTTTACACAAATCTTCAAGTCCAGGAGGTGGAACCATATACACTTCTTCTTCGAGTTCTCTTTGAAGAAAAGCATTTTTCACATCCATTTGCCACAAATCCCAAGATAGATTAGTGGCCAAAGAAAGCACAACCCATACAGTGTTGAGCCTATAGCCACGTGAGCAAATGTCTCCTTGTAATCCTCCACATACGTTTGAGACAATCCCCTAGCAACCAAGCGAGCTTTATATCTTTCAATGTCACCATTACTCTTGTATTTAATGGTGAACACTCATCTAGATGTAACCACTTTCTTTCCTTTAGAGAGATCCTCAACATCCCAAGTATGATTTCTTTCTATTGCTCATCTTTCATCTTCAACCGCATCTATCCAAAACTTCTTTTCTTTAGCTTCTTCATAAGTGTTGGGAATCTCATTTTCCTCAATTTTTACAAGAAAAAGCTTGATACGCTTCAGGCAAAAGGTCAATAGAACACACACTTTGAATAGGATGAGCCACCGCTTGATTGTTGTAATAGACTCTAGTATTCTTCCAATTCTCAGGTCTAAGTCTCAGCCTAGTACTTCTTCTCAAGGGTGGAACCGGTGCAGCTTCTACCTCTTCCTCTTCTTGGATTTTCCCCTCTTGATTCATTACACCCTCTTGGCTTGAATGTTGAAACGACTTTTCCTCTTGAGCTTGAGGCGGTTCTTGAGTTGCCGCATCTTGTTTTTCTTGATTATCTGCACCATCATCTTAATTTGGTGGATTAGTATCTTGTCTTGATGATTCTTTGATCTCTTCATTACCCAAGTGATTTAACAAAAACCGCAAGCTACTTGCTATGTCCGACAGTTTCATCAACTCCTCTAGACCCTTTCTTTCTTTCTTTCTTGTCATAATACCCTAATCCTCTATGAACTTCACATCTCTAGACACATAAGTCTTGCTTGTAGAGGGATCATAGCACTTATAGCCCTTTTGAGTGGTTGAGTATCCAAGAAAGATGCATCTAATGCTCTTAGCTTCCAACTTGTTTCTTTGTTCTCCTGGAACATACACAAAGCACACACACCCAAACACACGTAAGTGATCAATAAAAGGTTTAGTTTGGTTCAATACCTCAAAAGGAGAAGATTCTTGTAAGACTTCTGTTGGAATCCGATTGATGAGGTAACATGAGGCCAAGACCGCATCTCCCCAAAACCTCTTTGGATTGTTAGCTTGAAACATGATGGTTCTTGCTACTTCCATTATGTGTCGATTCTTTCTTTCCGCCACTCTGTTTTGTTAAGGTGTGTGTGGACAACTAGTTTGGTGTAGTATTCCATGCTTGTTTAAGTGTTCTTTAGACCTCTGGCTTGTATACTCTCCCCCATTGTCCGATCTAAACACTTTAATCTTAGCATTGAATTGGTTAGTGACATAATTATGAAAGTTAATGAAAGCTTCATATACTTTATCTTTAGATAGAAGCAAAGTTACCCAAGTATATTTAGACTTCTCATCTATAATGTCACGAAATACTTATGTCTATCTATAGAAATGCAAGGAGAAGACCATACGTCCGAGTGAACCAAATCAAAGCAATGCTCATAGATAGTATTAGACTTGGGAAATACAACTCGACAATGTTTACCAAGAATGCAAGCTTCACAAGTGGAATGATCAAAAGATTCATTAGGTAACATTAAGTATAAAGCACGAGAGTGAGGATGACCTAATCTAGCATACTACAACACACATTTGTTTGAAGAAACACAAGATTTAAAAGCTAAACAGTCTGAAAGGCTTGAAGAAGCATGATTGAGGACATAAAGCTCCTCCTCGGTTCCTCCTTTGCCCAAGATTCTACCATTAGTTGCTCTTTTAACTGAAACTAAGTTTGATTTGAACTTAGGAATGTAAAAGGCATCACTCCTTTTGTTAAATAGATTCAACTTGTCGGTTCCTTCTATGGGTATCACATTTCGATCGGCTATCTTAACCTTTCCACATTCTTATAATCTAAGTTCTCCAACAACTTAGCATTTCTAATCATGTGATGAGAGGCACCCAAATCTACAACGAGTTTATGATCACTATTTGCATTTAAGTTAGATGTTAAGTAAGAGATACCGAGTTTAGAGGCATAAACCTTGATGAGAGCCTCCAAGTCACTCTTCTTTACATACTCCATTGAGGCATGTAAGGCCACTTCGTTCCCTTGGTTTGAACTTTCAGTTTTATCCTTTTCTTGAGCAAGGTTGGCGGTTTTAGACTCCTTTTGATCCTTGAACTTTTCCAGTTTCAAGTGAGGATAAAGAATCAAACACTTCTCCTTACAATGTGGCAATGTTCACACATTACCAGCCGCCTATCCTCTTGCATGAAGACCCTTTTATTAGCCGTCATAAGCTCCTTCTTTCCACCAAACAATCCAATTGAGCCTTCTTCCTTTTGGACCCTTGAGCATACTTCCTCAAAGCTTGGAAGCTTAGTTTCTCTTAGAATAGACTTGATGATATCATTGTAGCTCGAGTTCAAGTTGATAAGCAATCCAAAAGTGTTATCTTGCTCTCTTCTTTCATTTAGTAACTTTGGATCTATGGAACTTGACCTTAACATATCAAGCTCACTCCACAAGGAATGAAACCTTCCACGGTACCTTTTGAAATCTAAATCATCTTGATTCAACTCACTAATGGCCTTCTTGACCTCATAGATTCGACTAAGGTTGGAAACATCACAATACACTGTTAAGAGTATCCCAAAGAGGCTTAGTTGTTTCGCAGTAAGAGTAAGCTTCTAATATCGATGGCTCCAAACTGTTTTAAAGAAAGCCTAGCACAAGCTGATCTTCTTGAAACCATTTTGCACCGTCCTTTCTAGTCTTCTCATCCTTCTTGCCTTTAGCCGAATCCTCTTCATCATCTACCCTCCTTTCTTCTAAAATGTATTGCCAAAGCCCTTTTCCACAAATAGAAGTCTTGATGGTCCTTGACAAAGAGTATAGTTAGATCCTTTGAGAATCACAGTAATAACAGTTGGCTTGAGACTAGAAACAACTTTGTATCATGTGTTCCGTGATAAAGTTTTGATCTTTGTTCCACAAATAAGAAAGAATCTGCTTCTTTTATGAGTATCCAAGATTAATAATCTCAGATCTTGAAGAAAGATGACTCCTTTTATGAAGAATCCAACAGAAAGTGAAGAACAAACCCTGAAATGAAGAACATACTCTGCAGAAATCAAGAACAAAACCCAGAAAAATGAAGAACAAACCCAGAAAAAATGAAGAACAAACCAAGAATTTTAAGATTTGAAACCATAACGCTCTGATACCATGTAAGATTTTAGAGAATAGATTGAAAATAAAAGAATGAGGTCTGAATGTGAAGTAGATTCAAGATGGATTGAACTCCATCTTTGTTGTAGAAACGAGAAAAATTAGAGAGAAAGTCGTTGCTTAATTAATTATTGTGTTACAACAGATGCCACTATATATAGAGAAAACAATGGGAATGTAATACAATGAGGATAATTACTCTTTTGTCTCGTTTCCAAGGATCTCCTAGGTTGTGAAAACAGTCTCCTAAGTGTGAACGGTCTCCTAGGTGTGAAAATGACCTCCTTGTTCTTGGTTTTCTCAATATAGACATGTGACTTGCATTGCCCAAAATAGCATGATCTCCTTCCTTCTTTCCAACTACACATTGACTGCCTTTTACAGTTTTGATTGTTGAATTAATTCTAATAAGTATGATTAAGAATAATTCCATACTTATTGAATTGTTGCTCAAATGTCCTTGAATATTTCCTTTGATCAATAACCTTTGCACGATTTCAGCATGAACACAACTAACACACGCTCACCAAGATCAATCTCCAAACTTGAGCCGATTGTAGGTATTGACCATATGAATGATATGGTCATCCATAGATTGAGATATATTGTACTCTCTCGTCGATAAATCATTAAGAAGAGCAGCAACAACAGACTTATCTACAATGTCTGTCATAGTACACTTTTTAATCTCATCAAGAAATTCCTACACACTTTCTGTCTTAGGTTGGAAAGGCTTAACATTAGGCGATATGCTAAGTTTGAGAAAGCTCATCATAAGCCAATTCTACCTGTCCCAAATCTCCCACATTTTCTTGTCTACCTCAGAACTTGTATTAGTCGGTTTAGTTGGCTCATCCATAATGAGAGTTGAATCGAGTGCCAAAAGGACAATATTTAGCTTCACATATTTGATCGAGTCGTCATAATTATGTCCATTAAACTTGATATCATTAGCAGTCATACTTAACATAGTGGAGACCACTGCAAAATAATCACATCACACATTTAAATTGCTTTGAATTCAGACTATATAATATATAATAAAATATTGTGTTTAAATTCACCTTTGGGTTAAATCTAAACAAAATCAACATGCATCAAACAACTTATACAAGATTAATCACAATGTTACTTTAACATATGAACCATCTTTGGATGCACATCATATGTTAATTAAACAAAGTTTATAATCTACTTCAATTGTTATTAAACATGAGTAAGATCTACCTTTGGGTAACCATATAACTACATGTTAATAACTATAAATGTTTATCATCATTCTTAAATATCAGTATGAAGTTAAACATTTATATACATAATTTAAATTTTTATAAGAATTGTGTATGTCTATATATTTAAGACAATTTCGTTGTACTAACGGCAACGCCTGTCCTTATTGCACATTTATCCTGGCTCCCCAAAAGGGGTAACTTCAAAAATACCCTCGTAGGGCTAAAACACTTCAAAAATACCCTTCCCGAACTTCAAAAATCCCGAAAAAGAAAATATTTCTAACTTCAAAAGTACCCGTATAAATGTTGATATTCCCAAAATACCCCTGCGACTTTACGTTTACGA
>CM071868.1:21505231-21524120 GCA_036759665.1 Gynandropsis gynandra | reverse complement strand
AATTCTGTCATTTCCCAAACATTGTTGTCATCCATAGATTTCAACTCTTCCTTCATGGCCATCAACCATTTGTCAGAATTTCTACTGCTCATGGCTTGGTCAAAAGAGACCGGGTCATCATTTATGCTCAAGTCATTTTCATGTTCAAGTGCATAACACATATAATCATTGGAAATAGCTAGTCTTCTATCTCTAGTAGACCTCCTCAAAGCTATTCCTTCTTGAGGTTGCACTTGTTCATTTGCTTGAATATTTTCTTGCTCTTCTTGAACAATGGTGTCAGTATCTAGGTGTGGAGTATCCATTTGTTGTTGTTCCATATTCACGCCCTTTGGGTGTACTACAATAATAGGAACATCAACATTAGATGAATCACTTGATGAATTTTGGTCCATCAATGACTCTCTTATCTCGATATCACGTACTCCCACACTCCCACTGATTTCGCCATTTTCAATGAAGCGAGCATTCCCAGACTCTACAATTCTCGTACTATGGTTAGGACAATAGAATCTATAACCTTTTGACCTTTCTGGATATCCAATAAAATAACCACTAATGGTTCTGGAATCCAATTTCTTTTCATGTGGATTATATATCCTCACTTCGGCTTGACAGCCCCATATGTGAAGATGTCTTAAACTAGGTTTCCTAGATGTCCACAGTTTATAAGGTGTCTTAGGAACTGGTTTACTAGGTAACCTATTCAATATGTATGCAGTTGTCCTCAATGCATACATCCACAATGAAATAGGTACAGAACTATTACTCATCATACTCCTAACCATTTCCATCAATGTACGATTACGCCTTTCTGCAACGCCATTTTGTTGTGGCGTGCCGGGCATTGTATATTGCGCACAAATGCCCTTGGACTCAAGAAGTTTCTTAAATGGACCTGGAATTTGTCCAACTTCTGATGTCTTTCCATAATATTCCCCACCTCTGTCGGAACGTATTACCTTAACCTTTCTATTTAGCTGTCTCTCAACCTCCGTAATGAATGTCTCAAGGACATCAACAGATTGAGACTTTTCATGCAGTAAATAAAGGTAACAGTACCTAGAGTAATCATCAATGAAGGTGATGAAATACTTTTCACCGCCCCAAGACGGTACATCAAAAGGACCACAAATATCTGTATGTATTAAGTCGAGTAATCCGCTACTCCTTGTGGCAGTATGTTTAGACACATGTTTGGTTTGCTTACCCTTAATGCAATCCACACAAGTGTCATTCCAATCGGTATAATCCAATTGAGACAAAACATTAGTTTTAATTAGTCTCATTATCCTCTCCTTGGATATATGACCGAGTCTTTTATGCCACAAGTCAGCGGAGGACTCGTTAAGTGCATTCCTCTTCATACCAACATCATGTTCAGTCAAAATATGAAACAGGGAATTAATAAATTTAGAACTTAGATTGAAACAATACAAAGTATCTGATAATAAACCAGTACCACATAGGTTTTTACCACGATACAATGAAAAACAACCATGTCCAATCTTAAATTCAAAACCTAATACATCCAACCTTGAAGCGGAAACAAGATTTCTAGAACAATCGGGAACATATAAACAGTTTTCTAGATCCAGGCAATAGCCCGTATCTAACACGATTCTATATGTCCCGGCACCTTCAACTCTAGCTTTCATCCGGTTTCCCATAAATAGAAAGCTTTCACTTTCTGGCATTCGTTGGAGATTTAGGTAACCCTGTATAATATTAGACACATGAGTGGTCGCACCAGTATCAAGCCACCAAGTATTAGAAGGTACTTCAATCAGATTTGATTCGAAGCATACTGAAACGAAATGTATACCTCGTTTTTCAAACCATGCCTTCCTTTTCAGGCAATCAGCCTTCTTGTGCCCAGGTTTGTTGCAAAAGAAACATTTCAGATTTCCTTGCCCTTCACCATGCTGCACCTTATATGGTTGCTTTCCCTTTTTCTTTCTTTTCTTACTTTGAGCTTTGCCGCCCCTTGAACCAGCATTTGGATAGCCACGATAAGCAAAATTGGCTTGGGGATATTTGACCTTAAGGTCTTCCTTTTGCCTTGCTTCCTCTTGCATGAGCATGGCCTTGGTATCCGAAAGAGACCATTTTTCCTTGAGTTGGTTGTAAGTTCTCCGAAATTGCTTGAAATCATCACCTTTGCACGATTTCAGCATGAACTCAACTAACACACGCTCACCAAGATCAATATCCAAATTTTTGAGCCGGTTGTAGGTATTTACCATATGAGTGATATGGTCATCCATAGACTGAGATATGTTGTACTCTCTCGTTGATAAGTCATTAATGAGAGCAGCAACAACAGACTTTTCCACAATGTCTGTCATGGTACACTTCTTAATCTCAGCAAGGAATTCCTTCACATTTTTTGTCTTAGGTTGTGAAGGCTTAACATTAGGCGATATGCTAAGCTTGAGAAAGCTCATCATAAGCCTATTCGACCGGTCCCAATTCTCCCATAGTTTCTTGTCTGCCTCAGAACTTGTATCAGTTGGTTTAGTGGGCTCATCCATAATGAGAGCTGAATCGAGTCCCAAAAGGCCAGCATTCAGCTTCACATATTCGATCCAGTCGTCATAATTATGCCCATTAAACTTGATACCATTGGCAGTCATACTTAACATAGTGGAGACCACTGCAAATAATCACATCTCACATTTAATTTGCTTTGAATTCAGAAAATTATTCAGACTATATTACTTATACTAAAATATTGTATTTAAATTCACCTTTGGGCAGAATCTAAACACAATCATCAAACAACTTATATAAGATTAATCACAATGTTACCTTAACATATAAGCCATCTTTGGATGTACATCATATGTTAATTAAACAAAGTTCATAATCTACTTCAATTGTTATTTAACATGAGTAAGATCTACCTTTGGGTAACCATATAACTACATGTTAATAACTATAAATGTTTATCATCATTCTTAAATGTCATTATGAAGTTAAACATTTATATAAATAATTTAAATCATAATTAACTCGAGTGGGTCACTTTGGTGACTAACGCACTCACTTAAAATTAATGAATTAAATTACATGATCTTAAAGAATGACATACTTAGAATTCTGTATGTCAATATATTTTGGACCATTTCATTTATTAAACGAAACGTTTACTTGGCCTGGTGGTCATACCCAGAGTAATAACATAAATACCCTGGGTTCGAACCTCCATACAACCAGTATTCCACTTATTATTTAATTTTATTACCATGATATAATCAAAAACAAAAAAACTCGTTACAATTAATTGAATTTCTAAAGTGGCCCAGCGGTTTACCATGCACAGTGTAGGGGACCGGTTCGAATCCACGCCTTCACTATTTTTTTTTTATTATTATTATTATTATTTTTTTTTGAACAGATACATACATGTGTATGTATCACCCCCAACCTTCAGAGTATGAAACAGTGACGAAGCACCGTTCTACCCGTCGATTTTCATTCGACACCACCGAAATTCGGAGAAATCAATCGCCGGGCGACCGATTTTTCGAATCACTTCGCACCGATTTGCTTCGAAAACCAAAATCCGAAAACAACCAGAATCCCACCGAAAATTCGAAGTCGATTCGTCGACGAAACCACTGGAGGTCCGTCGGTTTAGAATCGGACCACCACAAGACGGTGACCGTCGCCGAAATTCGGAATTTCGCCGGAGAAATCGAAATTCCAAAATTTCAAAATTCCAAAATTCAGCAGAGAAACCGCCGACGATACACTAACTTTCCGACGGCAAAGTCATCGTCGGGCAGAGAGAATTTCGCCGGACGGAAAGCGGTTCGGGGAGAGGGTTGGTGGTATGGGTTACATTCGTCGGTTGTTTAGGTTACAGAGGAGGAGGAGCAAACCTTCTTTTCCCTCTGTTACTTCTAAACGTGAATTTTTTTTTTTATTCAACCCATAAAATCAATCTTAAATTTCATCAAATCCACCAAATTTTATCCAAAAATATTTGAATAAAATCACACAAATTCCAGAAAATTTAATTCTATATTTTGTTAAAATTAGATTTCATCAATAAATTTTAACCCGGTGATTTAATTCCTATTAGTAGGCTCTGATACCAATTGTAAGCAAAAATTCGGTAATCTTATATGCGGAAACGATTAATGAATCTAATAGGAAATTAAATCAACCAAATAATAATTAATAAATTGTACTTACTTGAATTTTCCATGATTTTGGATTCGGCGGATCTTTTTTTTCTTTTCTCCAATGCCAATTCCACCGAAATCTCCTTCAATTTCTCTTTGATGATATAAGAGAGTTTCTTTTGTTTTTTGTGTTTTGTTTTGTGATTTTGTTACCGTAAGTCAAATTTAAAAGGCATTAAGACATTCTTTTGTAATAATGAAAAGACATGTCCTAAAAGACATGTCTTTTGCTAAATACCCTTTAAATTCTCATTAATTACAATAAATCCTCAATTTGTAATTAATCACAAAACCATCATTAGATTTCTATAATTGCGGAATGGCACGGAGGGATTTTCACCCGATAATTGTCTCTATTAGATTTCTGCGGAATAGCACGGAGGGATTTTCACCCGATAATTGTCTCTTCAATACGACACTAATCATCACCGTGTGTACCTCAATAACAATTATCTAATACTTATATTTATATGAATCAACGTTAGAATAAAATTTCTAACATATCCTTCCCAAACCGTCGAGAATGAACCGACATGTTCACCACATACGAAACAAACGAACACGTTCATCACCGTGGTCGTCCGTGGTTCATTCCCAAAAATTCCCAACGGTGAGGTCATCGATAAACAAAGAGGGTTTCGGTGGACAGAGAAGGCTTCAAAGAGAGGATCGGTGGTTGGATAACAAATGAATTATTATAGAGGATGAGCAAACCTCCTTCTCATAACAATTGAACCAAATTTTTAATTCAATAAAACTTAATTTTTTAATTTTGTAAAATTCAATTAACCATATTTCATCAATTTTAAATTGATAATTGAATAAAATTCAGTAAATAATTTTTTATAAACCTTAAATCGGTGATTTAATATTTTATTATTTGGCTCCGATACCAAATGTAAACCAAGTATAAACTTTCTTCAATTCTACATTCAATAAATGCGGATATAAAATGTAAATATAATTATTAATCAACTAAAACAATATGATATTGCTTACTTGAATTTTTCATATTTTGTCAGTAGATTTTGAATTTTTCTCTTCCAATACCAAATCCACCAATTTCTGCTTAAAATTCTCTTTGATGATATAAAAGAGTTTTTGTTTTGTTTTGTAAATATTGCTACCGTATGATATTTTAAAAGGTTTTTAAGTATTTGTAATAATGAAAAGACACGTCCTAAAAGACACGTCTTTGATACATACCCTTTAAATTTTATTAATTATAATAAAATTTTAATTTATAATTAATCACAAACTATATTAGATTTTTTATAATTGTGAATTGACACAGAGAGATTTTCACTCGATAATTATATCCTCAATACAAAACTAATCATCATCATGTGCACCGCAATAAAAATTATCAAACACTTATATTTTTATGAATCTAACATTAGAGTAAATTTTCTAACATGAATTTATATTCAAAATAAGATTTTATGTTTGTTTTCAAAAATTTATTTAATAATTGGATCTCAAAGTCAAAAGAAGAGTTTAAAGTCTATTTTTTAGATGTTTAAATTTTACATATTTCAACTAGATTATACAGCAATTCATCACCTGCTCTCTTCTCTCATCTAGATGTTGATGGAGTGGGCCCAAATCGAAGATCAAGGAGAATATGGAAGATGAGCTCAGGATTCAACTCTTTCTACCATTGGAAACATATCTCACTACAAGAACAATTGTGATTTGTAGCGGATTATACCGAGTTTTTCCATCTCAAATAATTATTGGATCAGACCGAGATATAATCTGAAAACATTCGCATTCGATAGTAAATTTCATCCCTAATTGCAATGAAAATCTCTATAAAAAAATTATGGCATTATCCGATGGCCTGCGAAAGAAATTTTGTAATAGACTGTTATTTCTGTGGCAAGATTTGTTATTGCCGATAAAAATTCAATTGCAAAATGTTGGTTATGCACATTTTAATTGCTTTTTTAAAATTGGTCAAAATCTCTTAGCTAATTTCATCGCATTTTGTTTTATAAATATTTTGTACAATTTTTATTGAAATCTTCCACAAATATATGAGCACCAATTATTTATTTATCTGAAAAGTGTCGTGATATAGTAATAATATTATGCGCATATGAATGTATGTGAAAATTCATATCACCAACTAATACCTATGTTTTCGACGAGGGGTTACATAAACCTCATGGAGTTTGCAACAACACAATATATATTTCAAACGAGAGCATTATTACAATATCAAAGCATTAATAGTCAATCGGAAATTTCATTCCTAAGTGCAATGCAAAAGCCTACCGCGGTATTTATGACACTACATGATGGTCTGCAATAGATTGCTACATCTATGATGTATCGCCTAAGTTTGATCTAATATATCTCAAGTTTTATTAATTATATTTAGACTAGATATTACCACAAAAATAAAGATCATGTAGCACCAAAGTCAGACAAAAGGTTAGGAAATATTTAGACTATTAACTTCATGAAAACTACGACCATTAATAACAAAACATATGGTTGAATATGCTATCTGGTATGTAAAAGTAAAATAAACTATTAGTACAAATACATACAAAGAAACAATGTTTCTAGATTTGAGAATTCTTTTCCCATAGGTGAACTCATTAATGATATTGGAAAATGTCTATTTGTTTTTATTATAAAATCCAGTCATCTTCTATCAATTTACTTTCTCTTGAAGTCTAGATCCATATTCAAGTACTTCAATCAATGACATCCCATGTATTGACTTACATACTGAATGAATTATGAATCACTATACATTTTCTCGAAGTCTAGATTTGCATTCAAGCAATTGAGTCATTGACGTCTTCATCTAATGACTTGCATGTTGATTGCATTATCGTTTGAAATCATAATTCCTAAATCATCTAGCCTACCTCTCGATATGATCACTAAAATTCATTTAATGCATAATATCTAGATAAATCAACATCTCTATCTGAATTATTCCACGTGATAATCAACTTAAGAGCCTATCAAGAATTGAAAGACTAAACCGTACATTAAACCATAAAAGACCAAGAATAATGATTTGAAAAATTTAGTACACTCAGTAAAAATACATGAAACTCTAGCATAAAGCATTGATCAAATATATAGATCTATATCTCAAGATCAAGCTACATAAAAACAAATTGAAAAGGAATGTTAGAAAACGCCTTTAACCCGTCTCCGCTGGTAGCTTGATACTTCGATATTATTTGATAGCTTTCTCACTTACCTTTTAAAAGTCTATTTTTATAATATTTTACGTATATTTCCCCATGAAAATGTCGACCCTTCATATAGGAAACTTCTCATCCTTTAAAAAATTCAAACTTTGAATGATTAGTTGAAGTAGGCACACCACTCGGTTGAGTTGGTGTCATCTCGAGTCGAGTGGTTTTTGTGTTCACCTATTCTCTTTCTAAGTCTAATCGAAATTTGACATTTTAAAGCACCACGCTTGACTGAGTAGGCTACTGCTCGGATCGTGCGAACTTACAGGGATAATAGGTGCCCATGTCTTGGCTCATTGCTCGACCGGGTTATACAGTGCTCGAGTCAAATAATTTCATTGAGATGAGTGTTGCCCCTTTCTACTAGTCGAGTGGTTTATTGCTCCGACTAAGTGAATTCCTGGAGACTTTGATCCATTTCATAGTCAAACGTTCAACTGAGTGATAATGAACTCGAGCCAATTCACTATTTTATGGGCTGATGATCGTTTTGTGCTAAATCATGGATATTTTTTCAAAAATTCGTAAAATGAACTAAAGAGACTAAAATCATTCAAAGGACAATAGATACATGCAATGTATGAAAGAGTGAAAATTATGTGATGTGCGATGAATGATTATCAGTCGATGTCTCTAAATCCATAGTCGTCATCTCCATAATGATGCTCGAGTCTCACTCTGAAGATGATAAGATAATTCTAGTTGTCCATTCCCAACTCGCTACAAGAGAATATGAGCCCGTGATGATGGAGTGAAGATACCTCAATGGCGGATGCCACATCAAACTAGTCTTGTTCCGTTTACTCGTGTTATCTCACAATCTTATCATATGCTAGAAACTCTTCACCCCATACTTGTGAAGATGCAGGAAATTTGTGGAGCCTCTGTTCTCCATTACCAAGATCAGCATGAAGTCATCCATGTTGATGTTGTATTACTGGTTCTAGAGCCTAAGGTCCATGAATGTGTTGTCTACATTCTCGTCTTCCAAGAAGTAACTATTGTTGTTTTTAATATCTTAGAGCAAAAAATTTAGGTTTGCTCTATCATAGTTCTCTCATTTTTCAGATTTGGTGCAAACGACGTCTCATATCCAACGTCGTACGGTGTTCATCTAAAATTCTGTTGTAGAAGGTTTGGATAACGTACCACTGCTCAAGACCATGGTGTGGACACATCTGTATAAGATCTTTAAATCTGCCCCACGCTTAAAATAACATTTCTCCATCTCTGCATCTGAATGTTGTGATTTCTCCCCTCATCTGAATCGTCTTGCTCGGAGGAAAGAAGCGTGATAAGAACAATGTGCAGAGCTGGTCCCAAGTAGTGATAGATCCAGCGGGAAGCGATTACAGCCAAGTTTTCGCTCTTTCCCCAATTGAGAAGGGAAAAAGACGCAATAAGATCGCATCCTCTGAGACTCCGTGTATTTTTTAAACGTACCAAAAAGCTCAAGGAAGTCTCTAAGGTGTCGATAGGGATCTTCGTGATTTCCACCCATGAATTGCTTCTGATAAAGCATGTTGATCATCGTTGGCTTAATCTCGAACTTTTCTCTCGCAACAACAGGCATCCTTATGGTTGTTTGCACGTTGTTCATGTTCGGCACCACGTAATCCCTGAGACAACGGTGTTCATGTTCGGCACCACGTAATCCCTGAGACAACGTGGTGGAGGAGCCTGTGGTTCTCGCGGTTGAGGCGCGAGTGGCTAATGCTGCATATGCCCCAAATTACCGAGAGGTAACTGAAGTTGTTCGTGGCCGTTCTGATTATCCATATCTCGTTGATCTAACGGCTCTGTGTTACCTTCTTCCTTGCCCTTTTTCAGTTGTCTGCAAGTTCGCTCGATCTCTGGGTCGATTCGGAGTAGACTAGAAGTGCCTTGAGACCTGGACATAAACCGAAAAAGGACAAACAAATGGAATTAGGTAGAAAGAATCGAAAGAAAACAAAAACAAAAACAAAGCAAGAAAGATTCTAGGCTCGAATCTAAGACGCATTGACAATAGTCTCTGGCAACGGCGCCAAAAACTTGATGCGTTCTCAAAGTTAAATAAATAACCTAAACTACCCGCAAGTGCACGACACGTGATTAGTACTTCACGTGTCGATCCCACAGAGACTACGCAACACAACTTAAACTCTAACTGTGAATCAAACTTGCTAACGAGCGAAATATTGTTTTAAGAATGAAATACTAAAAGCAAATAAACAAACTCGTTCTTCAGAATGAGACAAACGTTCCAAGAAACCGGTTTCACCGTAAGACTACCGAAACCAACAATCAGTCTATGTATCATGCAATCCCAGTCAAGTTATCTAAGGCAGACAATCCTAATATGAAATCTACCCTTTTTCGAGGAATAAACACGTGATCTAGTCAAATTGCCCCCTACTTTCGTGGCTGACACATTGAACTAAACTCATAAGATCTGTGATTCATCCGTTTTACCCTCAACCGCTGCTAACCTACTTTCGTGGCCTAACCTCTGTTGTTCTAAACCTGATCTTCTAGGACTAGAATTCTCCTTACGGTCCTTCTCCTAACCCCTAACACATGCATCTACGTGTCTTTGTAAACACAAGTCATTTAAGCACTAAGAGAAAGAATAGATAAACGAAAACGGGAAGATGCATTCAAAGATATCAAAAGTGGTTCCGGGATAGCCAACTGCTAATCCCTTCTCCTAGAACAAACAAACTACTCGCCCATGGGTCCGTGAACAATCATAAACGAAATAGAAGGTCTAAGGAATATGAAAACCAAAAGAAACCGAAGTGTCGGGTTGATCTCCAATGCTCCTCGTAAGTCTCCTTCGCTAGAACCTTCTTCTTCTTCCTCGTTCAACAACTGAATAATGAATGAATGATCTCGACCTCTGGCCCCTTTTTCCTTCTTTAAAGTCGCTTTCCTTATTGTATGAGTCCCCCACAAACTTCCATTTATTTTAAGTCAAATTAACGTATTTGAAGTTGCAGGTGACGGTCACGACCCGCGCGGGTAGGGTAAGTGACTCGCTCGGGTACGACGCGGAAGATCACGCAAGAACGCGATGAAAGGAGGCTGCCTGCTCGGGCTCAAGGGGTGACGGCTCGGGCACAAGGCCTGCCCGCTCGGGCACATGTGCTTCCCGCTCGGGCTCATGCCCCGGGCGAGGTATTTCTCGCCCGACTCGTGCTCAATTTGCTGGACAAAATCGCCGTAACAAATGCCCGCTAGGGCTAGGGAGTTACTCGCGCGGGTAGTGACTATTCCATGCCGATTCTCGTCTCGTTTGTCCCGTGATGATCCTCGATGTTGGTACTTTGTTTCGTGCACGTCCTTTAGCTCCAAAATGAACCGAATACGCATAAAAACCTGTAAGAACATGAAAACACGAAAACAAGTAAAACGGATACGGAATCATACGTAAAGCATCGCATACATACCATAAACATCTCTAAAATCGTGCAAGAAATACGTATGAAAACGAGATGATCATTGACATACCTTAGGGCTGTCTCAACCTACTGAACTTTCGTTCAGTAGGTTTTCTCCACTCTTCTTCAGTCAAGGCTTCAATAACCGAAGCTGTTTCTTTCGCTGTAAAATAACACCTTCCTTTGTTTTTGTCGTCCTCGTGCTCTTTAAAAATTTTCCACTTTAATGAATAGTTCTTGTTGATCATAGGCACCTCCGCAATCATAGCTCCCTTCTTATTTCATATCTCACACTTTCCTTCGGTAAATATCACTTTGCATCCGTTTCGTACCATCTGTGGTACGTTTAACAAAATTTTGCTCAATCCCGAAATTAAGAACACATCCTTGATGGTTCTTTTCCCCTTTTTAGTCATTACTTACATAGACCCTTTTCCGGCCGTGACCAACATTGCACCATTACCTACTATAATAAGTATTTTAAAAGACCTATCTAGAGTGATAAACTACCTTTCGTCTCGGGTCATATAGTTTGTTGGGCCGCTGTCTATTAGCCAAACGCCATCTTCTTCCTTTTGAGTCATTATGTGAACTGCTCTGAACAGCGCGTCGGCTTCATCTTGCTCGCTGGTTACTTGTGCTTGGTTGTTTGGAAATTTTTTGAATTTGCATTCCCTCGAAAAATGTACGATTTTTCCACAGTTATAGCATCCTCTCGTTGTTTTAAACCCCTTAGAACCTTCAGATTTTCACCCTTGTTTTGCAAATAGCATTGTGCTTCAACGTGGTTGTCATTTTTACAAATACTGCATCCTTTATTGTTTTTTGATGGGCTGTCCACTGCTTCCTCATCCATATTGTAACGTTTTCCAGCTTTTGCGTTTTTATAGCTTTTCTCGTTCGAGTAGAACGCTCCTTCTAAGCTTGAACCATCTCGGTCTTCCAGCCTAAACTCTTGTGATTCCAATTCAATCAAAAGCTCCCCAACTGTCAATGTCTCCAAATCTTTAGATTGTTCCAAAACACCCACATATGGGTCAAATCTCTCTTGTAGAGAGCATAAAATCTTCCAGTCTCGCTCCATAGGCTCTAATCTCATTCCCTAGTTCTGTAATCTTGCTTGCGTACTCCTTAATCTTCTCTTTTTCAGACTGTTTCATGTTGTAAAACGAGGCTCTTAACCGTTGCAGCTTGATCCGAGCTGCCTTAGGATCCCCTTGGAACATAGTTTTCAGTAAATCCCATGCCACCTTTGCTGTATCGCGCGTAGATAAGTGCGCACTGAAGATTTCTTCAGTGACAGCGTGGTCGATCACCTCTAACGCCCGCTGATCCTTTGCTTCCAGCTCCTCCCATTCTGCCATAGCCCATTTTTTCTGTTCCTCGGTGATCATATCACCCGTTTTAGGCATTTCCGATAGCCCTTCCGAGACTACCTTCCACAACCCCTTAGACCTTAGGGTTGGTTTTATCTTAGTCACCCATAACGTGTAGTTCTTCCCCTCAAACACAGGAATGGGTGTGATGGTTTGTAATTTGTCCATTTTACTTAAAAACGTAGATCTGGGTTTTTAGTTCGTTTACCTTGCTGAAGGTTTTTGCTGCTGTTCTTGAGCTTTTGTTGCTGGGTATGATGCTGGTTTTGTAGCTGTTCTTAGGTTTTTAGGTTCTTATGTCCGATCTTATGTTGCTGTCTTGCCGTTTTATAGTTTTATTGCCCGTTGCTTCTTCTCATTTGTGTTGTTTTTGTTGTAGTGCTCTTGTGCTCCCGAATCTTACTCGCTCTGATAGCATATTGTTGCTTTTAATGTCTTAGAGCAAAAAATTTAGGTTTGCTCTATCATAGTTCTCTCAGTTTTAGGTTTGGTGAAAACAGAAAATAAAAAGAAAGTTATTGTGTTTTGTGAATCAATACTAAGAATGTTTGTTGGAAACTTAGAAAGGAATTGTAGAAAGGATTAGAAAAATGGTAGAAAGAAACTCTCATTCATATTAGGGTTCTAGGTTGCATATTAACAGCTAAATACATCTTTAGCAAACATGATATAATATCCCATAATTGCCCATGTTTTTGTTGTTTATCGAACCATATTATTCTCTAATTTTTTGCATGATTTTTGCATGTTACTGTTGAGTTATTTCTGCATTTGCTGGAGGTTTTGTTGGAATTAGAAATCTATCTGGGCTTCCTTTTTCTGGTGGGCTTCTGCATCAATTATCCAGCCCAATTCACTTGGTCATTTTCCTTCAGCGCGAGTCCACACTGAACCCGCCCCGCTCTAGATGTTTCTGCTCAGACCGGCCCGCCACTGGTTCTTCAGACAGCAGGTAATCTCCTTCAGCTTCTTCAGTTTCACTTTTAGAGTTTAACCCTAGTTCACCTTTTTTCTCTCCAGCATCTCCTCCACTGCCACCGAACCCTAGCTTGCCGCTTTTCCATTCAGCTTGACTGCCGTTGCCGCTACTGCTATGCCGGAAGAGGGGACCAATGGCTTCAGTCTCCCTCTTGGTCTTCTCCTTCGGCTCACCGGTGGTCCGCTTTTCCTCCTTAGTCTGTTCGATATTTCCGATTAGCTCCGTAATGAGCACGATTCTGCTCGGTCGTTTCCTTCTCGGTTGCTCGTCATCATCACAGGTAAGCTTCTCTTTCTTCTCTTCTTCTTCTTCTTCGATAGATCGAAACCCTAATTTAGTTTGGTCGTCTTCTGCAGTTACTTCTTTGATATCGCCGATTAACCCCTTGCCAGTTTCGTCTTCAGGTGGTTCGACTTCTCCCGTAGGTTCGTCGTCTCCACTTGGCTTCTGCTTCTCGGTAAACATCTCTCTTTTCATTTATTCTTTGACCAACCGGAAAACTAATTGTTTTCCGTTTCCAGGTACTTCGATGATGGCACCGGTTAGCTCCTTCATCACCTTAAGCCTTCCGATGTCGTAGGATTCTACCCCGCCATGCGGCAACTGTTGTTTGACGGTAAGCTCCCCGAATCCTATTCCAGTTTTTATTTCACATTCTAACGTTTCTGATTTTTCTTTCTGTCCAGGTGTTTCGTTGCTGCTGCCTTCGCTGGACCAACATTTTATCGGTTCTCCACTTCCATTGCAAGGTAAGCTTTTAATTTTCAGTAGGTAGGTTTTTGGAAACCCTAGGTTTCCGAATTAGGTTCTGTAACCACACCCCACGATTTGTGGTTGCGATTAGGACTGTTGTGTGCTCAGCCGTAGGCTGAGTTTTGGTTTCTTGCCTCCATGTATTCAAAGATTTTGAACCAACCGTAAAATTATATCCACTTGTGTTTCTAGCATCGGTTTTGTCGTCGATTGAGTCAGAATCCAAATACTCCACCAACTTAGGGTTCTTAACCTTTTCAATTTCAAAACTATAATTAAAAATTTTATTGACATACCTTAGGGTTGTCTCAACCTCACTGAACTTTCTTTCAGTAGGTTTTCTCCACTCTTCTTCAGTCAAAGCTTCAACAACCGAAGTTGTTTCTTCCGCTGTAAAATAACAACTTCCTTTGTTTTTCTTGTCCTCGTGCTCTTTAAATGTTTTCCACTTTAATGAATAGTTCTTGTTGATCATAGGCATCTCCTCAATCATAGCTCCCTTCTTATTTCGTATCTCACACTTTCCTGCGGTAAATATCACTTTGCATCTGTTTCGTACAATCTGTGGTACGCTTAACAAATTTTTGCTCAATCCCGGAATGAAGAACACATCCTTGATGGTTCTTTTCCCCTTTTTAGTCATTACTTCGATAGACCATTTTCCAGCCGTGACCAACATTGCACCATTACCTACTCTAATAGGTATTTTAAAATTCCTATCTAGAGTGGTAAAATACATTTCCTCTCGAGTCATATGGTTTGTTGCGCCGCTGTCTTTAGCCAAACGCCATCTTCTTCCTTTTGAGTCATTATGTGAGCTGTTGTGAATAACGCGTCGTCTTCATCTTGCTCGCTGGTTACTTGTGCTTGGTTGTTGGAAATTTTTTGAATTTGCATTCCCTTGAAAAATGTTCGATTTTGCCACAGTTGTAGCACTCCCTCGTTGTTTTAAATCCCTTAGAACCTTCAGATTTTTCACCCTTGTTTCGGAAATAGCATTGTGCTTCAACGTCGTGGTCTTTTTTACAAATACTGCATCGTTTCTTGTTTTTTGATGTGCTGTCCACTGCTTCCTCATTCATATTGTAACGTTTTCCAACTTTCGCGGTTTTATAGGTTTTCTCCTTCGAGTAGAACGCTCCCCTTGGAACCTAGTTTAAATCCCATGCGGCCTTTGCTGTCTTGTACGTAGATAAATGCGCACTGAAGATTTCTTCAGTGACAGCGTGGTAGACCAGCTTTAACGCCCGCTGATCCTTTGCTTCTAGCTCCTCCCTTTCTGCCATAGCCCGTTATTTTTTTCCTCGGTGCTCATATCACCCGTTTTAGGCATTTTCGGTTGCCCTTCCGTGACTACCTTCCACAACCCCTTAGATCTTAGGGTTGGTTTTATCTTAATCACCCATAACGTGTAGTTCTTCCCCTCAAATATAGGAATGGATGTGATGGTTTGTAATCTGTCCATTTTACTTAAAAACGCAGATATAGGTTTTTAGTTTTCGTTTACCTTGCAAAAGGTTTTTACTGCTGTTCTTGTGCTTTTGTTGCTGGGTATAATGCTGGTTTTGTTGTTGTTCTTAGGTTTTTAGATTCTTATGTCCGATCTTATTTTGCTATCTTTCTGGTTTTTAGTTTTAGTGCCCGCTGCTTCTTCTTATTTGTGTTATTGCTGTAGTGCTCCCGAATCTTACACGCTCTGATATCATATTATTGTTTTCAATGTCTTAGAACTTTAGTTTTGTTCTATCAAAATTCTCTCATTTTTAAGTTTAGTGCAAATAGAAAATAAAAAGAAAGTTATTGTATTTTGTGAATCAATACTTAAAATGTTTGCTGAAAACTTAAAAAAAATGTAGAAAGGATTAGAAAAATGGTAAAACGAAACTCTCATTCTTATTAGGGTTTTAGGTTACATATTTATAGCTAAATACATCTTTAGCATATTTTGACTGTGTATCTAATATTTTTGACATAATTTTTGCATGTTACCGTTGAATTGTTTCTGCATTTGCTGGAATCAGAAATCTATTTGGGCTTTCTTTTTTCTGGTGAGCTTCTGAATCAAAGCCCAATTCACTTGATCAGCCCGAGTCCACACTGAACCCGACCCGCTCTAGATGTTTCTGCTCAGCCCAGCCCGCCACTGGTTCTTCAGACAACACGTAATCTCCTTCAGTTAGTTCACCTTTTTTCTCTCCAGCTTCTCCTCCACTGCCGCCGAACCCTAGAACGCCAGAGGAGGGGACCAACAACTTCAGTAACTATCGAACGATCTCCAACGTATGACGATAGTAGGTCTTAAGCTAGATTTGCAATAATGCCCTCTATCCGAGTTGGCATATGAGCTGGTCCAAGTAACTTTAAATCCCCAAAAAGTCATTCGTGGGTAAACTTGGAGTGTTACGTTCCTTGTCGGTGGAATCTCTAAAATCTTTGTTTATGCTCCTCATCTCTATAACATGAGGATCCTACTTTCTGGTGCGATTGTCTGAATAATTCCATGCTTCAGTGACAGAGGAGCTTGGTCTTACGCATGTGGAGCATTACATGATGAAGCTTTGACTCGTGCATGCTTTTTTATCTTGAGAGATTTTTGAGAAAAAATAGCAAAATAGAAAAATAAGGGTCTTTAGACTCAGTTAATTCTTTTCGCATTAACATCGGTCCCTTCTCTGAAGGTACACAATGATGGTAGCACAATAATAATGTGACTGAAGGCTTCGATTATTCTCAGACACCGACTGGAAACGAAGCAAAATCGAGGAACCCTAATTTTGCCCTAGGGTTTGAAGAGGAAACGAAGAACATGGGAAATGAGAGAAGCTTCGAGACCCTAACCAAAGAAGGAAATCAAATGGGCCATCGGAAATGTCTTGGGCATATGACAGCCCCACATAAGCCCAAATGAAGAAGACCCAAAACGCAAAGGATACCTAAAAGGAGATGAAGCCCGCATAAGCCCAAATGAAGAAGACCCAAAACGCGGCCCAGTTTCACACAACCTAGAAACCAATAAGCCCCCGAAGCCCATGAACACTTCAGCACCTGCAACGACAAAAAATTAGCTAAGTGCCAGAAGAAAACGGCTACAACCTATGTTTTGGCCTGAGATTTGCAAGTTAGAGGTTGAAATTTTGATATTAAGACCTATAATTAGGATCTACGTAATGCACACTTTTGTAAGGTAATTTATATATATGGAACTTAGAAGGGGGTGAACTATATCACCACCATAAAATCACCATCTCAACCATACAACAAAATACCTAAACCAGTTCATCATTTCCAGCAAACCATAAAACAAACCAGATTTCAACAGTGTGTTTTATTCTTTCATGTTTGCACAAATTCAGGGAGAAGAGATGAGTTCATGAGACTTCTAATATTTATCTCATGAACAAGTATCAAAACCAACAAGTGGTATTAGAGCTCTCAAGATTCAAAGGAGCACACGACACAAAGTAACTAAGCATCAGACACACAACAAGTACTAGACGCACAAAATCAACATAACAACACAAGAAGAAGAACAACCCTAGACCGAGAAAAGATGATGCAAACAGTACCTCAAGTTCCAGTGTTCGACGATAAAGGATACAATCTATGGGTTATCAAAATGAAGCAACCCTAAGATCCAGACAACTATGGAAGGTAGTGACAAAAGGGCTACCGGACATGCCACTAATGGGGGCTGCTACAACCCCCCAAAAACAACAAAGGGCATTAACAACATGGGAGGGATTAGAGGCCAAAGACGAGATAATACTGCAACTACTTAACAGTGTTGCACTGAAGAAATATTTGGAGATGATATTAGGGAAGACACCCTAGTATCTAAGATATTATGCTCGCTGCAGGAGAGGTTCAACCCCTATGTGGGTGTGATCGAACAGACAAAGGACTTAACAGCCCTAGTAGTGGTTGAGCTGATCATTTTATTGCAGTCTCAAGAGGCAAGACTCGAGGATAGACACGGTAGTAGTGTAGAGGGAGCATTTAACGCAAAGTTCAAATGATTTAAACTATCAAACAAAGCAGGAAATAGTAGAAAGCCCTATCCTAAGGGTGACTACAAACAGAATGGGAAGAAGTGGTGCAGTCATTGCAAGATGGTCAACCACTACTAATCACAGTGTTACTTCAAAAACAAGACAAACATATCAAACTTACCTAGACGTCCTGAAACTAAAAAGGAGTGCTACACTTTCGGGAAACCAGACCATTTTTCATGAGACTGCAGATTCAAGAAACCTAATACTAATCAGACTCATTTGAACCGAGAAGAGGAGGAAGAGGACAATTCTCTATTTACCACTGCACATATCACAACTGAAGGTTTCGACCAAGAGGTTTGGCTAGTGAACAGCGGGGCTACTAATCACATGACAAGGGTGGATGAGTTCTTCACCACGTTGGATAGGAACTTTAGAGTCCCTTTAAGGAGATATTCAAGTGGAAACTAAGAAGGGGAGGAAGTTTATAAAGGACATGTTTCTTGTCTCGGGTTTGAAAAAGAACCTTCTGAGTGTACCTGAGATAGTTTGTAATGGATATCAAGCTTTATCATGGAAGGATGCTGTAAAATTAAAGACAAGAAGAACACTTTGGTTGCCGAGGTTCCTATGGTCAATAAGTCCTATCCTCTACGGTGAAAAATCATAAATGAATAAGCAAAGGCAGTGAGTGAGGGAGAGCACTTAGGACACGAGGGTGCCCGGTCGGGCACTATTCCTGCACCCGCTCGGGTAAAACCTACGGGGTTTATCCATGCATCTGACACGACCCGGGCATACGAGCAAAGAGGATCGGGTGATAACCACCCGATCGGGCGCAATCTGAATACCCGCTCGGGCGTCTATCCCTCTATCAACCCCGTAAGTTTACGCGACTCGGGTCCGCATAGTCACGCGATCGGGTAACCTTCACCCGATCGGGTTCA
>CM071868.1:21480165-21496516 GCA_036759665.1 Gynandropsis gynandra | reverse complement strand
TACAAAATCATACGTAAACATCGCATCTATATCGTAAACATCTTTAAAATCATTTGAGAAATACGTATGAAAACACGAAAATAAAAATCCCCAAGACTTGAATGTTTGCTTGTCCCTAAGAAAATGTAAACGTGGAACACGTGGGGTATACAAAATCTGAGAATTTCCCTTTCTCCTAGAAATACCGCTAAAGCGAACTTAACCGATCAACAAGCAAGTCGAGAGAAAATTCCGCCTAATTTAATGTTCAATCTTCATCCTGTTAGAATTTGAGTGTTTAAGAAGAGAATCAGATGTTTGTAGAACTAAGAGAATAGAAAGAAGAATTAGGAATAAACTTTAATTCATTCCATGAGTTTAAGTATTACATAAGTGGTTCTATATATAGAGACCATGATCTGAATTTAAACTACGATTAGAAGTAAACAAGTACAACATAATTAATGAATTTGTCCTCATCTTTCACGGTTATAGAGGAGAAAGGGACATCTCCTTGTTGCTTGGTTTCTTGAGTTGCACATGTGATTCTAATTACTCAAAAATAGCAATATTCCTTTCCTTCCTTCCAACGGCCACTTTGACTACCAACTATAGTTGTGTGTGTTTTATTTAATTCTTAGGAGATTATTAAGATCTAATCTATTCATATATGATTAATCTCATATATGTAGAATTAATTGTTAACACTCCCCCTCAAGCTTACTACTATTGATAAGTTTGACCCATGGCTCCTTGCCTCATTAAAACCTAAGTGGGAAAACCCAATGGGACAAAACCACACTTAGGAAAAAGATTACAATTCATTGCCATGTTAGACATATCATGTCCGAATGTTTGTGAGTCCAAGCCGAGGGAATATGGACTCACAAATCTTCTTGCTTGTAGCCTTGGTGAAAATGACGGCCAATTGATTTTCACTTCTTGTATAGCACGGTAGAATTACTCCTTGTTCAATCATTTGTCTAACCTTGTGACAATCCACTTCAATGTGCTTTGTCCTCTCATGAAACACCAAATTGGACGCAATGTGGATGGCGGCTTGGTTATCACAATGCATTGTAATGGGAGATGATGTCTCAATGCCCAAGTCCATGAGAACATTTCTAATCCATACTAACTCATTGGTTAACTTCCTCATTGCTCGGTACTCGGCTTCCGCACTTGAACATGAAACCACCTTTTGCTTCTTGCTCTTCCAAGTAACTAGATTGCCTCCTATAAATGTGCAATAGCCCGTGGTTGACTCCCTATCCACTCGGTCCCCGGCCCAATCCGCATCACAATATCCTACAATCTCCATGTTCTTGTTGTATCCCATCCATACTCCTTGATCCTTTGTTCCACTTAAATAGTTTAGGATCCGTTCAACCATCTTCCAATGGTAAGTTGTTGGATCTTGCATATATTGGCTCACTTGGTTCACCGCAAAACAAATGTCCGGCCTTGTTATGGTGAGATAGATCAATTTCCCAACCATTCTCCTATAGAGTTTAGGGTCTTCAAACGGATCATCATCTATCTCCCCCTTACGTATCACTTTGTATCCATCTTCTAGTGGAGTTCTTGCTATTCTTCCTTCCATTGTACCTAGCTCATTCAACATATCAAGGGTGTACTTTCTTTGGGATAGAAATAGTCCTTCCTTAGAACGACATATTTCTATTCCTAGAAAGTACTTTAGTTCTCCTAAATCCTTAATATCAAACATAGTTTTAAGATATACCTTAGTGGCTTCCACGCCTTCTATGTCACTTCCCGTGATGATTATATCATCAACATAGACAAGCACCACCACGATTCCCTTTGAGCTTGGCAATGTGAATAGAGTATGATCGGCCTCGGATCTTCTAAAGCCACGTCCATTTAGTGTTGTGCTAAACTTGTGGTACCACGCCCTTGGGGATTGTTTAAGACCATAGGTCGCCTTTCTAAGTCTTAAAACATTTCCTGGTTTCACTATGTGTTCTAGCCCCGAAGGTGGATACATGTAGACCTCATCTTCTAATTCCCCTTGTAGAAATGCATTTTTGACATCCATTTGCCAAAGATTCCACTCAAGGTTCACGGAAAGAGAGAGTATGATCCGAATAGTATGGAGCTTTGCAACGGGAGAAAATGTATCTACATAGTCTTCTCCATACACTTGTGTGAATCCTCTTGCCACGAGTCTTGCTTTGTGCCTTTCTATGGACCCATCACTATTGTATTTGATCGTGAACACCCATTTGCTTGAGACGGCTTTCTTTCCCTTAGGCAATTCCGACTCAAACCAAGTGCCATTTATCTCCATTGCTTTGTGCTCATTCCCCACGGCATCTCTCCACACTTTATGATCTTTGGCTTCTTCATATGTCTTCGGGATTTACTCCTCATCCATGTTGCCCATGAAGACTTGATGTTCATGAGGGTACACGGCTAGAGAGCATGTTGCTTGAATTGGATGAGCTACCGCTTCACAATTGTAATATACTCTTGTTAGCTTCCTTAGCCTTGTGCTTCTTCTCAATCCTTGTACCACTTCTTGTGTTTCAAACCTCGGCTCCTCTTGTACCTCGGCCTCATTTACATCTTGTACTTCTTGTACCTCGGAAATTCCTTGATCACGAGCTTGATGTTCTTCCTCTTGAAAGTTCATCTCATCCATGGCGTTTATATCAGCCTCGGACTGTCCATTTTCATTTCCCCTTCATGATCAACGGTATTGCCTTCTTGTGATCTTTCTTCCTCAAGTCCGGCTCTTTCTTCCTCAAGTCTGGCGCTTCTTGGTATTAGATGGATGGTTGCGTTCCTTCTTGGTAGTTCAACAGTTCCTAACCCAAGTGTCTCCAAAATTTTCTTGAGGTTGTTAGCTTGGTCCGAAGGTGAACTAGCCAAGTCCTTTATACTTCCCCAATTTTTCTCATCATAGAACCCTTTGTCTTCCATGAACTTGACATCTTTGGATACTAGAACTCGCCGTGTAGAGGGATCATAACACTTATACCCCTTTTGGGTAGTAGAATATCCAATGAACATAGCCTTTGTGCTTCTCGCCTCTAGTTTGTTTCTTTGTTCCCCGGGTACTAATACAAAACATACACAACCAAAAACTCGTAAGTGGTTAATAAGAGGTTTAGTTTTGTTTAATACCTCAAATGGGGAGAGATCTTGTAGGACTTTTGTAGGGGTTCGGTTTATAAGATAGCATGCGGTTAAAACCGCATCTCCCCAAAACCTTTTTGATACACTTGTATGGAACATCATAGACCTTGCCACCTCCATTAGATGTTTATTTTTCCTCTCGGCTACACCATTTTGTTGGGGAGTATATGGACAGCTTGTTTGGTGGATTATGTCATGCTTAGATAGATGTAATTTGAAGATTGTCCTCATATATTCTCCACCATTATCCGATCTAAAAATTTTAATCTTTGCATTAAAATGGTTAGTAACATAGTTTTGGAAATTTATAAATGCTTCTAGCACCCTATCCTTAGATTGTAACAAAGTAATCCATGTATACTTTGATTTTTCATCTATAAAAATGACAAAATATTTATGATTTTCTCTAGATAGGCATGGGGCTGTCCACACATCAGAATGCACAAGATCAAAACAATTTTCATAGTTTGTGAGAGATTTAGAAAAAAATAGTTCGACAATGTTTTCCTAGAATACAAGCCTCACATTCATCCGATTTAAAAGAAACATTAGGCAACATTAAGCTTAAGGCACGAACATGTGGATGTCCTAATCTAGCATGCCAAATAACATCATCATAAGAGACTGAAAAAGTTTTGAAAATATTAGAAGCATTAGAAACATCCGAAATTTTAAAAACATCCGAAAAAGACTTGGTGTCTTCAAGCATGTATAAATCATCCTTGGTGACTCCTTTGCCAAATATTTTCCTTGTCTTAATATCTTCAAAAGAAACCTCATTAGGACTAAAAATCACATTACAATTTAAATCATTTGTGGTTCTTTTAACCGATAACAAATTTGATGTAAACTTAGGCAAGTATAATGCTTTTGTATCTTTTTCAAATAAATTAAGAATTCCTTCAGCTTCTATTGGAACCTTGTAACCATTTGCTACTATGATACTACCTAAGGTTGGTTTAATATTTCTTAAGAGATTAGCATCACTAATCATATGATGAGAAGCTCCGGAATCAATTAATAACGGTTTAGTATTTTTAGATGCAAGAAAACCTTTACCCTCTTTATTACCGGAATTCTCCTTCAAGGCTTTGATGAGTGCTTCAAGGTCTGACTTCTTGACCATCTCAGCTTGAGCATTGATCATGTAGGCGTCTATAGTCTTGAATGCATCCCCATGATTTTGAGAAGAAGATGCACCGGTCGGCTCTCCTTGTGTTTTGTTGGAAAAGTGAGCTCTTTGGTTCTTGAAATTATTGTTCCTTGGTGGCTGGAAGTGGGGATCAAGGATCCAACATTCCTCTTTAGTGTGTCCTTCCTTTTTGCAATACACACATTTTTTGAATCCTTGTTTGCCGCCAAAGCCTCCAACGCCTCCTTGTTGAAAATGTCCCTTGTTTGCTACTTGAATCATCTCGCCTTTGCCTCCAAATAAGCCAAGTGACCCTTCTTCTTTTTGAATTTGAGCACACACATCCTCTAGGCTTGGTAGAGTGTCGGACCTAAGGATGTGCTTGATAACATCATTATAGCCGGGACTTAGGGTAAAGAGGAGACTAAAGACTTTATCTTGTTCTTTCCTCGCATTGAGAACTTTTGGATCAATGGAGCTCGGCCTTAAGATGTCTAGCTCCGCCCATAAGGACCTAAACCTCCCAAAATGTTTGTTGAAGGTCACCCCTTCTTGTGTGAGATTGTTGATTTCTCTTTTCACTTCATAAATCCGGCTTATATTGGAGAACTTTCAAAATAGGAATATGCTTCAAGGATTGATGGCTCAAGGGAGTTTTGAAGGAAAGATAGGACGGCTTGATCTTCTTGTGTCCACTTTTCCGAGTCCATGGTGATAATTTCTTTTCCATCTTCACCGTGAGATGTTACCTTTGGAGCTTCATTTTCTTCAATATGCTTCCAAAGTCCTTTGCCTCCTAGGGCTGATTTGATTAATCTTGACCATAATAGGTAGTTTTGACCTTTGAGGATTATGGGAACAACCATTTTTGTGCCTTCCATATCCATTTTGCTTGTAAAGAGATTTTAGTGATATGAAGAAGAAGAAGAAGAAGAAGAAGAAGAAGAAGAAGAAGAAGATGATTGCTGATTTGTCCTCATCTTTCACGGCTAAAGAGGAGAAAGGGACAGCTCCTTGTTGCTTGGTTTCTTGAGTTGCACATGTGATTCTAATTACTCAAAAATAGCAACATCCCTTTCCTTCCTTCCAACGACCACCTTTGACTACCAAATATAGTTGTGTGTGTTTTATTTAGTCCTTAGTAGATTATTAAGAACTAATCTATCCATATATGATTAATCTCATATATGTAGAATTAGTTCTTAACATATGGAACTTCGAAGGGGGTGTGTATCACCACCAGAAAATCACCATCTCAACCATACAACAAAATCTAAACCAAATCATCATTTCCAGCAAACCATAAACATAAACCAGATTTCAACCCTGTGTTTTATTCTTTCATGTTTTCACAAATTCAATGAGAAGAGATGAGTTCATGAGACTTATAATATTTAGCTCATGAACAAGTATAAAAACCAACATTGACGAGCTTCATTGTGACTTCTAACATAATTTTATCTTTTACAGTGCAAGAAATCCAGATGCTTGGTCGAGCAATTAGTCGAGTCATTTTCACTCGACCCAGTATTTTCTCAGTTTTTTTTTCATTATTAAAAATTTAGTTCGTTTTTTCTAATGCTTTGCTGTAGTGGTTAGACATCAATACATTGCTTCCAACAGCAACATATGCCATGACTAGTGGTCGGAGCCAAACACAAACGCGACGACTGCATTTTTTAGCGACTCCGGGCGACATTAAAACTGACTGGTGCAGTCGTAGTTGCCCGAAAACGCACCGAAATACAGATTTTAAAACCTGAAAGGATGTTGCGTTACGTTTGCGTTTTAGTGCGTTTCAAATAAAATTACCAAAATACCCTCGTGTCTTTCCCTTATCTATTCTCTCTTTCTATTATAATTTATATTAATTGTAATTATATATGTATATGTATATGTATTGTATATTTAAATATTTTTATAATTTTTTTAATTTTTATTTTATTTCAAATATTTGAAAATTATAATTTAAAATATACACAAAACAAACAAATTTAATACATTATTTTCGTAATAATTGTCTATTTTGGTAATTTTGTTCAAAACGCAATCGCAATAGTTTTCTACCATTCGCTTCTAGTCGTTGTCGTCCGCAAACACAAGGATTCCACCATTCTGACAAAATGAAACAAAACGCCACCAATCGCTGACAGAAACGCGCCAAGCGCAAGCACAAACGTTGTATTTCAACCAGTTAAGCCCTAACTCATCTAAAAACGTTCCAAGAAATAAAACCAAATAAAATGAAAAATAACAAAACGAGTTAATCATGTTGGGTTGTCTCCCAAGAATGGCTCGTTTTAGATCCCGAGCTTTACCATATCCATTCTACTCTCAAGGAATTTGATGAAGCTTACACTGTAGTTTTCCTATTGATATGGACAAAGCGGATGCAAGATGTGCGACTTGATTATTTAGTCCTTGAGATGCGTATGGATATTATAGATTTGTTATCTTATCAATTGCTTGAAGTCCTTGGGTTCATACTTCATCCTCGAAGCTCTACACTATGAATCTTGTGTTTATGCAACAACTGAGAATACATAGACTTGATCTCATCGTCTGTCTCGAGTCGTGGGAGTTTAATTAGAGCTGCCCTTTTCAGAAGTTCAGGTTTTGATTTGGCGGATTGTTTTGGGAGTTCAAATTATGGGATTGTATCGGGAATATTTTGTTGCTCAAAATTCTCTTGTGGTAGATTTTGCACATTGTTGGTTTTATTGTAGAAGAAGTTCATATAGTGTTTTTAATCGAGATTATACGTGTTCGAGTAGACGTTATTTACCACATAGTTCATGTCCTTTCCCATTTGCTCCGCCATATATACTATCAAATGATGATTTTGATGCCCACGTAGGTGTGTTGATGATGATTCTTCGTTCATCATGGTTTTCATTTGGAGCTTTAACTCAACTAGCCTGCAAACACTTCTTGTCATAAATTAGGTACCTGCAAAAATAAACAAAGAAAACAAAACAAAAAGGAGGTGAAAATAAAATACAAAAAACATACTTACAAAATTACCTAGATTTGTGAAATTAAATAGTTAAATCGTCTAAAGTACCCGACAACGACACCAAAAACTTGATGTACCCTCTAGGTTTCATCTAATACATCTTAAGTTTTAATAATTTATACCTATATTAGATAGTGCCGCAAGGATATAGATCATGTAGTACCAGTGTCGAACCTAGAGACGAATAGGTATTTAGACTACTAATTTTACGAAAACTATGGTCATTAGATAACAAAAAGCATGGTTGTATTATCTAATATGTGAAAATAAAGTAAACTATGGTTACAAAAATATAAAATGATTCTAGGTTTGAGTATATGAACTCATTAAGGATTTAGAAAAATGTCAATTTGTTTCTATCGGAGAATTCAATCATCTTTAATCGATTCTCTTTTTTCTCGAAATCTAAATCACTATTAAAGTAATGCAATCATTAACGCCACCATCTAATGACTTACATATTGAACACATTATGAATCGATCTACCTTATTGATCATCTTATTTTCATACACAATTCTGGCATGATTTTAGAGATGTTTATGACGATAGATGCGATGTCTACGTGTGATTTTTTATTCGTTTTACTTGTTTCCATGTTTTCATTTTCTTATAAGTTTTAATGTGTATTTGGTTTGTTTCCGAGCTAAAGAGCATACAAGGGACAAAATATGACCATCAAAGATCACAACGGAGGAAACGACACAACCGTACCCTATGAGGAGACAAGGCCCCCATGCGGGGTGGTTTCCTTAGCCCTCTCGGGCTGAACATCCAGCAAATGTTGCCCGCCTCGGACTCACCTTCAGCACACACTGATGAAGACCTGTTGAAGAGCTCGCACGGGGTGTTCTCCTTAGCCCGCGCGGGGTGGTGGTCCAATAGAAGTTGCCCGACTCGTGCTCATCCTTAGCACGCATTGGTCATGGAGGATTTGGGGAGCCCGCACGGATTGGCTAAAAAGGGAGAATTTATTTAAAAAGGGACCCCAATTTGAGTTAGGATGGAAGAAAACACAGAGGGGAACCCTAGGAGGGCAGATCGGAGCCTATCCATGATTGGAGAGATCCCTCTTGACGGGAGAAACACAAGGAGACGTAAGATCGAATCCGGACGATGCCTCGTTTGATTCCAATGCTCCTTAGACATTATATTTCATTTATGTTGTTTGATTCTAAACTCATGACTTAGTAGTTGTCTTGTTCTAGGAGAAGGGATTAGCCCGTGGCTATCCCGAAACCTCTTTGATTTATTTATGAATGCATTTCCCGTTTCGATAATCTATTATTTGTCTGAGCGTTTAATATCTTGTATTTACGAAGTCCATGTAGATGTATATCTTAGGGATTAGGAGAAGGACCGAAAGGAGAATTCTTTTTCTAGAAGATTAGGCTTAGAACAACCAAGACTAGGTCACGAACGTAGGGTACTAACGGTTGAGAATTAATCGGATGAATTATAGATCGTATGGATTTTAGTCGGGGTGTCACCCATGATATTAGGGGATAACTCAATTGAATTACGTTCCGATGCCTTGAGAGAGGGTAGGAATTACATTAGGATCGTCTGTTTTAGATATCTTGATAGGGAATGCATGATTAGATAGATCGATAGTCGGTTTCGGAAGCTATGCGGTGAAACCGTATCCTAGAACGTTTGTCTCATTTGTCAAGAACTCCTAGGTTTAGTGCATTTTCATTATTTGCATCTCACAACCATTATTCCATTGTAGCAAGTTCAATTCTAGTTTGATCTTAGTCCGTGTTGCACAGTCCCTGTGGGATCGACACCGAAAGTACTACACACGTGCCACGCACTTGCAGAGTAGGTTTAGGTTATATTTAACTTGACACACAAATCAAGTTTTTGGCGCTGTTTCCGGGGACTATTTGTCAACACGCCTTAGATTTGGATTCGGGATCATTCTTGTTTTTGTTTTCTTTTGTTTTCTTTTCTTCTTTCTACTAATTCCTTTTTCTTGTCCATCGTAGGTGCATGACCCGATCTCAAGGTAGTTCGAGTTTGCATCGAATCGACCCCAAGATCGAGAGAACTATTAGACAACGGAAAAAAGACAAGGAAGAAGAAAGAGTAGACCCGACCGATCCACGAGCTATGGACAACCAAAACTATATATTGGACCGTCATGGAAGCCCTAATTATTCGTTGGTAATGTGACACAATTTCAGCAACCGCAGGCTCCTCCATCACATCAGCTTCGTGATTACGTGGTGCCGAACATGTTTAACATCTAAACAGCCATAGGGACGCCTACTGGTTCTAGGGAAGAATTCGAGATCAAGCCCGCGATGATCAACATGCTATATCAAAAGAAATTCATGGGTGAAAATCACGAAGATCCTCATCAGCACCTAAGAGACTTCCTAGAGCTTTCAAGCACATTCAAAATACATGGAGTCTCAGAGGATGCGATTTTTTTGTGTCTCTTCCCTTTCTCAATTGGGGGACGAGCGAATACATGACTGCAATCTCTTCATGCTGGTTAAATCACTACTTGGGACCAGCTTTGCACATCATTCCTATCACGGTTCTTTCCTCTAAGCAAGACGATTCAAATGAGTGGAGAAATCACAATGTTTAGATACTGAGAGGGAGATACATTATTTGAAGCGTGGGGTAGATTCAAAAATCTTTTGCAAATGTGTTTTCATCATGGTCTAGAGCAGTGGACGTGATCTAAACCTTCTACCATGGGATCACGAATGAGCATAGAACGACGTTAGACAATGCTGCTCGAGGATCATTCATGGACTTAAGCGTAGATGAGGCATACGAACTTATCAACAATATTGTCATGAACCATACCACGTGGTCTACAGCAAGGAGTATGCCGAACAAGACGAGATGTCTTTACGAAGTGAATCAAATTAAGGCAATGGGGAATGCAACGAATTCCATGTATTGTGCAAATTGTGGAGATACAGAGCATGTGGCTTACCAATGCACGATGCAAGAAGGCATAGAACAAATGAATGACACCTAGCAGCAAGGGAACACGCAATTCGAGAACACCTACAACACGAATTGGAGGAACCACCCAAATCTTTCGTACCGCACGATCCAACCAATAAAGTACTCGGGATTTCAGTAGCCATACCAGCAACCGAAGCAATTCCAGCAAGTCCAGCAAGCTCCTTAACCTCCTTAAGCTCCTTCGTCAACCCTTGAGGTGGTAATGCTTGAATTCATCAAGGAGAAAAGGCAATATCAAGAAAGCATCAAGGGGCAACAACCACTTCAAGCTAAATTCAACAAAAATGGGGACTGCAATCAATGAGCTCAAAACTTAAATGGAATCCTTGAACAAGCATGTGAAGATCCTTGAGAACTCCATAGCGCAACAAGCTGCCTCATCCTCTCGAAATCCTGGACAACTTCCCAGAAAACCCGATCTAAACCCGAGAGAGTACGCAAACACCATAACTTTGTGCAGCGCGGATACGATTGAGGACCCGCCCTCCAAAGTGCAAGAGAGAGGTGCTGGAAATTAGATGGACAAAGGAAAGGGTAGAATCCCGATCATGGAAGGGTTTGAGCCATTTTTGGAAAAGACGTATGGTTCTCCACTGGCGTACGTACCTCCTATAATATTTCCTGGACGCTTGGTAAGCAGCAAGAATCGAGAGAGAGTAGGCAGATTCTTTCATCGCCTTAAGGAGCTCAACATCAACATGTCGTTCGTGGAAGCCTTCCACAAGATGCCTAATCGAGCAGATTTCTTTAAGGAAGTTCTTTCCAAGGAGAAGCGTATCAAACAGAGTGAGACCGTAGAACTCACCGAGGAATGCATCGCAATTATTCAAAACAACCTACCCCTGAAATTCAAGGACCCCTGAAGCTTCTCCATTCCATTCACCATAGGAGACATTGATATTGAAAAAACTTTATGCGATTTGGGAGCAAGCGTGAGCCTAATGCCAAATTTGGTTTACAAGCGGATGAACTTTGGATATCTCATACATACCAAGATGTATCTACGACTCTCGAATCGTTCGGTGAGGTATCCGGTGGGAATTGTTCAAAATATTCCCACAAAGATAGGTAATCTTTGTATTCCAGCTAATTTTGTTGTATTCGATATTGAAGAAGATGCTAGGGTACCTATTATTCTTGGTAGACCATTCTTAGCTACTACAGGTGCAATTATAGATGTACAACAAGGAAAGCTCTCTCTATGTGTCGGTGACGAGAAGATTGAATTCAACTTTTCCAACTCCACGAACTGACCTTCCTTCAAGGAGTCGTGCGTTAAAGTTTATTTGCTGAACGAGTCAGCGAATGACACGCTCGGTCTAGTATTCGACCCTCTTGAGAGATGTTTGAAGAAGGTTTGCAGGAACGCGAGACTCACAGAGGGGAAGTCGAGCTCTAAACGAAATTCATGAGTGCCATTGAGGCACTACAAGACGCCCCACATGAGGATTTGTTCTACTTTTCGACAAGTACGAGAGATGTTCATACATGGAGCAGTAGAACTATGAAGCGAGTCGAGAGGAACTTTCAAAGCCAATGGATAGCGCCTAAAGCTCTACCAAGTCGCTCAACCGATCGAAAGTAGAAACTCCATCTCCCTATTGGATCCACCCATCGCGAGCACATGAAGCATGGGGACATCAAGCTTAACAAAGTTAAATAAGCGCTTTCTGGGAGGCAACTCAACATATTGTTTTCTTTTGTTTCGTATTTTGGACTTGGTTAATTTGAAAAAAAAAACATAAAAAGAAGACCTACAACCGTGACTTCACCTTTCCTATCCTCCATTGGAGCTTCACGTCGAGGACACCGTTCAATTCAAGTCTGGGGGAGTAACTCACATTGGTCAGGTGATTTCGTTTCGTTTTGTTTTGTTTTTCTCTTTGATTTCGTAGTTCTTAGGTTAGTTTTAGTTTATTTTTGTTTTCATGAGTCGGAGTCGTTCCAGGCACTTGTCCGGTGCCACATTTTGAGATGAACATTGAACCTAGTATGCTTAAGAAGTTGGCCTTTTCCGAGATATTTTGCATGTTACGGCTTATTAGTCGGTTGAGGAATAAGTAGGTCGCAAGTATTTGGAATCCTAGTGTTATTTGTGGAATGTTTAGAAGAGGTAGCTAGGTTAGTTTCTTGATCATTCTTTCTATCCAAATGACTATACTTCATGTAGACGATGTTTTACTTCTTTTCATGAGGATAATTTGATCATATGAATTGAGCTTGTTTTGCAGAATAAGAGAAGACACTAACACTCCGCTATCGATAGAAGTAATGCCTAAAAGCATGATCTAAAACCGATATGAGTGCATCGACCATGATACTTTTTTTATGGTTCGGGTCTAAGTGGTGGGTTGGTGATCATCTATCTATGTTCTAAGAGAAAGGCACATAAAAAGCCATCTACCCCGCTGCACTCTTGAACGAGATGCAAGAGTATACCGTCATCGGTAGCTTGGGTCTAAGTAGAGGTTGGATCCCTTCAAATCTGATGTCCTAGAAGCCTAGTGTGTTCTTATATCAATAAAACAAGAAGAAAGAAGAAAAATGGAATAAAGGAATAAAGAAGCTCATAAATAAAACAATTATCATCTTTGAATCTATGCTTACCATTTGTTTGAAGTCTCGTTTATGGAGAGAGTTGCAGTTTCTCGCTTAGCTCCTCTTTGATTTGCTTACCTATAGGGAGCCATGGTGAACCTAGGATGAAGACTGAAAGTTATTAGGCCAAAATTTCTCTTAGCTTGTATGTTGATTGATTAGGTTTGCTTTAGCGGTGATTCTAGGGGAAAAGGGAATTCTCGATTTTTATATCTCTGAGGTGTTCCACGTTTATGTTTGTTTTGAAATAAGCAAACATTCAAGTCTGGGAGATTTTGATCATCTCGTTTTCGTACACGATTGATTTTATAGATGTTTATGACGATAGATGCGATGTTCACGTGTGATTTTGTAGCCGTTTTAATTGTTTTTCGTGTTTTCATGTTCTTATAGGTTTTAATGCATATTTGGTTTGTTTCGAAGCTAAGGAACATACACGAGATAAAATACGACCATCGAAGATCGCAACGGAAGTTAGATGTCAAGAACATATTTCTACAAGGAGATCTTGAAAAGGAGATCTATATGAAGACATCTCGAGATATAGAACATTCCTTCAATGATTTATATGCAAAAACAAATTAATTACGAGTTGAAACTAAGTCTACGTAATGTGTTTTTAGACTATGGATTCAATAGATGTGAAGCAAGTCATTCCATGTTTTTGATTCTGGGGAATTAGGGATCTTTTAAGTTTTTTTTTAGATTGACGACATAATAATTACATGAGACAATGGTAGACGAATGGAAAACCAAGAAAAGATGACTCTTAAAAATAATTGACATAAAAGACTTACGTGAACACAAATATTTGTTGGGAATTGAGATTACACGTACTAATAACATGTTGTTCTATATCAAAGAAAACACCTTATTGATCTCATGAATGTTACAAAAAAACTCGAAGCAAAACCGGCGAAGTTCTCATTAACAAAAAGTTTCAGATTTCAGTGTGAGGGAAAACCACTTGTAACATAGAAAGATATTGGATAATTGTAGGTAAACTAATATATTTCATGATAACTTCTCCTAATATTAGTTGTGCTATGAATTAGGTGTGCAAGTTCATGCAAGCAACAATTAAAAAATAGTGATATATGGTTAAACACATCTTAAAGTATATCAAAGGTACTCCAGGAAAAGGAATACAGGGTATTTTTATACAAACTGTGTAGAAGAGAGATATCACTAAAATTCTACCACCGGATTTTGTACATTCGCAGGAGGCAATATAGTCATAAGGAGAATAAGAAGTAGAGCCTGGTTGAAAGATCAAGTGCATAGGTATAAAAAATATCTATGGCTAACATGACACGTTAGATAATATGGATCAGAGTTGTACTCAGAGTTCTAGGCGTCAAGAGTACACAACGGATGGTGTTCCACTATGATTTTCAAGCTATTATCCAAATTGCGACGAATTTCATGTTTCATAAAAGGATCAAGAATTTCGAAGTGGACTACCACTTCATTCTAAAGACAATCGTTGAAAGAGTGATCACCACAATGTACATCATGGGTTCATACCACGTCGTCGACATATTCACCAAGTCTACCAGCAATCCAATATGCTTAGATCTTCACCATAGGATCGAGCTTGTTAATCTTCATCGACCATCAAGTGAAAAGCTAAAAAAAATCTCCAAATCAAGCACATAAATTGCGACTATATTCCTTTTCCTTCACCAAAAAGTTTATTCGAGGACTTTATCTACATTTCGTATTTTGCATAGGAAACGAAGACATGAGGAGAAACACGAGAGATTGTGGCAATTTAACCCCGAAAACGCAATTGAAGGACAAGGTTCAACTTGTGCAAGGAAATGGATTGGAAGTGAGCACTCAAACACCGAGCAAAAGGAACGGAAACAACAAATCAATGGTGCCCGCTCGGGTGGTAAATGAGTGCACGATCGGGCTAATTGATACCAAACAACCCCGTAGCTTTGCATGACTCGGGCACTCAAGGAACACGACCAGAATAGAGTGCCCGCTCGGGTGGATTTGCAGTGCCCGCTCGGGCTAATTCATGCCAAGAAATCCCCGTGGGTTGTACCCGCTCGGGCTGATGATCTACACGATCAGGCATGGTTCCCGCTCGGGCTCAATTGTGTGCACACGGTCGGGCAAGTGACCTGCACGAGCGGGTAGAGGACATGCCCGCTCGGGTCCTTGTTTTACTCAACTAACGACGGAACAAGGGATCCGAGGCATGGAGGATCTATTGAAGACATCGGTTGATGAATAGGGAGCCTTCTTATTCTCTTTCTATGTTGAATTTAGATTTCTTTAGTGTTTCGTTTCCTGAGTTCATGTCTAAGTAGATCTATTGCCATAGGTTAGAGAGTATTGCCATGTTGTAACGAAGTCTTGTGCTTAATGAATGGTGGATTTTAATGCTTTCATACTTGTACGCCACTCGATATGAATGAATTCGGTATTTGATCAAGTTTTCAGATTTCATGGTTGATCTTAATGCTTTCATTACTTGTACGCCACTTGAATGAGTGATGTTAGAAGTCTAATAAACCAATGCCAAGGCATTAGACTTTGGAACTTAGCCATGATTTAGGGTTTGATCGGTTTAGAATCTACGCCAGGTCAATCGATTGAATCTAGGGATTAGGATAGCGGTCGTAATGCGTCTATGTATGTAAGATGCGCAATGGATACATTGGTATATGCATGCTAGATAGTGGACAAGTCTACGCCAGTCAGTTCCTATAGGAGAGCTTGAATTCCCTGAACTCGTGACAATACCTAAGACCAATTATCCTTTTAGAACTTCGTTACATCATTATGCAAACTCTCGCTACCCATGGTGCTTAGCTATAAGTTTATCTCGTCGATTTAGTTTAGTTTAGTTCAATCACAATTCCATCTTTAGTCACCTTACACGTCTATTCCATTAGTTTAATAGCTTATAAGTCGCATCAATTCCTTGTGTTCGACCCTAGTTACTACACGATCCGTATTCTTGCGGAAGCGTTAGTCTAGGTTTTATTACTTGAGCTTAACGCACATCAAGTTTTTGGCGCCGTTGCCGGGGAATTGATTACGGCTTAGGAGTTAGGAAACTTTAGATTTAGACATTAGTCCTTTCCGGAATCTTGTTTGATTCTTGCTTTTTCGTGTTTTTGTTTGTTTATTTGTTTAGAGTCAAGTTCGTTTGCTTCTCGGATCTCACGTGATCTTTGTGTTTATCTTCTTTTTCTTGTGCAGCTAGTTTGTGCATGAGAAATACCGTAAGTGCGGGTCTAGTTTTCGACCCCGACATTGATAAAACGCTCAGAAAACTAAGGAAAGAATCGAGAGCTAGTGCAAGCAATTCGGTTGATAACATGCAAGTACACTTGGACTTCCAACCCGAGGAAGTAATTGAACAACCGTTTGTAGAAAAGAGTGACGGAGAGCTAATGGCCGAACGTCGAGATATGAACGTTCAAAACGTGCAGCAAGTGCAACCGGCACT
>CM071868.1:21434120-21471664 GCA_036759665.1 Gynandropsis gynandra | reverse complement strand
GGATAATTCGCATACCATATATGCCGAGTTAGCCGAGATGAGAGCTGAGATGAATGGTAAAATCAATGGCCTCTATGAATTGATGTCCGGAGCGTCAGCTCTTTAATATGTACTCACGTAAAGAAACGTAGGAGAGTCAGCTCTTCAATATGTATGCACGGAAATTATATAGAAGACAACCACAAACCTTGTACCGAAACTCAAAGGAGGTTGCACCCGTACTTGCAAGAGGTAATGGAAAAAGACGTAATAAAACTTTTCAATGCAGATACCATTTATCCAACCTCGGGCAGCGAACGAGTAAAACTCCGTGCATGATGTGCCAAAGAAACATGCAATGACTAAGGGATGGCACGAGAAAAAGACTCCACCTCATGACTTCCAACCAGGTGATTTAGTTCTACTTTTCACTTCTCGTCCTATGCTTTTCTCGGGCACACTACCGTCCCGTTGGTCTGGTCCTTTTCAGGTACGAGAAGTCTTCACACATGGAGAAGTGGAACTATGGAGCGATTCGAGCAGAACATTAAATGCTAATGGACATCGGCTAAAGTTCTACCAAGCCGCTCAACCGATCAAAAGTGGAAACTCCATTTCCCTTTCCGATCCACCCGTCGCTCACGCATGAGGAATGAAGACGTCAAAGCTTAAAAACGTTAAATAAGCGCTTTCTGGGAGGCAACCCAGCTGTTTGCTTTTATTCTTCTTAGTTTTTAGTTTGAGACTCGGTTATTCGTTTTCGTTAAAAAAGAAAACAGAAAAACACAAAAAAATACCACCACAAACGTGCTTCACTTCCCTTACCCTCCATCGGAGCTTCACATCGAAGACGCCGTTAAATTCAAGTCCGGGGGAGCAACTCACGTTTGTCAGGTGATTTCGTTTCATTTTCCTTCATTTTCCCTTTTATTTTGTAGTTTTTAGGTTATTTTGTAGTTTTTAGTTTGTTTTTGTTTTCGTGAGTCAGAGTTGTCCCATGCACTTGTCCGGTGCCGCGTTTTGAGATGAACCCTGAACCTAGGATGCTTAAGAAGTTGGCCTTTTCCGTGAGATTTTGCACGTTTGAGCTAGGTTTTCCCTAAGCGCTAGAGCTTATTAGTCGGCTGAAAAACAATAGGTCGTAGTTCTTTGGGAATTCTAGGTTGCTTGTGGGGGGTTTAGACGAGGTTGCTAGGCTAGTTTATCGTTTATTCTCTCTATCCAGATGTCCATACTTCGCGTAGACGATGCTTTACTTCACTTTTCTATGAGGATTACTATATCGTATGAGATCAAGCTTATTTTGCATATTAAGAGCACACACTAACACTCCGCGGTCGATAGAAATATTGCCTAAAAGCATGATCTAAAATCGATTTGAGTGCATCGACCTTGATACTCTTTCGGTGGTTCGGGTCTAAGTGGTGGGTTGGCGATAATCTTTCTACGTCCTAAGGGCATGGCACAATAAAACACTGCCTACTCCTCTGCACTCTTGAACGAGATGCATGAGTATACCGGCATCGGTAGTCTGGGTGTAAGTAGAGACTGGATCCCTTCAAATCCGACATCCTAGAAGCCTAGTGTGTCTGCATAAAAAGAAAAAAGGAAAAAAAGTAAAAAGAATAGATAAAAAGAAAATAAAAAGAAAAAAAGGAGAAAGAAAAAAAGGGGAATAAAGAAAGAAAGAAGCTCGGAAAAGAAACAAGTATCCTCGGTTGTTCTAGGTTTAGCATTGTCTGAAGTCTTGTTTGGTGGAGATAGTTACGGTGGCTTGTTTAGTTTTCCTTTGATTTACTTTCTCATGAGTAGCCTTGGTGAACCTAGGATGAAGACTGAAAACTTAATTAGGCCGAATTTGCTCTCGACGTGCTAGTTGATCGGTTAGGTTCGCTATAGCGGTACTTCTAGGAGAAGGGGGAATTCTTGGATTTTGTATACCCCACGTGTTCCACGTTTACGTTTGCTTAGGGACAAGAAAACATTCAAGTCAGGGGGATTTTGATCATCTCGTTTTTATACGTATTTCTTGCACGATTTTAGAGATGTTTATGATATAGATGTGATGCTTTACGTATGATTCCGTAACCGTTTTACTTGTTTTCGTATTTGCATGTTCTTACAGGTTTTCATGCGTATTCGGTTCATTTCGGAGCTAAAGGACGTGCATGAGACAAAGTACCAGCATTGAGGATCATCACGGGAAAAACGAGACGAGAATCGGCAAGGAATAACCACTACCCGCGCGGGTAACTCCCTAGCCTGAGCGGGCATTTGTTATGCTGATTTTGTCCAGCGAATTGAGCACGAGTCGGGCGAGAAATACCACGCTCAGGGCTTGAGCCCGAGCGAGCAGCACTTGAGCCCGAGCGGGCAGCACCTCAGCCCGAGCGGACTACCTCTTTTCTCATCGCGATCCCGCGCGACCTTCAGCGCCGCACCCGAGCGGGTCACTTACCCTGCCCGCGCAGGTCGCGTCTGTCACCTGCAACTCCAAATAAGTTAATTTGATTTAAAACAAATGGGAGTTTGTTGGGACTTATACAATAAAGAAAACAACTTTAGAGAAGAGGAATAAGTGATATTTCGCTGGAATAAAGTAATGGAAATGTCACCCAACTTATTCAAGAATGGAAACTCATAAAAAGACAACAATCGGTGGCTGCTGCAACATAAGGAAGACCTGAATGGCCGAAAGGGAAACAAGGGAGAAAAGGAAAGAAAAGGAGAAGGAAAGAAGAGACGAGGAGTGAGAAGTCGAGCTCATTCACTCAGTTTTCAGTTCTTGATCGAGGAGAGATAGTAGAGAGAAGGAGAAGGTTCTTACGAAGGAGAAGGTTCTTGCGAAGGAGACTTACAAGAAGCATTGGAGATCAACCCCACACTTCGGTTTTGTTTGGTTTTCATGTTCCTTACACCTTATATTTCATTTATGATTGTTTACGGACGCATGAGCGAGTAGTTTGATTGTTCTAGGAGAAGGGATTAGCCCATGGCTATCCCGGAACCACTTTTGATTTATCTTTGAATGCATCTTCCCGTTTTCGTTTATCTATTCTTTATCTTAGTGCTTAATTTACTTGTGTTTGCGATGGCCACGTAGATGCATGTGTTAGGGATTAGGAGAAGGACCGAAAGGAGAATTCTAGTCCTAGAAGATCAGGTTTAGAACAACTGAGGTTAGGCCACGAAAGTAGGATAGCAGTGGTTGAGCGTAAAATGGATGAATCATAGGTCTTATGGATTTTGTTCAAGGTGTCAGCCACGAAATTAAGGGATCACTTGACTAGATCATGTGTCTATGCCTCGAGAGAGGGTAGATATCATATTAGGATCTTCTGCCTTAGATAACTTGACTGGGATTGCATGATAGATAGGTTGATTGTTGGTTTCAGTAGTCCTATGGTGAAACTGGTTTTCTAGAACGTTTGTCTCATTCTTAAGAACTAATTTGTTTATTTGTTTTTAGTATTTCATTCTTAAAACCATATTTTGTTCGTTTGCAAGTTTGATTCACAGTTAGAGTTTAGGTTGTGTTGCGTAGTCCCTATGGGATCGACACCTAAAGTACTACACACGTGCCATGCACTTGCGGGTAGTTTAGGTTAAATATTTGTTTAACTTTGATAACGCATCAACTAGTTGAAATTAATCTGTATCCTCCATAAAATATGGACATGCTAATATCCCGTGCGTGCTCCATCCAGATAACATTCTATAGGCACGAAAGTCGATAATTATCCATAACTAGACCGCTTTCAATGTGTAATTTTTCTTAATCACGTCATAAGCAAGAATTCCATCATTCCACAATTGTCTTAATTCATGAATTAAGGGCTGCAAAAAGACATTGATACTTTTCTTCGGATGTTTTTGTCCTGGAATGAGCAATGTTAGAAACATTACCTCTCTTTTCAAACACATATCGAGAGGCAAATTGTACAGAGAAAAACTCATTGGTCACAGAGAATATTGACTTCCAGATTATCCATATGGACTAAAACCATCGGTGCACAGGAAGAGATAAACATTTCTCGTTTTATACGCAAACTCAGGAATTTAAATCTTTCCAAGCCTTACCATCCGATGGATGTTGCATTATCTCTTCGTCCGTTGAGTGTTCTACGTGCCATCTCATTGCCGCAACGTTTTTTTTTTCGATTCAAATAACCTTCTCAATCTGTTTGCTACAGGCATATAGAACATTTGTTTTTGTTTGGTACATATTTATGTAAAGATGTTTTTTGGATGAAATATGCTTGCACCGTAAAACTTACATTCCAACAAGTCTTTATCATTTCTCTAAAACAACATGAAATTGTTTCTACAAACATCCATTTTCTCATGTGGCATATCCAAATCTTTTAAAATATTCTTTGTTTCGTAGTATGTCTTGGGAGCTTGATTATTTTCCGGTAAATATTCACGCATGGTTTTGTAAAATGAATCCATGCACTTTTCACCATTATTGTAGTCTGTTTTTATACTCATCAATCTTGAAGATAAAGATAAGTGAGACTGACCTCCACGACAAACTTTATATATAGGTTGTTTCGCCGAATCTAATAGGTTGAAAAATCGGCGTGCCTCATTGTTCGTCATCTCTTCATGCATTTGTTCAACAACTAAAAAAAAGCATCTAACTTCAGTTTCTCATATGGATTGGTCGTTGATACTTCATAAATAACTTCTTCATTTCTTTCTACTTGTGCTTCTTGCACAATATCTCTAACGCTGCAATTTTCCCCGTGAAATTACCGATCTTCGTAATTCTCTACAAAACCCACCTTGTAATGATGTTTGCAAACAATTTCTCTGACTTCGATACTTCATGTTTTTGCATCTTTTGCATGGACATAACATTTTCCCACGTTATTGACACAAAGGTTGCATCGACGCAAAACTCATGAACTGCTCCAATCCGTGTAAGGATTCTTGCGTAACTTCTTCGGTTAAAGGATCTTTTCTTCTATACATCCATTCTATCGATATGTATATATCTCTATTTGAATAAGACGTCATTTTGTTAAAAATATGTTTGTTGTTGATGGTTTGATGCTAAAACCTTGACATTGATCATTAAATAGTGTTTTTTCAACGGACATCCGTTGGAATACTTAATGGACGCCCATTGCAAAGTCAGGTGAAAATATTCTAACAACAATCCTCGAAATTAACAATGTCAATGGGTATCTATTGCCCCTGTTAATGGACATTCGTTACAATTGGCAACGGATGTTCGTTGGCCTATTTTTTGGTTTTCTAACGACATGTCATAGATTATAGCAACATACAAGATCCATTGCTCATCCGTTGATAGTTACAACTGATTGCAATGGATTACATCCCGTTGAACATTCTCGGGCATCATTGGAATCTGTAGGGAATGTGTTTTTTTAGTGAATCACCTTGTTACCAAAATTTCGTTGCTTCCCATTATCTATTATGTTTGGCAAACTGACATCTCGAGATCTGTTATACTTTCTTTATCAAATGCCTTGAAATGTCGTTTTTGTCACCTAAACCACTATCATTATGGGAATGACTATTTACTCATGATTCAAGCACTCACTTTCTTATACTGTGCCTAGGAAAACCTTTTATCCTCTCCTGTATCCTTATTGCCAACCATAAGGTTGTTGTAAGGGAACAATGAATATTTTTTTCTATCGCTGAAGAGACTTTTCTTAAACAAAAATCTAGGATTTGTTGGCTAAAAAAGGGTAACCAAAACACTAAGTTTTTCTATTGTTGCGTTATCGCAAGATAGATGTGGTTGATTCCTCCATGAACTAGGTTGTTTATGTGGCCTTGTCTACTTGAAATAGACATAAAGTACCAAACACGTATACTTAGTATGACATCTTCTTGTATTAACCACACTAGATATTTTATGCTAGGACCTTGGATTGGCTTTTTTTTAGTGAGTTGTCTCCCTGAAAGAACCTCAAGAAACCTTGGATTAGCTTTGTTATAGTGAGTTGTCGCCAAAGTATGTTGAAAATTTTTAAATTTTTTTAAAGTCATGGATTGCAACAGATATTGAATCGTTAATTTTGAGATAATTAAAAAATGAATCACATGAAAATATTAACATTTTCAATAGTTATAGATAACTAAAAAATATGTTGATGAAAATTATTAACGAATTTTACTATCATCGTCTGTTGATAGTTTCAATAATGATAACAATCATAGGTTGACATATTCCAAATTATTTGTATTCGTCTTCTATTGATAATTTCAATTGTCATCCGCTAATAATTTTCTAATATTATTTAATTAAAATAATTTAAATATTATTATTTATATGCATTAATTATTTCATTTTAGTTGATAATCATATATATAAAAGAGAGGTTTTTTCCTCTCCTCTGGCGCTGCCACATCACTAGAAGAAGAAAAAACCCCCACAACATTGTATTCACATTCTGTTTGTTAAACGCTTTGGTATTAACATTAAGACTCTCCTAAAATTCGTTGTACCTCTCCACAAATTCATTGTACCTTCTACATAAATCCTTTGAAACTCTTTACTGCTCTATCCAGATCATCTGCTTAAATCGACCTAATCCAAGCCCTTCCACCTCGGTCTTCACTGTCTCTTCCTCCCTCATCGTCGACGATTCCACCAATAAAAAGAATGAGAGTGTCAATGAACTTCAACCTATTCTCTCTACTGTTGTGGGATCCGCTCGTTGCTTCCTAGCCCTTGAAGACAGGGAATCCATGCTGCTCGATCCCGTCTCTACTATCGTCGTAGCATTGCACGAGTAGTCTCTCCTACATTGGATTGTCATTGGAGATATCACAAGGCATCACTACTCGAGTTGAAGGAGACAGGTCAGTTCACCAATACCACGTATCTGACTTGGATGCAAATATCAATTGAGGGATTCTGGACCAAGGTTTTGTGCTTAATTTGGTCGGAAGTTTGATCTCAGGCTCGGTTTTTCCTTCTTTTGGGTTTAATCAATTTGATCACAGGTTAGGGTTTGATCTCACGGTCAGAAGTTTTAATCAGAATTTTGATCTCGGGTTTGGGTTTTCCTTCTTCTACTTTAATCAGTCAGCATTGACTTTCATGAGGGAAGCTTCATACTGTTCATATGGAGGAAATTGAAACCGAAGGCTAATGTTTGTGATTCAGCTCTGGATCTAGGTCTGATGTGTGGGAAAGGTATATGAACTTTGTCGAGGTCGGGACAAATCACCTAACTACACTCCTAGAGCAGGTCTCATCTTATATCCAGACTGAGCAAAAAAGTCAAGGGCAAGATCATATCTCTAAATCGGTCACCAATGTTATATCAAATCTAATTCGCGGGTTTGTATTGCTCCGTATGCTTTCCATACATGTGTCTATTCATCACCCCATATTAAATCTGTTAGATTTTATTTTAAAACTTTATTTGCCCGTATGCTTCCCAAACGTGTGTCTGTTCATCACCCCATATTAAATTTGTTACAGCCCACTAATCCATTTTTCTGCAATATAAATGTTGAGAAGCTAAGCATTTTGTAGTTACATATTCCAATTCTTTAAATACCTTATTATTATCCATTGCAACATGTCTTCTTTGTCTTCGTCCAACGTCTCTTCTTCCCAAAAACCACTGCCATTTTCAGATGTTGGTCGTAGCATGCACGAAGTTGTTGGCACAGATTCCTCGTATGGGTAGCAAGGAATGCAAAGAAAGGTGGCTAAATCATGTGTATGGAATGTATTCTAATTAATTAAAAGGCCGGACCACTAAAAGTTTAACAATACGTTTTTGTTCTATTTCATAGCTCCCGTTACTTTACATCTGATAGCTGATCCATAAAGTTATTTTTCCTTGTAGTCAACATTGCTTCATGGATTGATTAACTGCAATTTTTAGAAATACTTTGCCCCCTTCTTTAAAGAAGAAAATGTTATGCGTTTGGAAGGAGTGGATGTTGTCCACAACAATGCAAATTAGAAGCTGACTGATTTGCACGTTTCGCTCGCTTAACTATATTGACGAAATTGTCAGATGTTTTGGAAGAAGGTGTTACCATTCCACCCCATGTTTTCAGACTTTCTTCTTATGTGAAGCTGACATCTTTGGCCAATAAAAACATCTCTCTAACAGGTAGTTTACACTTTAAAAGTCCCACCTTTTTTTCTTTCCTATACAACATACTGATATTTTTCGTGCTCTTTAGATGTTATTACTCGAGTGACATCTATCAAGGATTCACTCAATGAAAATGTGTCATCCACCCCCCGTGTTTCCCTTCGACTACAAATTTCTAGGTTGGTGTTCAAAACGTCTTATTTTACCTTCTTCATTAATCTTTTGACCAACCTAACACTTTTTCTTATTGACAACAAGGAGGATGCATATCAACCTCACAACATGGGAACAGAAGGCTGATGAGTAGCATACTAAGCTGGAATAGTTAAAAGCATGTCCTTCGGTCATTCTGGTTACTGAAGTTAATCCCAAGGTTGTGGCAGGTATGCTTTCCATATAATACATAGACCTTATTGGGTCATGTCCTTGGAAATGTATCATCATCACGTTAATTGTCTTAAACTTTGTTCCATTTTTTTCAATAGTTTCTAGAAAAATGGCTCAAACACATGGCTCAAATATCGCTAAATAACCCTACTATATTTTATTTTTGAACTGTTTTTTCATGATTAATAGGTACTCTTTATCTAAACAGCACTTCTGCAAGCATATACTACTTTGATGGTGAAGCTACAGTCGTCACTAATTACGTAGAAAGTTAAAGCTATTTTCATGCAAAAATCACTGCCGGCATGGATCTCTTGCTTATCAAGATTTTGCATCTTCACTTTTTAATATCTATAATTCTATATTGTGTAGCATTAGAGATGTCACTAATTATGGTATGAAGAACCATGACACAAGTGAACAATTGGTGGAAATAGAAATGGTTTCGCTCTTAGGGCTTTACAAATTCATCACCACATCTGACCACAAGGTTCATCATTCTCATTATCATTTCTAAATTCACTATATTTCCTGTTTTGTCGACATTATATACTCTACTGTAGGAATCTGAGTTTTATTATGAGGCACACATGAATTAAATCTTCACCAACAACATTTGGACCTATGTGGCATGTGCGAAGTGTTCCAGAAAAATAAAACACACCTTCGAGTTCCTACAATGCTCATTTTTCGCAGAGGACAAAGCTGTTGGGATCAAAAGATAGTTTAAGATTCAACTATCCTTGCTGGTACAGTAGATTCAATGATGGCTCACCCCATTTTTTTCTAACTTCTATTGTCATTTTTAGGTATAGGGTTGAATTCTTGGTTGAAGATGCTGGTAAGTTTGTGACATTTGTTGTATTTGATTGAGAAATTACTAGGTTACCCAACACCCTCATTCTTGACAGGACTCTACCAAAGATATTACTTATCTTTATTTGAGGTTGTTTTCATTCACTAGATATGTAATGTGTTGGTTTTCCTCTCTTTAAGCATACTGCCAAAAGAGATGAGATTCCCAAATTTTTAATGGATATGGTTGGTTGGAGGTATAAGTTTCATATTAAAGTGATTGTATACAATTACCTACCAAATTATCGATCTTTTACATCTTCACATGTTACGAAAATTCTGACACCGACTGAAACTAATTCTGATATTCTTGAGGTTACTGAAGATTTAATTGTAGTTAGGATTTGTTTTAAGTCAAAACTGAAAAGGTTTCATTGATCTTCAACTTTATGAATACAAGTTATCCCAAATGATCCTCTTGGACTTGACGACGAAAGTGGAAGAGAAGTTGTTAAGTTGATAACGGAGTTGTCCTTGCTTCGATAAAGGACAAAAATCGGATAATGCTCCTCCAGTCAACGAAAAGGGTAAAAAGAAAGAAACCAAGCATGATGATACAAGTTTCCTTGCTGCTATGAAGGAGAAGAAACATAATTCTGGAATGAAGATTCATTTCACTTAGGTCTAGCAATCTACGGTCTATTTTAAAACCACTAACTTGTTTACAATCGTTTCTAAGTGTTTTTAGTAAAAGTATTGTCGAATTTAATCTAAAAGTAATTTGTATTTTCCCGTTTAAAGTATTGGTTTTAAATTTTTACTGTTAGCCATTTTTTAGTTGCATTCTCATCTCAAACAACTTCTCCATAACATCAACCAAGACATGGAAAGTATTATGCCTATTATGTAATATTTCAATTGTTGAGGGTTTAAGTTATAATTATTAAAAAGTTTAATAATTATATAAGAAACGAAAAAACGAGTTTTAGTGATCAGATTACACATTTGCAAAAATCAAAACCCTAGTCATCAAAAGAAAAAAAAAGAACGAAAAAATGTTTTCATTCTTCCCGAATTCCGCACCAACGCTTGGAAAGCAGATCCGATCTCGGCGTGGATACGCGTAGAGAGCTTGCGCTATCAAGTCTTACATCCGATAATCACACGTTCAACGATAACAACTATATTGAAAATCGTTTCGAAATCTATTCGTCGTTGAAACCTGAAAAACCAATCCGAACATGACTAGATCAAATTATTCGAGTTGATAAAAATACGCTTCCGCACCCTTAATCAACCCAAAAGTGGTATCAGAGCTCTGGTCATTTGTTTAGGATTAGTTTTTCGAATTTTTGTAAAAAAAGAATCGAAAAACGTAGCGCGCACAAGAACAGAACGCTTGCGGATTGATGGACAACCGCACGGGTGAAACCCTAGCCGGCCGGACGAGGTTCGTCGGTCGCGTGCGAAGGGCCAGCCGGTGCGTCCTAGGGTGAGCGGCGCCGCACAAGAGAGGCCGGATGGGCGGCTGCATGCGCCCATCGCGAATGCCCTGTCGAGCGGCGAGAGGCGCGCAAGGGTCTGCGGCGCGGGCGATGTCGCACAACGCGACGTCTGGCGCACGAGCGACGGGCGAGGGCGGGTTGAGCAGCGCACGATCGGGCAGCGACAGTGTTCGGCGGAAAAAGGGTTTCAGAAACACTAGGCTCACTGTTTTGGCGCCCGACGCCGGCGATTCGCAGCCGGTCGAGCGGCAGAAACGGAGGTGCCCTGGCCGGCGACTTGTCACGCCTGAACTGGGCGACTGGTGATAGGTCGACGCCGGCGGCTAGGGTTTCCCCCCAACCCTAACCCTAACCGTGCGACCCGCAAGCCCACGCGGGCGCATGCTTGAGCCCGAGCAGGCGCGCGTAGCCTTCGTCTAAAAGAATAAAATAAAAAAAACAAATTAAAATTAAAATTAAAGAATTTTGATTTTTAAAAATTAATAATTGATTTCTTAGACGATAAATTGTTTATCGTTAGGCTTTTCCTTCATCGTAGTCGTTTGAATAGGTTCTCGTTTACATGGTACGACCTGACTACCAGGAGGCATGTAGTTCAAGAATTCGATTCGTGCGTCTATGACATCAGATGTCTAGTGTGAGGGATCAATTAGCTTTTGTAAATGTCTGAACTACCCGGGGGACATAAACTTAATTGTTATCCGACCATGAGCTGAGTGATGAACTAAACTATATCGATAGGAACGACTTGACTACCAGGTGACTATGTGATATAGAGCCGAAGTAAATTCACTATAAATTTTATGGGATAAAATTTATAAAGAAACTATTATTATGTTTGGGAAACGTCTTGACTACCAAGGGGCTCAGACATATAGTTATATATTGACGCTAATTGGAAATAAGTTTTCTAATGTTATCGTAACATTGATTAGCGAATATATCATTTAGATGAAGTCCATATCTTAATGATATATATACGATGTCTAACTCTCTGCTGTAAATTTTTCTTTTCGTTTTCAAATCTTCTGAGAATGTCTCAGTTCAACTTGCGCCCAATTCTCGAGACCAACAAGCTGGTTGGTGAGAACTTCGATGAATGGCAACAGAATTTGCGCCTGGTGCTGACACATGAGAAGTTGATCGATGTGATCGACAAACCGACTCCTCTAGTGCCAGGCTCAGCGAATGACGAGGCCTTCAGTGAATACACCAAGTACGAGGAAAAGTGTATCACTGTCAAGTGTCTCATCTTGGCGTCAATGAGTGGCGAACTCCACAAACAACACGAGCATATGGATGCCAAGCAGATTATGGAGCATCTTAGGAAGATGTGCAGTGAGCAGAGTCGGACGACAAGGTCCAAGTTGTCAGGGACTTTTTTCAAGTCCGCTCTGAGTGAGGGCTCTCTTGTGGAACTCCTTGTACTACGGATGATCAGTTTGATAGAATAGCTTGAGAAGCTTGGGTGTACCTTCTGCAAGGAGATGCAGCATGAGATGATCTTGCACTCACTTTCGGAGTCCTTCTCCCCGTTCATGGTCAACTACAACATGAACAAGCTGGACGTTGAGTTGCATGAGATGCACAACATGCTCACTGAGTATGAGAAACAGATGTCCATAGGGAAGAAGGTATCAGGATCTGTGCTGATGGTTGGGCAGTCCTCTTATTAGAAGAGGAAGAGCAAGGAAAGGCCTAGGACCAGGCAGAGCGCGCCTAAGACTAGTGTGACAAGGCAAAGGGCGGCGCCACCAAGACCAACCAATCAGAAGTCGAGTGTTTCTTCTGCAAGAAGAAAGGGCATTGGTAGAGGAACTGCAAGGAATACCTGCAGTCTCTCAAGGGCAAGAAACAAGGTAAGACATTCATGGAAATTGTTTGCATGATTCTTAACCACTATTGATTCATCTAGATGTGTATTTGATACCGGTAGCAGTTTTAACGTCTGCAATATGTTGCAGGGACTGAGGATCAGTAGGAGGTTCAGGAAGGGAGAATTCAATCTGAAGGATGGAAACGACGCAAGTGTTGCTGCTCTAGCTGTAGGATCGATTTCTTTTGTAATGCCTACGGGCAAGACTTTGTTATTAGAAGACTATTACTACGTTCCTAAATTTGTTTCGAACGTTATTTCTATTTCTATGCTTGATAGACGTGGATTTCGAACAGTTTTCAGTAGTAACATTTGCTCTATATATCATGGTGATGATTTATGTGTAAATGGTTACTTGCAACAAGGAATTTATGTCTTACCTGATGTTAATATAGAAAAAATTAACATGCATGTTTCAGGCCATAAGAGAAAGGTAGATGATCGTCAAAGACATATGTACCTTTGGCATTGTAGATTTGGTCACATCGGTGAGAAGAGGATAAACAGGTTGCATAATGATGGTCTTTTAGGCCATTTTGATTATGAATCTTATGCAACTTGTGAGTCCTGTCTCACTGGTAAGATGACCAAATCTCCGTTTAGTGGAACCGGAGAGAGAGCTACAGAACTTCTAGGACTCATACAAACTGATGTATGCGCACCGATGAGAGTTTAGGCTAGGGGTGGATATTCATATTTCATCACATTCACTGATGATGTGTCGAGATATGGATTTGTGTTCTTTATGAGACACAAATCCGAGTCTTTTGAAATGTTCAAGAGATTCCGCAGTGAAGTGGAGAAACAAACTGGAAAGAGTATCAAGGTGTTGAGATCTGATCGGGGCGGTGAATATCTTAGTCATTAATTAGGCAAAATGGGATTTTGTCTCAGTGGACTCCTGGAACACCACAGCATAATGGTGTGTCCGAAAGAAGAAATCAAACTTTATTAGATATGGTTCGATCCTCGATGGGGTTCACAGATCTTCCAATAAACTTGTGGGGTTATGATTTAGAAGCAACTGCTTACATCTTAAACAAGGTTCCCACTAAAGCAGTATCTAAGACTCCATATCAGATATGGAAGGGACGGAAACCAAACTTGAGACACATCAAGGTTTGGGGTTGTCTGGCCTTCGTTAAGAGACCTCAGTCAGTCAAGCTTGATGCTAGGTCTGACAAGTGTAGGTTCATAGGATATCCCAAGAAAACTATGGGATATTATTTCTACCACCCGTCTGAACACAAAGTATTTGTGGCCAGAACGACAACCTTTCTTGAGAGGGAATTCCTTGAGGAAGGAATTCATGGTGGGGAAGTAGTTCTTGACGAGATTCAAGAACAAGACCCCGCAATACAAGCTCAAGGACATGAGATATCAAATGAGCATTCTTTGGTGGGTGATACAGTGTTAGGCTCCGGCGCTTCAACTTCAAATGTTGAAGTAACAGTGCCCGTTCAGGAACAAGTTCAGGAACTTATTCGGGAACAAGTCGAACAAGATATCCCAGTGCAGGTTGAACCTGCTACACAGTCTTTCTTGAGAAGGTCAACACGTTCTCGACGTGCACCTGACAAGCTTAATCTGTTGGTGCAAGAGGACGTGGTCGGTCATAGAGATGAAGACTCGTTGACTTTCCAAGAGGCTATACAAGGCTGAGATTTTGAGAAATGGTGGAAAGCCATGGAATCCGAGATGGAATCTATGAAGATCAACAAAGTATGGATTTTGGTTGATTCTTCACAGCTTCCAGACCGATCGTTTGTAAATGGGTTTACAAGAGTAGATTGGAGTAGAGGGGCAGGTAGAGACCTATAATGCTCGTCTAGTTGCCAAGGGGTATAGTCAACGAGAACGGATTGACTATGAAGAAACGTTCTCCCCTGTGGCAATGCTCAAATCTATTCGGATTCTGCTTGCTATAGCGGCGTACTATGACTATGAGATTTGGCAGATGGACGTGAAAACAGCTTTCCTTAAGGGAGAGCTCCAGAAAGAGGTTTTCATGACTCAACCTTAGGGTTTCACGTTGCCAACTCAAAGTCGTATAATATGCAAGCTTCAGAGGTCCATTTATGGACTCAAGCAAGCTTCTCGAAGCTGGAACATTTGCTTTAACAAGGCAGTTGAAGAGTTCAACTTTGATAGATGCGATGAAGAGCCTTGTGTGTACAAGCATTTTAGTGGGAGCACGGTTATCTTCCTTGTGCTTTATGTGGATGACATATTGCTCATGGGAAATGACATTTCGACGTTGCAAGAGACGAAGTCATGGTTGTCTGATCAGTTCTCCATGAAGGATCTAGGAGAAGCAACTTATATTTTGGGAATAAAGATCTAAAGGGATAGATCGAAGAGTTTGCTTGGATTGTTACAATCCTAGTACATTGACTGTATCGTGAGACGATACAACATGGAAAGTTCCAAGAAGGGCTATCTACCGATATGCACTAGAATTTCTCTTTCTAGGGAGGATTGTCCTAAGACCCCGGAAGAAAGAGAACGCATGAGTTGGCTTCCTGATAACGTCAATTTTGTTCTAGTATTTTCATCTATTTTCATAGTTAGTTTCATCGCTCATTTGATTTTACCAAGCATTAAGAATCATGATCATCCCGTTTTCAGTCATTTTGGAGCTAAAGGACGTGCACGAGACAAAGTACAAACATCAAGGATAATCGCGATCCCGCTTGACCTTCTGCTCGGAAAGAAAGAAGCTCGGAAAAGAAACAAGTATCCTCGGTTGTTCTAGGTTTAGCATTGTCTGAAGTCTTGTTTGTTGGACAGAGTTACGATGGCTTGTTTAGTTTTCCTTTGATTTACTTTCTCACGAGTAGCCTTGCTGAACCTAGGATGAAGACTGAAAACTTAATTAGGCCGAATTTGCTCTCGACGTGCTAGTTGATCGGTTAGGTTCGCTTTAGCGGTACTTCTAGGAGAAGGGGGAATTCTCGGATTTTGTATACTCCACGTGTTCCACGTTTACATTTGCTTAGGGACAAGCAAACATTCAAGTCTGGAGGATTTTGATCATCTCATTTTCATACGTATTTCTAGCACGATTTTAGAGATGTTTATGATATAGATGTGATGCTTTACGTATGATTCCGTATCTGTTTTACTTGTTTTCGTGTTTTCATGTTCTTACAGGTTTTAATGCGTATTCGGTTCATTTTGGAGCTAAAGGATGTGCACGAGACAAAGTACCAGCATCGAGGATCATCACGGGACAAACTGGACGAGAATCCGCAAGGAATAGCCACTACCCGCGCGCGTAATTCTCTAGCCCGAGCGGGCCTTTGTTACGGCGATTTTCTCCAGCGAATTGTGCACGATTCGGGCAAGAAATACCACGCCCGGGGCTCAGCCCGAGCGGGCAGCACTTACCTCTTTTCCATCGCGTTCTTGTGCTATCTTCCGTGCCATACCTGAGCGGGTCACTTACCCTGCCCGCGCGGGTCGCGTCCGTCACCTGCAACTACAAATAAGTTAATTTGACTTAAAACAAATGGGAGTTTGTTGGGGACTTTGGGGACTTATACAATAAGGAAAACGCCTTTAGATAAGAGGGATAAGTAATATTTCGCTGGAGAAAGTAATGGAAACGTTGCCAACTTAATCAAGTAATGGAAAACTCAAGAAAAGGCAAGAAAAGAGGGGTGGCTGCTGTAACGAACGAGGGGAGAGCTTGAGAAGGAATTCAGACAGAAACGAGGATAGAGGAGAGAGCATAGAGAGAGATAGAGAGAGAGAGAGAAGGAGAGCAGCACGCACACACAAGGGCGAAGGACGGAGCGAGGAAGCCGGAGCGAGGAGGAGCTATGGAAGACACCGGTAAAAGAATATGGAGGGATCTTATTCTTTATCCATGTCGAATATAGTTATCTTTTCTGTTTCTTTTTCTAAGTTCATGTCCGAGTAGGTGCATAGCCATGGGTTAGAGAGCTTTGCCAATATGTAATGAAGTTTTGTTCTTAATGCTTGGTTATAATATTTGTTTGTTTCAGATTGATTGGTTGTTCGTAATGCTTTTATTCTTGTTGGTAGCTTGAATGAATGATTATAAAAATCTAATTGCATTGGGAGATGAACTGGATTTTGGAACGTAGCCATGATATGAAGTCCCAATTGATTTAGAACCTTAGCTGGTCGGTTTATTGAACTTAGGAATTAGGATAGCGATCTTAATGCATCTAGTAGGTGAGATTACACAATTGGAAGATTGGTAGTACGCATGCTAGATAGTAGGTTTAGGCATCGGGAGAGTCATTCCCTAGAAAAGAGCTTTAATTCCCCAAATACGTAACTATAATATTATTAGAACTACGTTGCACCATCGTGCATCTCTCGAAACCTGTGGTGTTTAGTCATTGAGTTTATCCCGTTAATTAGTTTAGTTTAGTTTCATTCGCATTCCCATCACTTATTGATTTCACACGTCTTATTCATTAGTTTACTAGCTTTAGAGTTGCATCGATTCCTCGTGTTCGACCCTGGTACTATACAATCCATATTCTTGCGGAAGCGTTAGTCTAGGTCAATTATTACTTGAGGTTAACCACATCAAGTTTTTGGCGCCATTGCCGGGGAGTTGATTACGACTTTAGAGTTAGGATACTTTTGAACCAGGATATAGTCCTTTCTGGAGTCTTATTCATTTTTCGTATTTTGTTTTATTTTATTTTTTTTTTCTTTCTTTTTGAGTCAGTTTTTGTACCTCTCGGAGCTTAATTGAATTTTGTGTTCTTTGTTTTGCAAGGAAACATGAATGAGGTACATCCTTTGTATACCGGTATAGCTGAATTAAATGATCAACTTTCTGGAATTTATCATATGCTATCTAACTCACACCGTCCGCATTACTCAGAGCAATTATGGGAATAAGAAGTTTGGGGGTATGAAGAAGTGAACTACGAGAGTTACAATCAGCCTTTCGGGAACACAAACAATCACGGATGGAGCGATCACCCAAACTTCCCATATAGGAACTTCGACGGTGTGTTAAATGCGCAACATCTATTGAGAAATTTTCAGCCGCAAGCAATGCAACGAAACCAGAACTTTCAGCCATGGACGTAACCCCAAACTCAGAATTATCAATCACATGCACCCCCATATCCGCAGCAAGAAGCTAACGCCGATATTATGTTCATGCTCGCTTAAATCTTACAAGGGGAGAAAGATCAATACGCGGAACTTAGAGAGATGCGATCAAGTTATAGAGATGTAAAGAAGGAGGCTATGGTACTCCAAATGAACCTAAAGAAGGAGGCTATGGCGTCTTTGAGAATTTAGCCGAGGAAGTTTGTGAGGAATTTCGGAATACGGATTCTCTAGATATGAATCTTATAGCAGCTGGAGAAGGATTATACAAGGTACCAAACGAGCTGCTTGACGACAAAAAGAAGATGAAACCCCCGACCGGAACTTCCGCACAACCCGAGCTAAATGCGGTGCAAATCAGTACATAAACAACCCCGAGATGTCGAGAAGCTTGATGTGGTTAATCTCAAGTAATAATTTACCTAGACTAACGCTTCCGCAAGAATACAGATCTTATAGTACAAGGATCGAACACGAGGAATCAATGCAACTCTAAAGCTAGTAAACTAATGAATAAGACGTGTGAAATCAATAAGTGATGGGAACGCGAATGAAACTAAACTAAACCAATTAACGAGATAAACTCAATGACTAAACACCACAGGTTTCGAGAGATGCACGATGATGCTACGAAGTTCTAACAAGATCATGGTTATAGATATCATTACGTATTTGGGAAATTCAAGCTCTTTTCTAGGGAATGACTCTCCCGATGCCTAAACCCACTATCTAGCATGCGTACTACCAATCTCCCAATTGTGTAATCTCACCTCCTAAATGCATTAAGATCGCTATCCTAATTCCTAAGTTCAATCAACCGACTGGCCAATGTTCTAAATCAATTGAGACTTCATATCATGGCTACGTTCCAAAATCCAGTTCATCTCCCAATGCAATTAGATTTTTATAAACATTCATTCAAGTGGCCAACAAGAACAAAACGATTGCGAACAACCAATCAATCCAAAACGAACAAATATAATAACCAAGCATTAAGGACAAAACTTCATTACATATCGGCAAAGCTCTCTAACCCATGGCTGTGGACCTACTCGAACTTGAACTCAGCAAAAGAAACACAAAAGATAATTGTATTCAACATGGATAAAGAATGAGATCCCTCCCTATTCAATACCGACGTCTTCAATAGCTCCTCCCCGCTCCGGCTTCCTCGCTCCGTCCTTCGCCCTTGTGTGTGCGTTATGTTCTCCTTCTCTCTCTCTGTGTGTGCTCTCTCTTCTCTCCTTCTTTTTGTCTCCATTCGTCCCTCCAGCTCTCCCCTTTAGTTCCTTGCAGCAGCCACCTCCCTTTGTTGCCTTTTCTTGTTTTTTCCAAATCTTGATTAAGTTGGCCACGTTTCCATTACTTTTTCCAGCGAAATATGACTTATTCCTCTTCTCTAAAGGCGTTTTCCTTATTGTATAAGTCCCCCACGAACTCCCACTTGTTTTAAGTCAAATTAACTTATTTGGAGTTGCAGGTGACGGACACGATCCGCTCGGGCAAGGTAAGTGACCCGCTCGGGTACGTCACAGACGATCGCGCAAGAACGCGATGGAAAAGGGCAACCCGCTCGGGCTGAGGTGGTGCCCGCTCGGCTGAGATGCTGCCCGCTCGGGCTGGCTTGCTGCCCGCTCGGGCTGAGGCCCCGAGCGTGGTTTTTTTTGCCCGACTCGTGCACAATTTGCTGGACAAAATCGCCGTAAAGTTTGCCCGCTCGGGCTAGGGAAGTACCCGCGCGGGTAATGGTTATTCCTTGTCGATTCTCGTCCCGTTTGTCCCGTAATGATCCTCGATATTTGTACTTCGTCTTGGCACGTCCTTTGGCTCCGAAATGACTGAAAACGAGATGATCATGATGCTTAATGCTTGGTAAAACCCAAATGAATGATGAAACTAACTATGAAAATAAATTAAAATACTAGAACAAAATAGACGTTATCAAACTCCCCCAGACTTGAACCTTTGCTCGTCCTCGAGCAAGACTAGAAAGAAGCAGGATTGGAGTTAGACAACAACCGGGAACTAGCACAATCAACTCGAAAAGTCAGCCACCCTACACAACAATGCGTCACACGAACATAGATCTAAGGGCACCGAATTTTGACCCCTATCTACCGAAAGCCACTAACCGTGCAATCCTACACATGTCCTGAGTTCATTTGACTAACCCCTAGACAACATCCAAGCAATCTCCATACCTATTCTAATGCGAAAACAGTTCGATACCATTCTTAAGATAACTATTTTTCTTCTTTTTCGGTTCTATTTTTCTTCTTCTTTTTCTTTTTTTTCGGTTTCCACTCATTTTTTTTTGAAAATCGCACTTGGTTTCTAGGACATCGGAGTTGAAGAGGACAACCTTCTACTTAGACCCAGGTGGCCAATTGGCACACTCATAAGGTCTCGTAACCTTAGCGGAGTGAAGAGGTTGCGTTTTTGCTGATTTTTTTCTTTTCTTTTTCTTTTTGATTAACTCATGTGAATACGCATCGACTCTAACCCTTAGGACGTAGAAAAACCGCCTCGACCTACCTCTTTGACCCGAAACATCAATATTGATGCACTCATGTCAATGTAGGGCTGAAAAAGTTAAAGAACTTAGTCTATTGACAGCGGAGTGTAAGTGCGTGGAAATATAATGATTGAAATAAAACAAGGAATGAAAGGTACACCCAAAGATATAAGTGCTTGGGATTGAAGCCTAAGGGAAGGAATACAACTATAGGCTATGGATTCATGCACAACCACTAACAAATCGATATTTAAAGGTATGTTTCAGCAAACCTAGACTTTTGTTCCCGATTCGACAAAGTTGCACAAGGTGACTAAAGTTCGAAATTTTTCGTACTAGATATCCGTCCGTCTAATCCTTAAAAAAACAAAACGAAGAACTCAACATCTAAATCTTAATCACAATCATGACATTCAGAGAATACCCCCCAGACTTGAACGGAACAGCATCCCGGTGTTCAATACCTACGAGAAGGACTAATATGCAAAAATTCAGGGAAAAATACTATAAATAGGAACATGTGCACCTGATGCGTGCTTGCTGTCCCGAGTTGATGCAGCTGGGCGTACGCGTCTTTCCTAATGTTGTGGATGATTTCGAAGTGGAAAACATGTAACAAAAGTCACGCAATCCAAAGGAGACAACACGATACATTGGGGTTGTTGGTAAGGCGCATGCTTGTGAAAAGAATAAGAGTCGAATTCTAAAAAAAACTAAAACGAAATAACTAAAGGATACGGGGCTCGGGTTGCCTCCCGAGAAGCGCTTGTTTAAAGTCACGATCCTGACCACTATGTTACTCATCAGGTGAACATCCTCGACATCGTCGTGTGCGTAGCGTCTCGCATGCATAGTGTGCTCGATAGGGCGTAGCACGCGGATCGGTTGAGTTCCTTGCACGATCAGTCATGTCTTCCCTAAGATTGGTCATGATATTCTCTAAGTCGGGGGCTAGATCATGCTGTCCAAAAAGTTTGGTCGAGCTGTCCATAACTCCGGTTGTGTACTCCATGAAACCGGTTAGGTATTCATCGCTTGTTTCCTTCAGCGTCTCCAGAACGTTTTGGTGCATGAGCCTTTGTGGTGAAGGTTTTATCTTCACCTTGGGTGCCTTGGCAATGCTCCAATTGTGTGCTGGACGTTTGGTATAGCTTCTTGGCATCTCGGGGTCGTTTATGTACTGATTTGCACCGCATTTAGCTCGAGTTGTGCGGAAGTCCCGGTCGGGGGATTCCTTATTCGTTTTGTTGTCAAGCAGCTCGTTTGGCGCCTTGTATAATCCTTCTCCAGCTGCTATGAAATTCATATCTAGGGAATCCATATTCTGAAATTCCTCACATACTTCCTCCGCTAAATTCTCAAAGACGACGTCGGGGAACACGAAATCGATAGCGCATGGCTGCTCAAGTGTGTCGATTAAGCTGAACTCTACTTCAATCTCGGGTTTATTCATATGCATATCAATGTCCATAGCCTTATCCGTTGCCATGTTAGATTCTTCTCCTTTTCAAATATCGAGGGATATGGCTGATCTACCGTCTTCATGCGTTTATGTTTTGGGAATGGCAAAGGAGGTGGCCTCGAATCTAGTTTTATGTACTTTGGCTCCTCTTCCTTCTCAAGCTTCTCCTTAAGCTCGTTGACAGCCGTTTCCGCTACTGTGATAGATGCTTCACCCCTTTCAGACATCGAAGTAAGCTGATCCACCGTCCTACAATCCCTTAGGCCAATTTCGTCGACATGCTAACGAGGATTTGTTTCTCAACTTCCCGATAGAACCTCTTGTGGTCGTGATGCCCCTTGTGTAAGTTCTGCAACTTGTGTCTCCAATTATATAAGATGAGTTTGAGAGCTTTCTAGCTGCTTGTTGGTGTTCTCTTGATTCCTCACCAAATTATCCTGACTTTGTTGTATTTTTGACATCAAGTTACCTTGATTTTCGTAGAATTGGAGGAGACGAGTGAACATGGGGTTGAAATCGGGGGCTGCTTCGGATTGGTTTGGCTGTGACTGAGATGCACGTGGCTGAAAGTTCTGAGTTTGGGGCTGCGTCCAGGGCTGAAAGTTCCCCAATAGATGTTGTGCATTCAGCACACTATCGGTGTTCCTGAGAAGTTCGGGTGATCGCTCCATCCGTGATTGTATGTATTCCCGAAAGGCTGATTGTAACTCTCGTAGATCTCTTCTTCATACCCCCAAACTTCTTGTTCCCATGATTGCTCCGAGTAAAGTGGATGGTATGAGTTAGACAACATATGACGAATTTCGGAAAGTTGATCTTTTACTCCAGCTATATCGGCATACAAAGACTTGATGTTGTTCATGTTACCTCGCAAAATAAAGAACACAAAATTCGATTAAGCTCCGAGAGGTAAAAAAATTTGACTCAAGAAACGAAAAAAACTTAAAGCAAAAACACGAAAAACAAATAAGACTCTGGAGAGGACTGTGTCCTAATCTAAAAGTATCCTAACTCTAAAGCCGTAATCAACTCCCCGGCAACGGCACCAAAAACTTGATGTGGTTAATCTCAAGTAATAATTTACCTAGACTAACGTTTCCGCAAGAATACGGATCGTATAGTACCAGGGTCGAACACGAGGAATCGATGCAACTCTAAAGCTAGTAAACTAATGAATAAGACGTGTGAAATCAATAAGTGATGGGAATGCGAATGAAACTAAACTAAACTACTAACAACCAAAGCATTATGAACAACCAATCATTCCGAAACATTCATTCAAGTGGCCAAGAAGAACAAAAGCATTACGAACAACCAATCAATCCGAAACTAACATTACGGGACAAACGGGACGAGAATCATTACGGGACAAACGGGACGAGAATCCAAGACGAAGTACAAATATCGAGGATTATTACGGGAAAAACGGGACGAGAATCGGCAAGGAACAACCATTACCCGCGCGGGTACTTCCCTAGCCCGAGTGGGCAAATGTTATGGCGATTTTGTCCAGCAAATTGTGCACGATTCAGGCAAGAAAAACCACGATCGGGGCCTCAGCCCGAGCGGGCATAAGCCATGCCCGAGCGGGCAGTATGCCAGCCCGAGGGGGTGTCACCTCAGCCTGAGCGGGCACCTCTTTTTTGTCGCGTTTTTTCGCGATCGTCTGCGCCGTACCCGAGCGGGTCACTTTCTTTGCCCGAGCGGGTCGCGGCCATCACCTGCAACTTTAAATAAGTTAATTTGACTTAAAACAAGGGGAAGTTCGTGTCACCTGCAACTCCAAATAAGTTAATTTGAATTAAAAAATGGGAGTTTTTTGGGGACTTATACAATAAGGAAAACGCCTTTAGAGAAGAGGAATAAGTGATATTTCGCAGGAGAAAGTAATGGAAACGTTGCCAACTTAATCAAGTAATGGAAAACTCAAGAAAGGCAAGAAAAGAGGGGTGACTGCTGTAATGAACGAGGAGAGAGCTTGAGAAGGAATTCAGACAGAATCGAGGAGAGAGGAGAGAGCACACAATAGGGAGGGATCTCATTCTTTATCCATGTCGAATACAGTTATCTTTTGTGTTTCTTTTGCTAAGTTCATGTCCGAGTAGGTCCATAACCATGGGTTAGAGAGCTTTGTCGATATGTGATGAAGTTTTGTTCTTAATGCTTGGTTATAATAATTGTTAATTTCGGATTGATTGGTTGTTCGTAATGCTTTTATTCTTGTTGGTAGCTTGAATGAATGATCATAAAAATCTAATTGCATTGGGAGATGAATTGGATTTTGGAATGTAGCCATGAAATGAAGTCTCAATTGATTTAGAACCTTGGCCGGTAGGTGGATTGAACTTAGGAATTAGGATAGCGATCTTAATGCATCTAGTAGGTGAGATTACACAATTTGGAGATTGGTAGTATGCATGCTAGATAGTGGGTTAAGGCATCGGGAGAGTCATTCCCTAGAAAAGAGCTTGAATTCCTCGAATACGTAATGATATCTATAACCATGATCTTGTTAGAACTTCGTTGCACCATCGTGCATCTCTCGAAACCTGTAGTGTTTAGTCATTGAGTTTATCCCGTTAATTAGTTCAGTTTAGTTTCATTCGCATTCCCATCACTTATTGATTTCACACGTCTTATTCATTAGTTTACTAGATTTAGAGTTGCATCGATTTCTCGTGTTTGACCCTGGTACTATACGATCCGTATTCTTGCGGAAGCGTTGGTCTAGGTAAATTATTACTTGAGATTAACCACATCACTTCCCTACGCTAGTACAGTGGGAGCCATCATGTACTCCATGACGTGTACTATGCCTGACGTAGCTTACGCACTAAGTGTAGTGAGTAGAAATCAGACAGATCCTGGTGAGGAACACTGGAAGGTTGTTAAGAACATCCTTAAGTACTTGAGAAGGACTAAAGACCATTTTCTCATTTATGGTGGTTCTAACTTGGAGTTAGAAGGATTCACTGATGCGAGTTTCTCAATAGACAAGGATGACAGTCGGTCCATTTCAGGCTATGTACTGTGTCTGAATGGAGGCGTAGTAAGTTGGAAGAGTTCTAAGCAGGCTACTATAGCCGATTCGGTGACTGAAGCAGAATATATAGCGGCTTGCGAAGCAGCTAAAGAAGCGGTTTCGATGAGAAATTTCATAGATGAACTTGGTGTGGTACCTTCGATAAAGGAAGCCATTCCTTTATTATGTGATATCACCGGAGATATTGCTCCGGCGAAGGAACTAAGGTCTCATCAGAAATCGAAACATGTTCTACGGAAGTTTCACCTGATACAAGAGATCAAAACGCGCGGGGACGTGCAAATCAAAAAGGTGGATGGAAAGGAAAATACAGCAGATCCGTTCACGAAGGTGCTTGGGTCAAAGGAGTTTGACAAGCATAAGCTGAGGATCGGATTGAGAGAGATGACTAGCTGGCATTTGTTTTAAGACATGTAGTGAGTTGTAATTTAGACATCGATTTCATTTTTAAAAATGTATGGCATTATTTTCATTTGATGAATTTTCATAAGTGTATGATAGAGTCCAAGATTAAATCTGAAACTTGACCTTATGATAGTGATCATAATAAAGAGAGTCAAGTTTTTTGCTATGATTTAATCTGAATTGTTCTTGTTCGGAGGATCACTACTCGGACTACAGTGATCCGGAAAGAACAATATGTATGTGATAAGTTTCTATGGTGATAGAAATCAGTAGATCTCTTTTACTGAATTACATATGTGGGTGATACACATGATGATGTGATCATTGAACTGACCTAAAGGGAGAAATGCTTAATGGTCAAATAACCATTGAACTGTCATTAAGATTTCTACAGATATAGTTAGATAGTTAGTTTTTCCTTAAACCTTAGATCAGCATAGTAACTATCATCTCATCTATTATTCTTTGATTCTAGACACCTAGTATCTTAGAGTACTAGTTGAATAGATAGTGGGAATAATTAGATATTTGCGTAGTTAGTGACTGGTCAAGATGGGATCCGTCAACTCTTGGTAAGAGTTTGAGCTCTATGTTGTCAGTAATCACAATGACTGTACGAATCTCTGGCCAGAGTACATTGAATGAATGAAGAAAGGTGTTTCTTAGGTTCATTCACCAGTCAGTTGTGATTGACATGAGACATAATTGATGATCCGTAAGGCTGACAGTTATGACCATGCCTAGGATGCATCCGGAGCTGTAAAGATGGAAGGAAATACTAACGTCAACTTCACCCTGGTTCGTTTTGGGTAAGGTTGTTACTCAAATGAGTAAGGATGTTACTTCACGCTATCCGATCGTTGGGGAGTGTTGCTAGACGCCAACCTCGATTAGTTAATTAGTGGGGACTAATTGGCTACCGGTTTAGTGATGAACCTACGAGGTCACACGCATACGAGTGTCTTGGTATCTGCTTGTGATTGTTAGACAATCAGTGTGGAATGCAATTATATTCATCCGCTAGCACCGAAGAATATAATTGTATTTGTTTTTCTTTTGGGATTAGTACATAAGATGTACGGGCAAGTATGTGTATAGAGATACATGTACTTTGACTGTTTGAGATATTACATAAAGGCAAGTGGGAGATTGAACGTATTATGCCTATTATGTAATATTTCAATAGTTGAGGGTTAAAGTTGTAATTATTAAAAGGTTTAATAATTATATAAGAAACGAAAAAACGAGTTTTCGTGATCAGATTATAGAATTGCAAAAATCAAAACCCTAGCCGTCAAAAGAAACAAAAAGAACGAAAAATTGTTTTCATTCTTCCCGAATTCCGCACCAATGGTTGGAAAGCAGATCCGATCTCGGCATGGATACACGTACAGGACTTGCGCTATCTAGTCTTACATCTGATAATCACACGTTCAACGATAACAGGTATATTCGAAATCGTTTCTCAATCTATTCATCATTGAAACTCGAAAAACCAATCTGAACATGACTAGATCTAATTATTCGGGTTGATAAAACAAGCTTCCGCATCCTAAATCAACCCAAAAGACATAACTCGCAATTTTTATGTTTTGCAACAGACAAGATGTAAACAACATAGTTTGTGAGTATCCAATTTTATTCTGTCAATAAACATCTTAGTACATGGTTAACAACAATTCCAATAGCTTTCCTATCTATTTATGTATAAGCTCCATAGGCATCATACATTTCACAAGTTGTAGATTGCACCTTAACCAAATATTTTCAAATACAAATCAATATCATGTTCTAACTTTGCTGAAGTATTAACCAAATATTTTCAAATACAAATCAATATCATGTTCTAACTTTCCTTACGTATTCATCTTACATCTCGAGCTCCTTGAACCTCTTAATTGGTAAACTGATTATCCAATAAACATTGTGCAATTAACTCAGAGAATGCACCATTGTTATCCATTTCCCATCCTCATTCACTATGTTATGTCCAGAAGTGATGCATGCCCCTACCCGTCTCACACTAACATCATTCTTATTGTATTTGAGCTTGTGAATTCTTATGATTGGTACGCTCCTTTGCTTTGGAATTTGAGATCATTAGCTTCTTTTTTTAGGATGGAATGGGTTTAACATAGCACTCTAACCCTTATTTCTATTTCCCAACAATCAAGCTAAAGAAACATATTCGCAATTTGAGAAATGTAAAGGTTTTAGATCATACATGAATTCGAACAACAAAGGAAGTTTTGACTTACTCGCTCTCCACTGCTACTTTATTTGTGAGAATTTCTAATTATCTAATTCAGGCTCATCCTCTTGAATCAGAGTTGGGATATTGTCAAGGGCTACTTGTTTCATGTATCCCAAAGAAAATAATGGATTGATCCAAGAAAACATTCGCCTAAAGAAAAATCCAGCAGTGGATTGCTTCAGCAAGTTATCTCTAGGCTTTTTTGCTAATAAAGGGTCAGAAAGACCTGTTTCACTTCTATTTTGAGATGTAGTCTCTCTAACACGTTTGTAGCTGCAAAATAAGAACAAAAGACTAATTGGACAGGTTACGACGTCAAAAATCCGGATTCCTTCTCTTCTCACTTAAATCTTGATCTTCATATATGAGTCCAATAAAACAAACGACAACCACCAAATAGCTGTGAGAATCTTGATCCACTTTGAACCATTAACAAACTATGAAATGGCTAATGCGACCCAAATGATTCCTCTAACAAAGCAAATAGCCCAAGACAAGTCATTAACATCTGTGGTGTCCGCGATCAGATTTGTTGTTTCACTGCAAATATGTGCAGCATTTGTAACCGCAGAACAAGTAGCGGTCGTCACGTTGATCTAGTTCTTCTTATTGCTCAAGACATTATAGTGTTTTGAAACAAAACAAACTATCAAGAGCACGTAGAAAATGCAGAGGAATAGCAAATTTATGATGTCTATGATGGTCCTTTGGAAGCAAAAAGAAGCCAAGTCCAGTTCATCATCACACCAAGGAATGCTTCCTGCACAAAGAGATATCTTAGCAATTCACTAACACATACGCACGATAGATATACATAGAGAAGATTGGTCATTTGTCAGAAGTTCATTTTACGTTACAACTAGAATCAGGAATCTAAATCAGGATAGGACATGAATGGTATCAACAAATGGTGGACTACAAGAAGATGAATAAAATAGTTAGAGACTCTTGATTAAGAAATTTCAAGGAGAACCCAGGAAAAACATAGAAACAATAGGCTAAGCTAGCCATTGATGTACGAAGCATGATTTGCTCGGATTTCGTGACCTTGGAGGCCAGGTACATATATAGCCCTTTGTAAACATGCACGAGACATTCACATAGTCATCATATTGGGAAACAAAAATTGCACACACATTCATTGTATATTTAAAATTATAATTAATTGTAAAAATATAACATTGACTTTTTTTTGGAATATTTATTATCTTTTATAAATTCAAAATTAAATCCCAGCCATAGTAAATTCTTGGATATTTCAAATGGCAAACTTATATGCTTAATTTCACAACAGCTGTAACTACACACACCACTTCTAATGCATGCTCTTCAATATCACAAACAAGAGGTTGTTTAAATCATTTACCACTATTTACCTTAGTCATTTCAAACGTAAGATATTTTCTTAAAAATACTTTTCTTAGCCTATTACATAAATTATTAAGTCTGACAAACCCACTTGCTTACAAAGAGGAATATCTAATTGAATGTCCACATTGCGGGGTATTAGTATGGCATTACGAAAGTCTTGCTCGAGGCAAAAATAAGGGCGACCAATTTTCAACTTATGTTGCATGAAAGGATGTGCGAAATTACCTACAATTCCTATGATACCTGCTTATCTTATAGAGATCTACAACACTTCCAAGGCCTTTCGTACAAATATTCGAGCTTACAATTCTATACTGGCATTTGCATCAATTGGTGAGAAAAATGATCACTCTATTACATCTTCTGATGGACCATTTACCTTTCGGATTCATGGTCGGAATCATCACAAGATTGGATCATTATTACCAATTGAAGCCAAACCCCACTGAATTTGCGCAACTTTACGTATATGACACTGCAAAGGGAATTTAGAATCGGATGAAGACCCTAAACCGAAATGCTTGCACAACAACCTAGATTAGCAGATTCTTAGCAAACTCATACTGATGCTTGAAAATCTTAATCATCTTGCAAAGATGTTTCGAAGAGCACGAGATCGTTATAAATGAGGCAATATATCGGAATTTACGCTAAGATTACTAGAACCAAGAAAAAGAAGACAAGCAATATCAGTTACCTATAGGGGATGAGGTTGTTGGTCTTATTATAGGAGATATTTGGTCAAGAATTGGGGAAAGAGATGTTGTTTTACAATTGAAACCTTCTGGTCAACTTTACAAAATTAATTATTTTCATCCATTGTTCATGAGTTTACAATATCCTCTATTGTTCTCAGACGGTGATATCAGGTTTCACGTGGGGATACCCTATGCAAATGCAACAAGAAAAATAAAATGAGATTTATTACTATGAGGGGTATTACGCTTATCAGATAAAAACCATATTATTAGAAGGAGCTACAATCATTAAAGGAGGTCGTCTCTTCCAACAATATATGGTTAATGCATATACAACCATTGAACAAGAATGAATTCGTTGGGCTCGAAACAATCAGAGAAAACTCCAGTCATATCTATGTAATAATGTATATGATGCAATTGGTTAAGGTGATAAAACTGGTAAATTTATAGCCGGAGGAATCATATTACCGCCTTATTTTACTAGAGGACCAAGATACATGGTTAAAAACTATCACAATGCTATGGCTCTCTGCAGATGATATGGTAATCCCGGCCTCTTTATAACAATGATGGCTAATCGAAGATGGCAAGAAATATTAAATTATTTGGAATTATATGGAGAGAGTAATTCGAACGATAGGCCAGATATATAATGTCGGGTTTTTAAAATCAAACTAGATTTGCTTTTGGAAGATCTCACCGCAAGTGTGTTTTTTCCAAAGCCTATCTCAGGTAATACAATTACATCTTACTAATTTCATCAAAGCTAAATTTATTGATTTCATATCTCAATCTTCATATTCATGGTATTGTGTTCTCTTGCGGTTATATACATTGTTGAGTTCCAAAAGCGTTGTTTACCACATGCTCATATTCTTTTTTAGCTGGAACCCACATTCAAAAATCCTTCTTCCGATGACATTGACAAATGCATTCAAGCAAAATTTCCAAATAAGGAAATCGAAAATGAAGGATTTTGATTAGTCGAACAAGATATGATGCATGGAACTTGTGTGATGGATAGACCACGTTCACCGTGTATGGAAAGGGGTCTTTGTTTAAAAAAAGTATCCTAGACCATACGTTGATCACACAAAAGTTATTGAATATGGTTATATTATGTATAGATGCAGGAAAGATGACATAGAGTATGCAATGAAAGGAGATATCAAGTTAAACAACAGATTTGTTGTCCCACACAACTTAGACCTATTGAAAAAGTATAGATTACATATCAACGTAGAATGGTGCCATAAGGAGCATGCATTTAAATATCTTTTCAAGCATTTTACGAAAGGCGTTGATAAGGCATCATGATTGATTTATTTTCATCTATTTTCATAGTTAGTTTTATCATTTATTTTAACTTTACCGAGTATTAAGTACAATTTAGTCTTCTTTTAGGGTTTTCTCGTGTTTTGCATGAAATGAGATATCGGGTTACAAACACGAGTAAATGTCGGGAAATGTTGGAAAAAATAATTCAAGCTCAACTATACACACTCAACACCCAAGAATCCTTCCCTCACAATAATGGAAACAATGGACACCGCTCACGAAAATGGAAATATCGACTGTTGCCTAAAAGAAATGGAAACAAGCTCTTCGCCTAAAAGAAATGGAAATCGGTTGCTGCCTCCACAGAATGGAAAGAGGAAACAATTTGCTGTACAAAAAAAAAAAGAAAATGTTGATGCACAAGAACAAATTGAAAAACAAGCTGGTGGAACGAATTGGAAACACAAAGCTGCTGCACAAGAATGGAAATAGGTTGGAGCAACAAAATGGAAATCGGCTGAAGCAAGAAAAAAGAAACCAAAGGCTGCACGGCTGAAGAGAAGAAATGAAACAGCCATTGCGCAAGAAGAAAGGAAACAGCCGCTGCATAAGAAGAAAGGAAACCGAAGAAAATGGAAACAGAGAAAAAAGAAACGAGTAGAGAAGAAGAAATCAACACGAAAAGGAAAGGAATAGAGCTTAGATTTGGCCAAGAGGAGATTGGACAGGGAGGGGAAGGCGAGAGAAGGACGATTTGGAGATGAAGAAGAGAAGGAAAGATATGTTTTCGTTTTTTTATGTTTAGCGAGTATTTCGATAGCTACAGGTTAACGAGTTTTTTCAATATGTAATGAAGTCTTGTGCTTAACGCTTGGTGGTTCTTAATGATTTTATATTGTATGCAACCTAAATAAATCATTATGGTATTTGATTGTTTTTAGAATGGTTGTTTTTTCTTAATGCTTTCATTCTTGTACGCAACCCGAATGAATAATTGTAGAAGTCTAATGAATCTGCACCAGGGGATTAGACTTTGGAACATAGCCATGATTTAGGGTCTCAATTGATTTAGAATCTACACAAGGTCAGTCAATTGGATCTAGGGATTAGGATAGCGGTTCTAATGCATCTAGTGGGTGAGATTAAACAAACGAAAGATTGGTAGTACGCAAGCTAGATACTGGACAAGTCTACACCAGTCATTTCCTACATTAGAGCTTGAATTCTCTGAATTCGTGATAATATCTAACACTAATGATCTTGTTAGAACTTCATTGCATTATTGTGTATCTCTTAAAACCTGTGGTATTTAGTTTATTGAGTTTATCCCGTTAGTTAGTTAGTTTATCTTTTATTTCCATTCCAATCACTTATTAAATTTACACGTCCTACTCATTAGTTAACTAGCTTTATTGTTGCAACGATTCCATATTGGTCGACCCTGATACTACACGATTGTGGAAACGTTAGTCTAGGTATTTATTACTTGAGATTAACCACATCAAGTTTTTGGCGCCGTTTTTGGAGAATTGATTACGACTTTAGAGTGAAGATAATTTAGAATTAGGATATAGCACTTTCCGGAGTCTTTAGTCATTTTTCATATTTTTTGTTTTCTTTTCTTTTTGAGTCAATTGTTTTACTTCTCGGAGGTTAATCGATTCTTGTTTTGTTTACTTTGTGAGGTGACACGAATGAGGTGCATTCTTTGTACGCCGGTGTAGCTGAAGTAAAAGATCAAGTTGTGAGAATTTATCATATGCTTTCTAAATCACGCCGTCCACACTTTTCAGAGCAGTCATGGGAACAAGAAGTTCAAGGGTATGAGGAAGTGAATTATGTGAGCAACAATCAGCCCTTGGGGAACCTAGACAACCCCGAATGGAGAAACCAACCCAACTTCTCATACATGAACTTAGAGGGTGTATTTAACGCACAACAACTATCGAGAAATTTTCAGTCGCGTGTGATGCAAAGAAACTAGAATCTTCAGCTGAGAATGCAGCGCCATAATCAAAGATATCAGCCACATGCGCGGCAGCCAATCCAACCTGAAGTAGCCCCCAATGTTATCACCATGTTCACCCGCCTTATCCAAGAGCAACAAAATCAAAACAATCTACAGATGGGAGTAAAATCGGAGCAAGAAAATGTCACAAAGCAAAGGGAGGGCTTTCAAAACCATTTTAGGCAATTGGAAACGCAAGTCGCACAATTGGTCCAAGAAGCAGCATGTCCTCAAGCAATTCCTCGAGAGCATGTGAACGACATTTATCTAAGGAGTGGAAAGACGGTGGATCAGCCCACTCCTTTGATATTTGAAAAGGGTGAAGCTACGACCACAAAATCGGAAAATGCTGTTAACGGATGGAGAAGCTCGAGGCGGAAGAGGAGCCAAAGTACGTAAAACCAGATCCGAGGCTGCCTCCATTGCCATTTCCCACAACATCAACACAAGAAAACGGTGCATCAGCCCAATCCTTCGATATTTGAAAAGTGGAAGCATCTAACACAACAACATATAAGTCTATGGACATTGATGAACATAAGAAGAAACCCGGGGAGGAAGTGGAGTTCAACTTGAATATCACAATCGTGCATGATCGATTCGGTGTTCTATATCGATGACTTGGAGAAATTAGCTGAGGAAGCACTTGAAGAATTTGAGAGTATGGATTCTCTATAAACGACTCTATTAGCAGCTGGAGAAGGATTGTATAAGGACCCAAACGATCAAGACTTTCACGTGACTCGGGCTAAATGGGATGCAAATCAGTACATAAACAATCCCCAGATGCCGGGAAGCTACACCAAACGCCTTGCACCAAATTGGAGCATCGAAAAGGCACCCAACGTGAATATGATACCTTCACCACAAGGGTTCATGCACCAATAAATTCTGGAAACTTTGAAAGAAACGAGAGATGAACGCCCAACCGGTTTCCTGGAGTGCCCAACTGGACTTAAGGACATCACAGCCATGTTATTTGGACTGCATGACTAGGCCCCCAACTTAGGGAACAACACGACCGAGCTTATGGAGGATATGACTGATTGTGCAAGGAGCCCAACCGATCTGTGTGTTATACTTGAACATGCATCTTATGCACGCGAGACGCTATGCATACAACAACGACGAGGACATCCACCTGATGAGTAGCGCATCTTGGTCAGGCTCGTGAATTAAAACAAGCTCTTCTCGGGAGGCAACCCAAGCTTTGTATCCTTTTATTTATTTATTTTATTTTTCAAAACTCAACTCTTCTTGTTTTCACACGCATGCACCCTACTGGTAGCCTTGATGTATCGTACTCTCTATTTCAGATTGTGTGACTTTTTGTTACAGTTTTTCCACATTGACGTCATCCAGAACAAAGGAGAGACATATATATCCAGCTGCATTAACTCGGGAGTGCAAAGAACACATCAGGTGCACACGTTCCTACCCTTTATATCTTCCTAAAAGTTTTGGCATATGTGTTCCTCTCTTAGGTTTTGAATACCGGGACGACGTTCTGTTCAAGTCTAGGGGGTACTCTTTGAGTGTCATGATTGTGATTAGGATTAGATGCTGAATTGTTCGTTTTATTATAGCATTTCCGTTATTTTCGTTAGGATTAGATGAACGGATATCTAGTACCAAATTTTTGAACTTTAGCCATCTTTGTGCAAGTTTGTCTAATCAGAAAGAAAAGTCTAGGCTTTCTGAAAAATACGACCAGATATCGATTAGTCTAGTAGTTGTGCATGAATCCATAGTCTATAGTTGTATTCCACCATCTAGGTTTCAATCCCAAGTATTTATATCTTCGAGTATACCATTTATTCTTTGATTTGCTTTTTTATCATTATAATTCCACGCGCTTACACTCCGTTATCAATAGAATAAGTTCTTTAGTTATCTCAGCGGTACATTGACATGACTGCATCGATCTTGATGGGCGGGTCTAAGTGTTGGTTTGATGTTGGTTTTCTACATCCTAACGGTTAGAGTTGATGCGTAATCGCCATAGTTTAATCAAAAGAAAATAAATTTGCAATGGTGCAACCTCTTCACTCTGTTAAGGTTAAAAGGCCTTATGAGTGTGCCAATCGACAACCTGGATCTAAGTAGAAGGTTGTCCTTATCAACTCCGACATCCTAGAAACCGAGCGCGATTTTTTAAAGTAAAGTGTGTGGAAACCGAAAAATAAGAAAAAACAAAAAGAAGAAGCAAATGATCATCTTTAAAAATTATATCTCACATAGCATAGGTGAGTTGGTATGGAGATCGCTTGGATGTCGTCTAGGGGTTAGTGAAATGAACTTGGGTTATGTGTAGGATTGCACGGCTAGTGGCTTTCGGTGGATAGAGGTTTAACTAAGGATGTCTAGGTCTATGTTCGTGTGACGCATTGTTGTGCCTGATGGTTGATTTTTTTCGAAATGCTTGTGCTAGTATCCGGTTTTTGTTTAACTCTCATCATGCTTAGTTTTAGTTTTTGATGTGCGTTTTCTCAAGTAATAAATTACCTAGATCTAACGCTTCCGCAAGAATATGGATCGTGTAGCAACTAGGGTCGAACACAAGGAATTGATGCAACTCTAAAGCTATTAGACTAATGAATAAGACGTGTGAAATCAAATAGTGGATGGGATGCAAATGCAAACTAAACTAAACTAATGATAGGAATGACTCAAAGACTAAACACCATAGGTATCAAGAGTCGCACAACGATGCAACGAAGTTCTAACAAGATCATTGGTCTTAGATACTATCACGAATTCAGGGAATTCAAGCTCTCCTATAGGAATGGACTGGCGTAGACTTGTCCACTATCTAGCATGCATATACCAATATATCTATTGCGCATCTTACATACATAGACACATTACGACCGCTATCCTAATCCCTAGATTCAATCGATTGACCTGGCGTAGATTCTAAACCGATTAAACCCTATCTACTTGGACATGAACTCAGAAAATGAAACACAAAAGAAATCTATATTCAACTTAGAAAGAGAATAAGAATGCTCCCTATTCATCAACCGATGTCTTCAATAGGTCCTCCATGCTTCGGATCCCTCGTTCCGTCCTTCTCGATCTCTCCAAATCTGTCCTCTAATGTCTCTGAGTCCTCCCTTCTTTCTGGTTCGAAAACTCCTATATTTAGATCAGATCTCTCTTAGTTTGGCCGTTCTAAATCTTAGGAGTTAGTTGAGATAAACAAGGGCCCGAGCGGGCACAGCTTCTACCCGCTCGTGCAAGCCTTGTGCCCGACCGTGTACACCCACTTTAGCCCGAGCGGGCACCTATGCCCGAGTGTGTTCCTCTTCAGCCTGAGTCGTGTAAAGCTACGGCGAAGTTTGGTAACAATTAGCCCGAGCGGGCACTCCAATTCCACCCGAGCGGGCACACATGCCCGAACATGTTCCTTGAGCACCCGAGTCGTGCAGAGCTACGGGGTTGTCCTGACATCAATTACCCGAGCGGGCACACTTCCAATGCCCGAGCGTGCATGTCCTAAGATGTTGTTTCTACTCCTTTCGCTCGGTGTTTGAATGTTCACTTCAATCTACGGTCTTGCACAAGTTGAACCTTGTCACTCAACTACGCTTTCGGGGTTAAATTGCCATCATCTCTCGTGTTTCTCCTCATGTCTTCGTTTCCTATGCAAAACATGAAATGTAGATGAAATCCTCGAATAAACTCGATAAATGAATGAAATCTAAGTAATCTACTCTAAAGTTGACCTAAGAATAATATAAAAACTACAACGGATTACGTGTTATCAAACTCCCCCAGACTTAACCTTTTGCTCGTCCTCGAGCAAACCTAGAGTCGAGTACTAGAAGAGCTAAACAACAATGGATACTAGCACAAATACATCAAAGGAATAGCCATCATGCAAAACAACGCGTCACATGAATGCAAGCCTAAGTGTACCAAGTTTAGACTTCTATCAACCGAAAGTCTAGAACCATGCAATCCTACCAATGACCTAAGTCTAATCCATACTCCTAAACAACGTCCAAGCGTTCTCCATACCAACTCTCCTAAGCTTGAGATATCATTAAGTTCATATTCTCGTTCTTATTCTCTTTTTTTTATGGTTCCACGCTCGGTTCCTAGGACGTCGAAGTCGAAGAGGGTGGCTTTCTACTTAGACCCAGGCTGCCTACGGCACACTCATAAGGTTGCGAGGCCTTAGAGGAGTGAAGAGATGCGTCATTGAAACTCATTTTAAACCATGGTTTTTTTTATTTTATTTCCTTCTTTTTTATGAAGTATACACATAACTCTAACCCTTAGGACGTAGAATAGCGCCTCAATCCACCACTTAGATCCGAACCATCGATCTTGATGTACTCATGTAATTACGCTTAACTCTAACCCTTAGGACGTAGAATAGAGCCTCAATCCACCACTTAGATCCGAACCATCGATCTTGATGTACTCATGTCAATGAAAACCTAAAATAATTAAGACTTATCCAAGGAGAAAAAATTGACAGCGGAGTATAAGCGTGTGGGATCTAATGAACGGTAAAACCTATCAAGCAAGCAATGAATAATCGGTATATGCGGAGATATGATACTTGGTACTGAAACTAGGAGGTGAATGTAACTATAAATCATGGTTTCAAGCACAATTACTCAACTAATTGGAATTAAGAAGACTTCTAAGCAAACCTAGACCATTGTTCACGATTCGACAAAGTTGCACTAATGACTAAAACTCGAAAATCCATGCTAAGTATCCATCCGTTTATTCCTAAAAAC
>CM071868.1:21391532-21401670 GCA_036759665.1 Gynandropsis gynandra | reverse complement strand
GGCGGTGGTGATAGCTAGGGTTAGGGTTCGGATCAGCGCTCTGATACCATGTAGAAAGGGATTTCGTATATTGATTCCAACATGAATTACATCAGTTATGATATATATATACAAGATAATATGAAACCCTAATGGAGTAAATTACATTTATGTCCTTTGTGCTAATAATGAGTGCATCGACCTTGTTACTCCTTCGGTGGCTCGGTTCTAAGTGGTGGGTTGGCGATCATCTTTCTACGTCCTAAGGGCATGGCACAAAAAGCCGCCTACTCCGCTGCGCTCTTACACGAGATGCATGAGTATACTGTCATCGGTAGTCTGGGTCTAAGTAGAGGTTGGATCCCTTCAAATCCGACGTCCTAGAAGCCTAGTGTGTATGCTAAGAAAAAGAAAAAAAAAGAAAAAAAAGAAAAGAAAAAGAAAAGAAAAATAAAAAGGAAACAAAAAGAAAAAAAAAGTCATAAAAAGATAAGAAAAAGAAAAGAAAACGAAAGAAAGAAGCTCGGAAAGAAAGAAACAAGTATCCTCAGTTGATCTAGGTTTAGCATTGTCTGAAGTCTTGTCTGGTGGAGAGAGTTACGGTAGCGTGTCCAATTTCCTTTGATTTACTTTCTCATGGGTAACCGTGGTGGACTTAAGACTGAAATCTCGATTAGGCCGAATTTGCTCTCGACATGCTAGTTGATCGGTTAGGTTCGCTTTAGCGGTGTTTCTAGGAGAAGGACCGAAAGGAGAATTCTAGTCCTAGAAGATCAGGTTTAGAACAACCGAGGTTAGGCCACGAAAGTAGGGTAGCAACGGTTGAGGGTGAAACGGGCGAATCACAGAGCCTATGGGTTTAGTTCAAGGTGTCAGCCACGAAAGTAGGGGGCAAATTGTCTAGATCACGTGTCTATGCCTTGAGAGAGGGTAGATGTCATGTTAGGATCGTCTGCCTTAGATAGCTTTAACTGGGATTGCATGATAGATAGATTGATCGTCGGTTTCGGTAGTCTTGTGGTGAAACTTGATTCCAAGGACGTTTGTCTTATCGTTAGAACCCAAGTAGTTTATTTACTTTCAATATTTTATTCTTCATCCACATTCTTTCGTTAGCAAGTTTGATTCCTAGTTCGAGTTTAGGTAGTGTTGCGTAGTCTCTGTGGGATCGACACCTAAAATACTACACACGTGTCGTGCACTTAAGTGTAGTTTAGGTTATTTTATTTAACTCTGATAACGCATCAGGAACCTGCAGGGAAACGACATTTTGTCTGGAATTCCAAGGGATTAGTAAAGGGCGTAATAACCCAAGAACTTTCGTTCATTGACACGAAAGGTGAAAAGCTGACTGCTCTATTCATATTCTTGACGACACCTGGACATGAGAGGTGGTGGTAATATGAACTAAATATTCCCCGGGGGCCAGAGTTTTGAGAGACCATATTAAAGCCCAAAGTATGGTCATTTTGTATCATATGTATTGATGTGTGTTAATTTATTTGTTTTTTTTTGCAGCAATTGGATAAGGCGTTGTTGATGATGTATTGTCTTATAAAGACATTCCCCGGGATATGTAAGAAACTTTACGATTGTCATGTTGCTTTCATGCAGTCGCTGGAACTGTGGATGTACGAGGATATGGACATTTTACCGGAAAATCTTAGCGATTGTTTGCATGGAACGTATCCATTTAGAAGTATGAAACAAATGAGTTATTCGAAGGCTTTGTCGCGTTTCTAAACATTCCACCGCTCACAAGTCGATATGTAGGATTTCATTGGGTAGCCATCAAAGCAGATTTCACGACCTAATGCATCACGGTATACGACTGCCAGAGCAGAATGAAGGTAACTCATATCGATCCGGTGATTGAAAAGTTGTCCCCAAGATGCTCTTTCTCGGAGGGTTTGATTCTTTAGCTTTTGAAGAAGATGAATGGAAGTATGAGTAATATGAAGGTTTGTCACAGAACAAAAGCGGGCATGATTGTGGTGTTTAATCCTTCGAATTTGTAGAAGCCTCAGTATTGAGAACACGTAAAGTTTTTTAATATATATGCGACCAGAATGTTCCTTCCATATCGTGGGAAGATGGCGGTTGATATATTTAGTAATGGAAAATGTATCCCTCCATCCCGAGACTATCTTGATATTTTGGTACATTGTTTTTTTTTTTGTTGGTACATTGTTATTTTTTAAATATTTGGTACATTGTTATTTTTTAAAAACTTTTCATAAGGGTCACATGGGTAAAAGGGTCGAACGAGTAAAGTGGGTTGCACGGTAAAGGCTCGAACGAGTAAAAGTGTTGAACAAGTAAAAGGGTCACAGGGTCAAGGGTCAAACGGGTAAATGGGTCGCAGAGGCACAAGGGTCGCATGCCCTCGGAGCCCTGCGACCCATTTACCCGTTCGACCCTTGACCCTACGGCCCTTGTCCCTCTGTGACCCTTGTACCTCTGCAGCGCTTGTCGCTCTGCGACTATTATACCTCTGCATCCATTGTCCCTCTGCGACCCTTGTCCCTTTGTGACCCTTGTACTTCTGCGTCCCTTGTTCTTCTGTGACCCTTGTACCTCTGCCTCCCTTGTCCTTCTGTGACCTTTGTCCCTCTTTGACCATTGGACCCCTATGACCCTTTACGCTTTATTATTAAAAAAATAAAAATTATTTCGACATAATATGAACAAATATTAAAAAAGTAACAATTTACGAAGTTGAATTTTCCATTCCCAAAAAATAAAAATTATTTACAAATAATATGAATAACGTTTTTAAGAAAGAAAAATGCACCAAGTTACATATTCTATAATAAAAAAATAAAAACTATTTATAAAGTTATTTACAAACAACCCTTGGACCCTGCGAACCTTGTCCCCCTCCGACCCTTGGATCTCTGCGACCCTTGTCCCTCGGTGACCCTTGTCCCCCTTCGACCCTTAGACCTGTGTGACCCTAGGACCTCTGCGACCCTCAGACCCCTGCGACCTTTGTCTCCCTTCGACCCTTGTATCTCGACGACCCTTGTTATAATAATAGTAAATCCAAAAAAAACAACTATACTAACAATAATACTTTCTATTGACTAATAGTATAAAACAAATCAAATACAAACATGAAGTTCAAGTTCAAAAATGCCAAAGATTCAAATAATGTTCAAAGCAATCAAAATAAAATGGATTATGTTGTTGGGAAAAACCGAGGACAAGGTATATCTGCTGCGGAGACCAGTTCGACTCTGATGGAACAACCCACGTTCATTCCATAATCGTGACAAAACTTTCTCCAACCCCTGCTGATGCTAGCGCCACCACGTGCCATGGGCCTTAGATATGCCTCCCACTCAAGTCCATAATTGATTATAAGATGTATCTTACATCGTCCACTTGAAAGATTTCTCAACCTCGCAAACCCTATTGGCAGTGTCTGGATAACCAAACAAATTTACAATGACGCCAAACTAATGCATCTACCGCTAGATTTTATGAATCGAATAGATCGGTTAAAGGACACTTACCAATAAATCTACGCCCAGATTTGAACGCGTGCCTGGTACCGTGAAAATCCTCTGAGCAGAAGAAGATGACCATGCTTCTGCCGATGATGATTACATATATGATGCATATTACAGATTACACATATCATCTCTGACACCGTTGATGTGAAAAACCATGTCACCTTCGTGACGGAATACTACAAAATCCCGAATACAAAAATAGTGGCCCTTGGAAAAATCTTTCCATCCATCAATGAATCGTGATCCATCCAACTTGACTTCCCATATTTTTTAGACATGTCCGATTTAAGCGTTGTCGTGTTGTCGTTCCTCATTTTCCCATAAATATGCTCATCGAAGAATTTGTTCGAAATTTCATGTAACAAAAATCGAATAAAAAGTCAAATCTGTACATTCTCTACATTAACATTCCGAAAGAGAGAGATGAAGGAGATTACGTGGTAGTTCTCCAGAAAGCTCGAAAGAATGATTTGGACAAAATGATGGAAATGTGGCATTTTTCGGTAAAAATGGATGAAAGATGATGAGAGTTAGAGAGAGAGTGTTGTTATTCGAAAAAAGGATGGGTGGAAGATGATGAGAGTTAGAGAGAGAGTGTGTCGTTATTTGTAAAAGGAAAAGATTGGAATTCAAAAAGACATGACCCTGAAATCGAATCGACATCAGATGGAATTCAAAAAGACATGACTTCATGGGTACAAGGGTTGCATAGGTACAAGGGTCGCAGAGGTACAAGGGTCGGAGAGGGATACAAGGGTCGTAGAGGGGTACAACAATCGCACAGGTACAAGGGTCGCAGCAAGGGACAAGGGTCGGAGGAGTACATGGTTGCAGAGGGTACAACGGTCGCAGAGGGCTCACTGAGGGTACAAGGTTCGCAGAGGGGTTGTAGAGGGTACAAGGGTCGCACAAGGTACAAGGGTCGCAGGGATAAAGGGTTGCAGGGGACCAAGGGTTGCAGAGGTATAAGGGTCGTGAACGTTATACCTCTATGATCGGTTTTGCTTGTTGTGATACGAAACAAATTTTAAAAATAATAAAAATAATTTATTATTTAAAAATACAATGATTTACTACTAATATGAATAATTTATTATTTATTAATACAATTATTTACAAATAATTGAATCAAATCTGTGAGACCCTTGTCCCTCGCGACCCTTGGACCTCTGCGAACCTTATCTCTCGCGACCCTTAGACCTCTGTGACCTTGTACCTCGCAACCTTTGTCCCTCTGTGACCCTTGTCCATCTGCGACCCTTGGACCTATGCGACCTTTGGACCTGTACAACCCTTGGACTCGTGTGACCCTTCGACCTCTGCAACCCTTGGACTCGTGCAATCCTTGGACCTCTGTAACCCTTGTCCCTCTGCGACCCTTGGACCCGTGCAACCTTTGTACCTCTGCGACCCTTGTCCCTTTGCGACCCTTGGACCCGCGCGACCCTTGGACCAATTCGACCACTTGGACCTTTGTGACCTTGTACCAGTGCGACCCTTGTTACAATAATAGTAAATCCACAAAAATAGCGATACTAACAATAATACTTACTATTGAATAATTGTAAACCCAACCAAATAAAAATATGAAGTTCAAGATCAAAGGAATATTCTTGTTCAAAGGAGGTTCAGAGCAAAAACTAAAGCATAGGTGTTGCTCCATTGGAATACAGTTCGACTTCGAGGGAACAACCCTGGGTCAGTCCATGGTCGAGACAAAACTTTCTTCAACCCGCTCTAATAGTAGCGCTACCACGTGCCACGGGCCTTAGATATGCCTCCCACGACAGTTCGTAACCAATCATCAGATATATCTTACATCGTCTATGGCAAAGACCTCTCGACCTTGCAAATGCTATCGGAAGTGTCTGTGACATCACCCAAGTTACATAAGTAGAAAGCGATAAAAATGGAATAAATAACCAAATTAAATATGTTGAATCGGTTTGAGGTCACTTACCAATGCATCTATGGCTAGATTTGATTAAGCGACTGGTACCGTGAAAATTCTGTGAGCAGGATTGGTCTTGGTGTCATAAAAGACCATGTACCCTTCGTGACGGAAAAGTAAGCAATCTCCAATACGTAAGTTTAGCTCGTTGGAGAAAGCTTTCCACTCATCAGCGAATCTGGAGCCATCCTACTTGACTTCCCATGTTATGTTAGCCTCATTGGATTTAAGCGTTGTTATGTTGTGTCCCTCGTTTTCCCGTAAATATACTCATTGAAGAAGATCTACTAGATGTCCTTTAACAAAAAACGAAAAACATAGTCAAATCTATACATTCTCTACATATAACATACCAACAAAGAGATAGATGAAGAAGATTACAATGTAGTTCTCCAGATGTGGCGGAAAAAATCTCTCTGAAAAAATGAGGGAAATATGGCATTTTCGGAAAAATTGATGGAAAATGATGAGAGTTAGAGAGATAGACTGTGTTGTTATTTGAAAAAAGGAAACAGTTGAACTTCGAAAAGACATGACCATGACATCGAATCGATAGAGTTGAAAAGACATGATCACACATTTATGTTTTTTCAAATTTTGGTGAACAATTCGTCGAGAATTCGGGTGAAAATGATAAAATGTCAAAAACTATCAAAATTGAGGGTGGCATGGGTCACATATATGGATCAATACAATGGGTCGCATAAATTGAAGGTTGCATGGGTGGAATATATGCGAACTCGACGAATTTACGGGTTGATAATGATAAAATGTCAAAAACCAATAAAAAAAATACATTTACAAAGTCGAACTAATTAATTCCAATTCAGGGTCGCATGGGTTTCATGGTCGCATATATTGATCAATAGATGCGAACTCTACAAATTTACGGGTTTATAAAGATAAAAAAACCAATCAAAACAATACATTTACAACGTTAATCAATTGTTAAAAAAGATGATGACCCATGTGTCCCTAGTTGAGTCGTGTATAACAAATGTTTGTGTTTCAAAAATGATAGTAGTGTTTTAAGAACTCATCGAATCAGTTTGCGAAAATTTCAAAAAATGAATTTAACATTTTATTCAAATGTAGATATTATTTATATTATTTTCTATATTGATTCTAAATTGACATATACAACTAAGATATATTGATAATGGTATATTGATATTGGCATGGGTCGCATGGTCGTATATATTGATCAATAGATGTGAATTCAACGAATTTACGGGTTTATAATGATAAAATGTAAAAAACCAATAAAAAATTAAATTTACAACGTCAAACTAATTAATGTTAATTGAGGGTCAAATGGATCGCATGGGTCGCATTGGTCGCATGGTCGCATATATTGATCAATAGTTGCGAACTAGATTAATTTACAGATTTATAATGATAAAATTTGAAAAACCAATCAAAACAATACATGTACGACGTCGAAATAATTAATGCCAAATAAGGGTCGCATAGGTCGCACGGTCGCATATATTGATCAATAGATGCAAACTCGACGAATTTACGGGTTTATAATGATAAAATGACAAAAACCAATCAAAACAATACATTTACAACGTCAAACTAAATAATGCCAAATGAAGGTCGCATGGGTCGCATGGTCGCATATATTGATCAATAGATGCGAACTCGAAGAATTTACGTATTTATAATGATAAAATGTAAAAAAAACAAATTAAAACAATACATTTTCAACGTCGAACTAATTAATGCCAATTCAAGATCGCACGGGTTGATTGGTCGCATATATTGATCAATAGATGCGAACTCGACGAATTTATAGGTTTATAATGATAAAATGACAAAACCAATCAAAACAATACATTTACAACGTCAATCTAATTAGTGGCAATTGAGGGTCGCATGGGTCGCATGGGTCGCTCAAAGATTCTAAATCAAAACATTACAATTACAACGTCAATCAAAGACTTTGCACACATTCTATTTCCACTTGGGAGAGAGGTCATTAGCCGTGAGTTTTCTCTTGCCATGTACTACGTCTTCCAATCTGCTGTTTTTTTCTTGTTTGGTATTGCAGTGTAGAGTTATCTCCTGCCATGTACTTCGTTTTCTAGTCATATTTCAAGAGTGACCCAACACCGTCACTTAGGTCATCCCTCAACTCGTTGGTGACTGCATAGAGACCGAGTTCCCCGATTACCAAGACCTTGAGTAACACATAGACAACACGATGCCATGTGTTGACCAGGTCACCTGCGTCACGCATGTCGCAAAGGTCAAAAATATTTTTCATAAAAATTAGGGTTAGATACGCATACTAAAAGAAGAGACGTAGACGTTAACTTATAGACATGGGCCGGAAGGGTCACATGGGTCGAAAAGATCACATGGGTCGGAAGACAAGATTCTAACTGCAAAACAACAAGTTACATGGGTCGTAAGGGTCACATGGTGATAACGTCTATTTTGTTCTAGTATATTAATCTATTTTCATAGTTAGTTTCATCATTCATTTGATTTTACCAAGCATTAAGCATCATTATCATCCCGTTTTCAGTCATTTTGGAGCTAAAGGACGTGCCAAGAAAAACTACAAACATCGAGGATCATCACGGGACAAACGGGACGAGAATCGACATGGTAAAGCCACTACCCATGCGGGTACTTCCCTAACCCGAGCGGGCAAAAGTTACGGCGATTTTGTCCAGCAATTTGTGCACGATTCGGGCAAGAAAAACCACGATCGGGGCCCCATGCCCGAGCGGGCCGCATGCCAGCCCGAGCGGGCACCACCTCAACCCGAGCGGGCACCCCTTTTTCTTCGCACTTTTGCGCGATCGTCTGCGCCGTACCCGAGCGGGTCACTTTCCTTGCCCGAGCGGGTCGCGGCCATCACCTGCAACTTTAAATAAGTTAATTTGACCTAAAACAAGGGGAAGTTTGTGGGGGACTTATAAAATAAAGAAAACACCCTTAGAGAAGAGGAATAAAGTCATATTTCGCTGGAGGAAGTACTAGAAATGTTGCCAACTTAATGAAGATTTGGAAAACTCAAGAAAAGGCAACAAAGTGAGGTGGCTGCTGTAACGAAGAGGGAGAGCTTCAGAGGGAAGAATTCAGACAGCAAGTTAGAGAGAAAAGAAAGGATAGAGAGAGAGAGAAAAGAGGAGAGCAACACGCACACACAAGGGCGAAGGACGGAGCGACGAAGGTGGAGCGTGGAGGAGCTATTGAAGACATCGGTAATAGAATAGGGAGGGATCTCATTCTTTATCCATGTTGAATATAGTTATCTTTTGTGTTTCTTTTGCTGAGTTCATGTCCGAGTAGGTCCATAGCCATGGGTTAGAGAGCTTTGCCGATATGTAATGAAGTTTTGTTCTTAATGCTGGTTATAATATTTGTTCTTTTTGGATTGATTGGTTGTTCGTAATGCTTTTATTCTTGTTGGTAGCTTTAATGAATGATTATAAAATTCTAATTGCATTGGGAGATGAGTGGGATTTTGGAAAGTAGTCATGATATGAAGTCTCAATTGATTTAGAACCTTGGCCGGTCGGTTGATTGAACTTAGGAATTAGGATAGCGATCTTAATGCGTCTAGTAGGTGAGATACACAATTGGGAGATTGGTATACGCATGCTAGATAGTGGGTTTAGGCATCGAGAGAGTCATTCCCGAGAAAAGAGCTTGAATTTCCAGAACACATAATGATATCTATAACCATGATCTTGTTAGAACTTTGTTGCATCATCGTGCATCTCTCAAAACCTATGGTGTTTAGTTTATTGAGTCTTAATCTGATAGTTTGTTAGTTAGTTTATCTTTATTCGCATTCCCACCACTTATTGATTTTATACGTCCTATTCTTTAGTTTACTAGCTTTAGAGTTGCATCGATTCCTCGTGTTCGACCCTGGTACTATACGATCCGTATTCTTGCAGAAGCGTTAGTCTAGGTAATTATTACTTGAGATTAACCACATCAAGTTTTTGGCATCGTTTCCGGGTAGTTGATTACGGCTTTAGAGTTAGGAAAGTTTTGTATTAAGACATAGTCCTTTCCGGAGTCTTCTTTGTTTATTTTTCGTATTTTTGCTTTGTTTTGTTTCTTCATCTTGTGCAGCTCATTTGTGCATGAGAGGTACCGGAAGTGCTGATCTAGTTTATGACCCAGATATTGATAGAACGCTCCGAGATTTAAGGAGACAAACAAGAGCTAGTGCAAGCCAACCGGTCGATAACACACAAGTGAACCTATACCTCCAAACCGAGATAGTAATCGAACAAAAGATTGTAGACAAGAGCGAAGAAGAGCTAATGGCAACGTCGAGACTTGAACGTGCCAAACGTGCCACCAGTGCAACCAGCGATGACTTATGGATCTTACACGATCCCTAAGCATATCCAACTCTTGTCATGCATTACTAGGAGAGACGCTCGCGTGGAACTACAGCCGACATTCATCCAAATGCTCGGTAACGCAGCGTTCAGAGGGAGACCCGCCAAGGATCCGAACCAGCATCTTACTGATTTCAAGATGCTCTGTAGAACAATCAGAACCGGAGACGGAATCTCGGACGAGGACGTCATGTTAGCTGCCTCCCCATTCTCAGTGAAAGATAAGCCGCAAGACTAGTTGTACTCTCAACCGGTGAATTCTATTGGATCATGGGGACAGCTAGAGGAGAAGTTCATGATGCGATTCTTCC
>CM071868.1:21354217-21384586 GCA_036759665.1 Gynandropsis gynandra | reverse complement strand
GGGTCGGGTTTCGACCGAGAGACGGGTTTCGACCGAGAGACGGGTTTCGATCGAGAGACGGGTTTCGACCGAGAGACGGGTTTTAAACGAGAGACAGGTTTCGATCGATTGACGGGTTTCAAACGAGAGACGGGTTTCGATCGATGGTCGGGTTTCAAACGCGAGACGGGTTTCGATCGATGGTCGGGTTTCGAGTTTCAAATTCATAAAACATTATATATAATATAAAGATAAAACAGAAGTCATTATCTATCGAATACAATATAAAGATAAAAATAACAATTCTTTAAACGTCTGAACTTGATTCAGAGTCACATAATTCTTCCATCGAGTCTTGTGATTCTGAATTTGATTCAAATTCTTCGTCTTCTTCGTTTCCTTCTATCGTTTCATCTTCAATTTCTTCGACTTCACCATGTGCCAATGCTTCAATTGTAACTTCATCAATTGCAACAATCTCGGTGGTTTGTTGTTGCATGACCAATTGTTGTTCTTCTGTGTTGTCGATAAATTTACCCCTTGGAAATATCTTCATTGCGAAACACCAACCTGAAGATCGTCTAATATGTGGATAGGAAACATAACAAACTATTGCTAGAAGCTCTTAGGAAGTATAGGGATGCCATAGGTTATACATTAGAGGATATTAGGGGACTTAGTCCAGCCCTTTGCATGCATAGGATTCACTTAGAAGATTACACTAAGACCTCCATTGAGCATCAACGTAGATTCAACCCGAACATGATGAAAGTAGTTATGAAAGAGGTCCTTAAGTTGTTAGATGCCGGAAATATATATCCTATATCGGATAGTGCGTGGGTGAGTCCTGTACAGGTAGTTCCGAAGAAAGGAGGCATCACCATCTTCCCAAATGCGAACAACGAACTGATTCCGACAAGAACGGTCACGGGATTGTGCATGTGCATCGACTCCCGCAAGCTGAACGCCAACACACGGAAAGATCACTTGCCTTTACCTTTCATTGATCAAATGCTTGAACGTTTAGCTCTTCACTCCTATTTTTGTTTTCTTGATGGATCCGTAGTTTTCTAGGTCATGCGGGGTTCTATAGACGGTTCATCAAAGATTTCTCGAAGGTATCTAAACTCCTCACTGATCTATTAGGAAAAGATGTACCATTTAAGTTTACAGCACAATGTCGAGCATGCATTTGAAAGTTGAAGAAGGCGTTGGTTTCTCCACCCATCATACAACCGCCGAATTGGGAGCTCCCGTTTGAGCTCATGTGCGATGCGAGCGATTATGCGGTTGGGGCAGTGCTGGGTCAGCGAAAAGATCGGATGTTGCACGCCATTTATTATGCTAGTCTGACATTAGACAACGCCCAATGCAACTACTCCACAACTGAGAAGGAGTTACTTGCAATCGTCTTTGCGTTTGAAAAGTTCCGCTCATACCTAGTGGGCTCCAAGGTAATAGTTTACACGGATCATGCTGCCTTACGTTACCTACACACCAAGAAAGACGCCAAGCCGAGACACATTAGATGGATCCTACTGCTGCAAGAGTTTGATCTTGAAATACGGGACAGGAAAGGAACCGAGAATGGAATAGCTGATCATCTTTCACATCTTGAATGCATTCCTATCGACGACTATCTCCGAGATGATGCGGTAATGTCCTTGAATTGCTCTTCCATTCCGTGGTATGCTGACTTTGTGATTTATTTAGCTTTTCAAGTATTACCGGAAGGGCTGAATTACAATGCGAGAAAAAAATTTCTCCATGACGTCAAGGCATACTATTGGGATGAGCCGTATCTTTTCAAAAGAGGCATAGACGGAATCTTTAGGCGCTGCATCCCCGAAGAAAAAGCTCCACACATACTGACACATTGCCATTCCTCAAGCTACAGAGGACATTTTGCAGCATCTAAGACCACTGCAAAGGTGATGCAAGTGGGCTTCTATTGGCCTACACTCTTCAAGGACGCCCACAACTACGTCACATCGTGCGACAATTGCTGAAGGATGGGTAATATTTCTAGACGCCATGAAATGCCACAACAATATATTCTAGAGGTCAAGCCATTTGATGTATGGGGAATAGACTTCATGGGCCCCTTCCCGTCCTCATGCGGAAACCTCTACATACTAGTCGTGGTGGACTACGTAACGATGTGGGTAGAAGCTTTGGCAAGTCCAACAAACGACTCCAAACCAGTAACCAAGATGTTCAAACATGTCATATTCCCACGTTTTGGAGTCCCGAGGGTTGTGATCAGCGATGGAGGTAAGCATTTCGTGAACCGCATCATAGAAGGGTTGTTGAAGAAGTACGGTGTTCGACATAGGATAGCAACGCCATATCATCCTCAAACCAGCGGCCAGGTTGAGGTTTCTAATCGAGAGATCAAGTCGATCTTGGAGAAGACGATCTCTAAGTCTAGGAAGGATTGGGCACTTAAACTCGACGATGCATTATGGGCTTATCGTACAACATTCAAAACGCCAATCGCAATGACTCCGTTTCAGCCAGTGTACGATAAGGCATGCCATCTACCGGTCGAGCTAGAATATCGAGCATATTGGGCGCTCAAAGCACTTAATTATGATTACAAGTCAGCCGCTGAGAAACGGATGCTACAGCTCCATCATCTAGAGGAGATGCGCCTACATTCATACGAGAACGCAAAGATCTACAAGGAGCGCACGAAGAAGTGGCATGATAGACACATAGTCTAGCGGACATTCGAGGTAGGTGACCGAGTACTTGTTTTCAATTCATGTTTGAAACTTTTTCCAGGAAAACACAAGTCAAGCTGGTCCAGGCCGTTCACAATCAAAAGCATCTCAACGCATGGCGCTATCGAGGTGATGGGACACAACAGCACATTCAAAGTGAACGCCCAACGTTTGAAACTCTACAATGCGGACAACATGGACGGCAACCGAGTTGTCTTCGCTCTTTCGGAGCCAACACATGAGTAGAGAGTTTTGGTCAGGCTTGCGACCTTAAACAATTGCTTCTCGGGAGACAACCCGAGCTCCGTATCCTTTAGTTATTTCGGTTTATTTTTTTTAGAATTTGACTCTTATTCTTTTCACAAGCATGCTGTTTACCAACAACCCCGATGTATCGTACTGTCTCCTTTGGATTGTGTGACTTCTGTTATAGGTTTTCCACTTCGAAATCATCCACAACATAAGGAAAGATGTGTATGCCCAGCTGCATCAACTCGGGACAGTAAGCACGCATCAGGTGCAAATGTTCCTATTTATAATATTTTTCCCCGAGTTTTTCGATGATAGTCCTTCTCTTCGGTATTGAACACCGGGACGGTGTTCCGTTCAAGTCTGGGGGGTATTCTCTGTACGTCATGATTGTGATTAGGATTTAGATGTTGAATTCTTCGTTTGTTTTTTAGAATTAGACGGACGGATATATAGTACGAAAAATTTTGAACTTTAGTCACCTTATGCAGCTTTGTCGAATCGGGAACAAAAGTCTAGGTTTGCTGAAACACACCTTTAGATATTGATTTGTTAGTGATCGTGCATGAATCCATGGCCTATAGTTGTATTCCATCCCTTAGGCTTCAATCCCAAGCACTCATATCTCCGAGCATACCTTTGATTCTTTATTTTGTTTCGATCATTATATTTCCACGCACTTACACTCTGCTGCCAATAGACTAAGTTCTTTAACTTTTTCAGCCCTACATTGACATGAGTGCATCAATATTGATGGTTCGAGTCTAAGTGGTGGGTCGAGGCCATTTTTCTACGTCTTAAGGATTAGAGTCGATGCGTATTCACACAAGTTAATCAAAAAGAAAAAAGAAAAAAAATCAGCAAAAATGCAACCTCTTCACTCTGCTAAGGTTATGAGACCTTATAAGTGTGCCAATTGGCAACCTGGGTCTAAGTAGAAGGCTGTCATCTTCAACTCTGACGTCCTAGAAACCGAGTGCAAATTACATAAAAAAATGTGTGGAAATCGAAAAAAAAAAAGAAAAAGAGAACCAAAAAAGAAGAAAAATAATTGTCTTAAGAATTGTATCGAATTGTTTGCGCATTAGAATATGTATGGAGATTGCTTGGATGTTGTCTAGGGTTTAGTGAAATGAACTCAGGACATGTGTAGGATTGCATGGTTAGTGGCTTTCGGTAGATAGGGGTCTAAATTCGATGGGCTTAGATCTATAGTCGTGTGACGCGTTGTTGTGTAGGGTGGCTGACTTTTCGAGTTGATTGTGCTAGTTTCCAGTTGTTTTCTAACTCCTCTCCTGTTTCTTTTTAGTCTTTCTCGAGGACAAGCAAAGGTTCAAGTCTGAGGGAATTTGATAACGTCGATTTTGTTCTAGTATTTTCATCTATTTTCATAGTTAGTTTCATCATTCATTTGATTTTACCAAGCATTGAGCATCATTATCATCCCATTTTCAGTCATTTTGGAGCTAAAGGACGTGCCAAGACAAAGTGGAAACATCGAGGATCATCACGGGACAAACGGGACAAGAATCGGCAAGGAAAAGCCACTACCCGCGCGGGTACTTCCCTAGCCCGAGCGGGCAAAAGTTACGGCGATTTTGTCCAGCAATTTCTGCACGATTCGGGCAAGAAAAACCATGATCGGGGCCTCAGCCCGAGCGGGCAGCATGCCAGCCCGAGCGGGCACCACCTCAACCAGAGCGGGCAGCCCTTTTTCTTCGCGTTTTTGCGCGATCGTCTGCGCCGTATCCGAGCGGGTCACATTCCTTGCCCGAGGGGGTCGCGACCGTCACCTGCAACTTTAAATATGTTAATTTGACTTAAAACAAGGGGAAGTTCGTGGGGGACTTATACAATAAGGAAAACACCCTTAGAGAAGAGGAATAAAGTCATATTTCACTGGAGGAAACAATAGAAACATTGCCAACTTAATCAAGATTTGGAAAACTCAAGAAAAGGCAACAAAGTGAGGTGGCTGCTGTAACGAAGGGGGAGAGCTTCAGAGGGACGAATTCAGAAAGAAAGTTAGAGAGAAAAGAAAGGACAGAGAGAGAGAAAGGAGGAGAGCAACACGCACACACAAGGGCGAAGGACGGAGCGACAAAGCCGGAGCGGGGAGGAGCTATTGAAGACATCGGTAATAGAATAGGGAGGGATCTCATTCTTTATCCATGTTGAATATAGTTATCTTTTGTGTTTCTTTTGCTGAGTTCATGTCCGAGTATGTCCATAGCCATGGGTTAGAGAGCTTTGCCGATATGTAATGAAGTTTTGTTCTTAATGCTTGGTTATAATATTTATTCGTTTTGGATTGATTGGTTGTTCGTAATGCTTTTATTCTTGTTGGTAGCTTGAACGAATGATTATAAAAAACTAATTGCATTGGGAGATGAGTTGGATTTTGGAATGTAGCCATGATATGAAGTCTCAATTGATTTAGAACCTTGGCCGGTCGGTTGATTGAACTTAGGAATTAGGATAGTGATCTAATGCTTCTAGTAGGTGAGACACACAATTGGGAGATTGGTATACGGATGCTAGATAGTGGGTTTAGGCATCTGGAGAGTCATTCCCTAGGAAAGAGCTTGAATTTCCCGAACACGTAATGATATCTATAACCATGATCGAATTTCCCGAACACGTAATGATATCTATAACCATGATCTTGTTAGAACTTCGTTGCATCATCATGCATCTCTCGAAATCTGTGGTGTTTAGTTTATTGAGTCTTAGTCCGATAGTTAGTTAGTAGTTTATCTTTATTCGCATTCCCACCACTTACTGATTTTACACGTCCTATTTTTTAGTTTACTAGCTTTAGAGTTGCATCGATTCCTCGTGTTCGACCCTTGTACTATACAATCCGTATTCTTGTGGAATTGTTAGTCTAGGTAATTATTACTTGAGATTAACCACATCACATGGGTCGAAAGATAGGAGTCTGATAACAAAACGACAAGTCGCATGAGTCGCATGGGTCGCATGAGTCGCGCATAGGTCATATGTGGTCGTATGAGGTCGCATGGATCGGCTGAGTCGCAGAAGGGGTAATATTGGGTCGCATGAGTCGGATGGGGTCCCGTTTCTTGATTCTAATTTAATCCCATTGAGGGTCACACAAGGGGTCATATTCGGTCGCATGAGTCAGATGGTTTCCCGTTTAAATTTGATTATAATTTAATCCAATTGAGGGTCGCACAAGGGGTCATATTGGGTCGCATGAGTCGGATTGTTTACCATTTAAACTTGATTCTAATTTAATTCAATTGAGGGTCGCACAAGGGTTCATATTCGGTCGCATGAGTTGGATTATTTCCCGTTTACACTTGATTCTAGTTTAATCCAATTGAGGGTTGACGATTTTAGATGTCACATAATTGCGAACAATAGATGCAAAATAAGACATTTTCAATGTTTAAATATTGATTGCATAAGGTCATAAAGGTTACAAAAAAAGTTACATAAGGTAACAAAAGGTCAGAAAGGTTACAAAAAAATTTTCAAAACCATTCAAAAAAAAGGAAAGAAAAAGGTTACGTTACATAAGGTCTCAAAGATCACAAAGTAAAGAGAGTCGTGTGTGACCTTAGTTACTGCGGATACATCATGATGTCTGAGTCTGCCGATTACTAAGACCTTATGTAATGCAAATACCGCACAATTTCCTCCATCCACGTCTTAAGTACTTGTGTGTATCTGCATAGAGACCTACTCCAACATTTACCAAGACCTTGAGTAACAGATAGACAACACGATGCCATACGTCCACCATGTGACCTTCGTGACGAAGGTCAGAAAGGTCACAAAGGTAACAAAGATTTTTCAGAGAATTTAGGGTTAGAGACTTAGACGAAGATAGGAGAGAGATGGGATTCTCCCGATTCATTATCATCTCAAATGGGTGTTATGGTGAGACTTAAAGAATTTGATGAACCTTTTAATATAGGGGTAATAGAGACGTATCGCGATGGAATTGAGTGTGGTATTGGAAAAATAAAAAGCATAGCTAGCACTAGAAAAGCTAGTAGTCTGACAGCAGTAGCCATTGGCACGTTACTCCATGAAAAAGACTTTCACGATTAATATAGCTTGCATTGGAAAAGCCAATAGTCTGACATCGAAACAACTAGTCGCAAGGGTCGCAATGGCCACATGGCTCGAAAGGGTCGCAATGTTCGTAATGGCCACAAGGGTCGTAATGGTCGTAATTGCCGTAATGGCCGCAAGGGTCGTAATGGTCGCAAAGGCCGCAAGGGTCGCATGGGTCAAAAGGTCGAAACGGTCGCAATGGCTGCAATAGTCGCAATGTCTGCAAGGGTTGCATGGGTCGAATTATAGTGAAGAATTTATCGAATTATAATGACGAAAGAAAGTCAAAAAGGTTAAATCAAAATAATACAAATAATAAAATATTACACACTAACAAACCTTTCTTTTTTTTGAAGTCGGCGTTGTCTCGGTTGTCACGTTTCAATCACTGTGAGTGATGCTGCCATTTGTAGATGGGATATGTCTCGACGAAGATAGGGTTTCTCTCGGCAAAGATTGGGTTTGTTTCAACAAAGATGGGGTACTTCTCAGAGCCTCACTGGGTCCAGGATAACGATTCTCCTTAGAACTCATGCTTTGCCTTTTCTCAGCCAGCATAGGAGGTAGAACCATAACTTCAGTATATTGATAAGGAATGTCCCAATCACTGCAAGCAGAAACCAGATACACGGCTTCTTGGGAAGCAAAATGCCATGTCTCCCGAAGGTAGTATGCCGAACATAGATCTGGTATCTTGTTACGTTTACCAACCTTATGTGTTGGCGCAATGGCATGACTGCGTGGATACTTATCCACATCAAACATTTTGCAGTCACACATTGTTTTTTGAAGACTCACTACAAATCTTCTACCCATCTCACCTCATACTCATCACTCAGACTGATCAATTCAATAACATCATACTTGGATGCCTGTCCAAACCGTTCATGTAACATTTTCTCAAAGTAAGGTGTTAAATTTTGAGAATCATCACCGGCAGCTGCTTCCAACCTATACGTATTGAACCATTCCACTGTCTTTCCCAAAAAAATATCTAAAACCCTAGGATTGTAAATTTGCATCTTTCCCACTTAACGGGATCAAGTTCCTCTTTCTCCAAATACTTTGCAACATTAGAATACCTGCGCAAAGGTCACAAAGGTCAAAAATGGCCACAAAGGTCACAACAGTCACAATAGTGGCAGAGGTTCAAGGGTCGTAGGGGTACAAGGGTCGTAGAGGTAAGGGGTTGCAGAGGGGTACAAGCGTCGTAGAGGTAAGGGGGTCGCAAAGGGTTACAAGGGTTGTAGGGGGTCAAAGGGTCGCAAGGGTACAATGGTCGCAGAAGCACAAGGGTCGTAGAGGGGTACAAGGGTCGCAGAGACACAAGGTTCGTAGAGGCACAAGGGTCGCAGAGGTACAAGGGTCGCAGAGGTCCAAGGGTTGCAGAGGTACAAGGGTCGCAGCGGTACAAGGGTCATAGAGGTACAAGGGTCGCAGCGATACAAGGGTCGTAGAGGTACAAGGGTCGCAGAGGGGTACAAGGCTCACAGAGGTGCAAGGGTCGCAGAAAGGTACAAGGGTGGCAGAGGTGCAAGGGTCGCAGAGGTCACAACGGTCACACAAGTTACACAGCCATTTTTCTACCTGGCCTTCAAATCATTTACTAGCATTACAAATTCGTTCACTATGTATGTTGCTAAACATTTGAAGAACATTTCCACCACAGTAACACCCTTTGAAGTCTTTCTACCATGCCCTTTATTGACGTAGCTCTTTATATTTTGCGATATATGGCGTGCACAAAAACCATGATCAACCTTTTTATACACTTGTTTGAGTGCTTTGATCAAGCTTTTATAGAGATCAGATATCACAACGACATCACGTCCATACGGTATCACCTTTTTCAACTTTTGCATAAACCACATCCATAATCCGTCCTTCTCTCTGTCGACTATTCCCCATGCAATAGGATATTTGGTGATGTTCACCATCTTGCGCGGTTGCCACAATCAATGCTCCTTTGTACACTCCCGTCAAAAATGTTGCATCCATAGCAACCACTTTACGCATGTATTTCCATCCTCTTATAGCCGCTTCAACAGCCATAAAAAGGTATTTGAAGCTTTTCCCATCACTGTCGAGCTGAAGATTTACGACAGATCTGAGCTTTTTTTCTGTAAAGATGTGCAACAACCCTAGAACCCTCCTATAATGTTCAAAGTCATCACCACGAATTTTCTTTTGAGCACCGCATTTACCTCTTAATGGCATCAAATACGATACATTGGCATCGTACTTTGCTTTTACACGAGCCATCGATTCTTTTGCTAGAGGTGTTTCATAATTCCCGGAATATTCCTCATTCAAATAATCCTTAACCAATTGCAATGTACCCTTTGTAGCTTCATTCCATTTAGATACAGGTGAACAGTTATGAATGGGATGGTGTGTTCTCCCACTAAACCGTTTGGAATTCGGGATTGCTGCCACGTGTAATTTCCATTTACAATCATTTCCGGCAATCTTGCATCGTACTTCCCATAGCTTTGAATCAGATTTCAATGTTGTATATCTAAAGGAAGCTTCAGTTGAACCCTTCCTTACAAATCCACGTACATTCTTCTTGCTATCAAACTCTTGCCAATTTGAAGATGCAATCCATCTTCGAACTTGAAGATATTATTTTTGGTGTCTGTCTTCTCGTGAACAACAATTTCCAAGTTGTTCTCACCATCACAATACTTATTCTCTGTAGGCACATCAGAAGCAATTTTATTACTATCACAAACAACTTCATCAACTACCACATTCATGGCACACCCACCATCTTCTCTTAACCCGCTTGTATGTTCACTATCAGAATTATCCGAATCCAAAATATTTATTGTTTCTGTCGGATTACTCCTAACTCTATTTTTGTTATTTTGACCTACAATAACATAATCATCATAATCTACAACACCTCCATCCTCACATTATTTAGCAATGCTTCCAAAAGCAGGAATTAGAGCCTCAATTTCCCTCTCAATTTCGATTTCACACTTCACACTTGCCGATTCTATCTCCACATACAGCAACGGTCGAATTCCTCTTATGTGATTGAACATATAACAAATAAGATGCTTGCCATTCATTATATATGTCGGCTTTCTATTTTCAAAAATTTTTGGAAAATAGCATAACTTCAACTTCGTTATATTATTTCCCACCATCATCTCTGCGCATAACTCATCAATCAGTTGCTAGTATGTCAGACTAACCGGAAGACAATAGAAAAATACTCTATGGTTTGCTTGAACTCTATCAACCCATTAAAATTTTCCATTTGGGTTTTTTCCCATTTACCATCATACAAAAACTAAATCAGTGTGAATTTTTCATCCACCGAATCAATTACACCTCTAATAAAAACATAAAAGAGGGTAAATTATGTGACCCTCTGCGACCGTGTGATTCGATGAGACTATGTGACCCAGTGCGACCGTGCGACCCTAGTACCCATACGACCCTTTGACCCCTCTACGACCCTTGTACCCCTGCGACCCTTTGACCCCTCAGCGACCCTTGTACCCCTTTGCAACCCTTGAACCTCTGCAACCCTTGTGCCTCTGCGTCCTTGTACCGCTGCGACCCTTGTACCCCTACGACCCTTTGACCCCTGCGACTCTTTGACCCCTTTGCGACCCTTTTACCCCTGTGACCCTTGTACGCCTATGACCATTGAACCCCTACGACCCTTTGACCTTTGATCCCTTTGACCCCTCGATGAGACCTTGTGACCTAGAGCGACCGTGCGACTCTGTGACCCAGTCAATCATTGTGATCATTAGACATTTCAATAAATATGACTCGTTTAGACTCATTTTCAATAAACGAGTCTTATATTGACCCTGTGCAACCATGCGACTACATCAATAATAAAAGACTCGTTTTTGTAACTCAAAAAAGAAACAAGAAAAACACAAGAGAAACATGAAAAACTCACTATACATACCCGGCTTTTCTGCTGAACGTACTTAATTGCAAGCTTCTTTGTTGGCAACAAATGAATTCGACCTATTTGGTAGCAAATCTGATGTCAATTTTAAGCTACTCTCGCCGAATCTGTTGTGGTGTGGGAGAACATTAGTGTTCGCGCCATAGCAGAAAGAGAAATCGAGATGCTTTGGAGGAGAGAAAAAATTGTTGACTAATTAAAGGACAAGGGTAATATGGGGTTATCAATATTTTAAGGGTAGATTTGAAGTTGAAAAATTTTTTTCTAGTGAAGAGTATTTTTGAAGTGTTTTAGCCCTACGAGGGTATTTTTGAAGTTCCCCCAATACAACACATAAAAATAATTTATTTATTGTAAAAAATAATGCGTCGATTTATTAAAATATAACATTTTTGAAATACTTTTAATTATATGAGATGTTTATATATACACATACATACAATATGTATCGTCCTCTTCGATGACTCATACAAACAGTGGCCAAAAGTTAAATACAACCACGAAATGCTACCACCGTCTCCAGAATCGTTTCGACAAAATTTAGCATCAACGCTCGGATTTTCATAATTGATCAACCCATATCATTCCATTTGACGACTCAATTGACCTTGAAATTACCGTAACATTTGAAATTTGGAAAATTAATGTCGCTAAATTCAATTAACGGCCAATATAAATGTATTTATGTGCTTAATTAATTGTTCAGTAATTACAATTTGGCCTAAACGACAAAATATCAAAGGATATCTTCTTAGGGATTTCTATTTCACGTATATCCTCGAAAACCTAAAAAAATAGAGAAAATACAAATGTGCATTTATTTTATGTATGTCAAGCAAGAAAGCCCCGAGAAGGTATCCTTTATATTTTTATGTAAGGGGTAAAATAAAAAATACATATGATATGCTATTAGGACTTTAATCCTACCCTTCCAAAAAAAATTCAACTTCAATTTTACCATTATAATGTTGATAACCCCATATTGCCCTTTTGACCCTTGCGACCCATTTGATTCATGCGATCCTTGTGACTCAAGCGATCCTTGTGACCCATGCAACCCCTACAACCAATACCTTTGCGACCCATGCAACTCTTGCGATCCAAGCGACCATTGTGACCCATGCGACCCTTATGACTTTCTTCTTCTTTTGACCCATGACAGAAATTGTGACCCATGAGACCCTTGTGACCTAAGCGATCCTTGTGACGCATACTACCTTTGTGACCCATACGACCCTTGTGACTTTCTTCTTCTTGTGACCCTTGTGACCCATGCGACCGTTGTGACCCATGATAGAAACTGAAGAAGAAATCAATGGCTTTCTTCTTCTTTTTCGTCTTCAAATGCTTGGTTTACTCTTATTCACACTCTCAAGTGAGTCATTGAAATTCCTGACCCTTGCGACTCTTGACCCTCTTTGACTCAACTTTGAAATTGCCTCTCTCTCGAAATTGCCTCTCGTTGTTTGCTCTCGAAATTGCCTATCCCCCTTTGCTCATTTCTATCAACTTCGAAATCACCTCTCGCTCCTTGATCTTAACTTCGGAATCGCCTCTCACTCCATGTTCTCAAGTTTAAATAGGTTTCATTTCGAAAAATATCAAACCATGTGTATATAAACTATCCACTAATTACAAGATAAGTTGTAGTCTTAAAAAATTATGAGAAACAAATCAAAAGGGGACAAAAAGGAGAATTTGTTCTTCTCAATTCCAGCCACATCAGTCGTTGAACTATGGACTCGATATTGGTGTAGAAGACTCGTGGAGGACCCGCATAAATCGTGCTTCGTCCTACGCGAGTAATTACTACAGGTTAGTAATTCGAACTAATTGGTTGTATCGTTTTTATAGAAAAAAATCAACCCTAAAAACTGAAATTCGTAATGAGACTAGATCTCAAAATCGGGTTGTATTAAAACGCTATCACTGCCCAATCTACAACACTGCATGAAAAAACCCCATATTCAGATCATAGCAGAGAATGATAGAGAAAAACCACGAGGCATTCATTATCACTCCACATCCGAATTCACACCCATTGCTCATATTTGGAACAATAACCATTGTGACCTTTTTTTGCCATTGTGACCTCTATGACCTTTGTGACCTTTGTGACTGTTGTGACCTTTGCGAAGGTATCCTAATGTTGCAAAGTATTTCAAGAAAGAGTAACTTAATCTCATTAAGTGGACAAGATACAAATTTAAGCGTTTCACTCGGTTGTATGGATGAATGCCTTTGAACCCGTAGAAGGATACTTGCTGAAGATAGTTGGCCCAAATATCAGTGAGATCGTCCAAAACCCTTGAGCATATACACCTCTAGAACTCTTAGGATGATAGAAGACGCCACAAGCAATCGTGGTTCGTTGCTTGATAAGTTGAATCGAGCAAGTCCCAGACTTTATCGATTCGGGTGAGATGAATCTCTCAATCTCAATAACAATGAGTTAAGATCATTTGATCTATAATTGGTTCGAAAATGACTTGTTTTCTGTTATTCATGCGTGCATTTTTTACAAAGAAAAAAGGCCAAAACAAATCCCCCACGTTACACTCATATGAAAACGCCTAAGTCTCTTATTGATGCCTAATTTTCCTAGATTTTATTGCAAAAGACTAGGCACGAAATAAACCATAAATGACAGGTGTTCTTGGTACAATTTGAATTCGAATTTGAATTTGAATGACAAAAATCCAAGACACTTCCTCTTGATGGGTCTTTGCGTGGTCCATGGGCTTGTGCGGCTCTAAACCCTTCAAATGATCTTGTTGTTCAATATCTTGGGCTTCTAATATGTTTTTAACCTTCTCCTATAGCCTCTTGGTCTTGAATCTTGTCCAAGGACCCTTTAGTGTGCTTGAAATCTCGAAATTCGGCTCTTAGTGTGCACTAGGGGTCTCCTCAGAAAGGTCGTTGGAATGTCGCTGGAAACGTGGCGTTCCGACAATGGTCCGGTACTCATCCAAAAGATCTTTGAGCGCTGGTTACAAATGTCCTTGGTTTCATCGAATTTGGACTTCGGGAAGGCCTCCATGTGGGTGTTTTCGCAAAAAGTCTCATTTTCGAATTCGGTGGCCCGCGAATCTCAGACGCGACTGGTTGGCCGCGAGTCTCGGATGCGATCCATCCCTAGACCAATGTGTCCTCGTCACTGTCCCGCATATCCGTGTCCACTTCAGCATCCCACGCGTCCTCGTCAGCGTCCCACGCATCCTTGTCAGCGTCCGGCGCGTTCGCGTGATTTGCTTCTTGTCCACGACCATTGTCTTGCCCGTTCGATCCGTCTATTCTATCAGTCCGTTCGAGGCTTGCTTTCTTTGTGATGCCCTCATCATTCCCTCCCCTTGAAAAGGATTTACCCTCAAATTTGCTTCATCTGCAACATAAGGGCTAAGATCAGTGATACTGAATGACGAGCTAATGTTGTACTTACCTCGAAGATCAAGTTGATAGACGTTGTCGTTGATCCTCATCAAAACTTTGAATGACCCATCTCTTCGAGGTAAAAGCTTGCTTTTCCTCTGTTTGGGAAACCTCTCCTTGCGAAAATGAACCCACACTTGATCTCCCGGTTGGAAGACTCTCTTCTTCCTTGTTTGGTTGACTCGGTCCGCAATTTGCTTTGTCCTGCGCTCAATGTTCTCACGTCCCTTCTCGTGGATCCTCTTTACAAATTCTTCCTTTTTCTTACAATCAAAGTTAAGACACTCATCCATCCAAAGGTAAAGGCATTAGATCCAAAGGGGTATATGGGTTTAACCCATAAACAATCTCAAAGGGAGAAAACTTAGATGCACTATGCACGGAACGATTATGTGCAAACTCAATATGGGGCAAACAATCTTCCCAAGACCTAAGGTTTCCTCTAACCATAGCATGTAATAAAGTGGATAGGGTCCTATTCACCACTTTGGTTTGGCCGTCGGTTTTGGGGAAGACACGTTGTTGAAAATAATAGCTTGGTCCCTAGCTTCCCCCGCAAGGTCTTCCAAAAATAGCTCAAAAATTTGGAATCTGGATCCAACATTATGGTCCTAGGCATGCCATGCAATCTCACTACTTCCCTAAAGAAGATATTAGATAAATGTGATGCATCATTGGTCTTCCTACATGCAATGAAATGCGCCATCTTGGAGAACCTATCAACCAGCACAAAAATAAAACCATGACCATACCTAGTACTAGGAAATCCTAACACAAAGTCAATAGAAATATGGACCCAAGGCTCACTAGGTATGGGTAAGGGCGTGTAAGACCCTTGAGGTTGCAACCTAGACTTCCTACACGTGTTGCAACGCTTGCAAAGTTCCACATCTCGGATCATCTGAGGCCAATAAAAGTGCTCATGCAAGTATGCTAATGTCTTAGCTACCCCAAAATGACCCATCAAACCTCCTCCATGTGCCTCACGCACCAATACATCTCTAATAGAACTATGGGGAATGCAAAGCTTGTTCCTACGGAATAGAAACCCATCATGCAAATAGTAGTCCTTGCTAGGTGCCCTAAGACAAGATTCATACATTTCTCTAAAGTCTAAATTAACTTCATACAATTTCTTGATTAACTCAAACCCTAGAATCTTAGCATCCATAATGATATCAAGGCAACTCTCCTAGACAATGCATCGACTACTATGTTTTCCTTACCTTGCTTATACTTGATCACGTAAGGAAACGTCTCGATGAACTCCACCCACTTGGCATGTCTCCAGTTCAGTTTTTGTTGGCCCTTGAGATGCTTGAGAGATTGGTGATCGATGTGGATCACGAACTCCTTTGGCCATAGGTAGTGCTGCCAAATTTGAAGCACGCGGATAAGTGCGTACATCTCCTTGTCGTATGTTGGGTACTTCAATTGAACTCCTCCCAAATTCTCGTTGAAGTAAGCAAAAGGCCGGCTGTCTTGCATAAGAACGGCTCCAATCCCTACGCCGGATGTGTCGCACTCGATCTCGAATGTCTTGGTGAAGTGGGATAGAGATAGGCGAGGCGGGTGTATCAGCTTCTCCTTGAGCTTTTGGAACGCTCACTCTTGTGTGTCTCCCCAAAAAAAGGCTCGGTCTTTCTTCACGAGTTCAGTCATTGGTGCCGTAATGCTGCTCAAATTGCGGACGAATCATCGGTAAAACCCCACGAGGCCTAGGAAGCTTTGGACCTCTCCAACTGTGCTTGGTGCCGGCCAATCCTTGATAACTTGGATCTTCTCTTGATCCACAAGGATACCCTACTCACTAACAACCAAAAATTTTCCAAAGAATGCCCTAAGAACATTATTCATCAACCTCATGAATGTACTAGGTGCATTAGTTAAACCAAAATGCATCACTAGCCATTCATACAACCCATGTTTGCTCTTAAAGGCGGTTTTCCATTCATCTCCCTCTTTCATGCTAATTTGTTGGTATCGACTCTTAAGATCTATCTTAGAGAACATGCAAGAACCATGCAGTTAATCTAGCATATAATCTAAGTGAGGGATGGGATGGTGATACTTAACCGTGATGTTGTTGACTGCTCAACAATCAACGCACATTCGCCACGAACTATCTTTCTTGGGCATGAGGATGACAGGAATGACACAAGGTGACATGCTCTCTCGTACATATCCCTTCTTCATGAGCTCCTCTACTTGCCTCTGAAGTTCCTTTGTCTCCTCCGGGTGGGTTCGGTATGCCGGCTTGTTTGAAATGGACGCTCCCGGCACAAAGTGGATTTGATGCTCAATTCCTCGCATCGATGGCAAGCCGTGTGGTATCTCCTCAGGAAAGATGTCATCAAATTCCTGCAAAACATGAACAATAGGCGGTGGTAAAGCGTTAGTAGCCTCTTCATTCAATAATGTCTCCTTATACCGTACGAGAACCATTGGCCGGTTTACGAGCAATGCCTTCTTGGAACCCTTTGTGATAATTAGCGACTTTTTGGGTTCCCCAACCTTCCTAGCTTGTTGCACGATGTGAAGGTGATCTTTGTAGGCTTGCTTCGGCGATAAGGACAATAAGTTGATCTTCTTGACCTTGTGTCAGATGGAATGTCGATTGGTGTAGCCAACGTGTTGCGCGTTTGCATCGTATTGCCACGGACGGCTAAGCAAGAGGTGACTTGCTTGCATGGGTACCACATCACAGAGGATCTCATCCTTGTATCTTTCAATTCGAAACGGTACCTGAACCTTCTTGGTGACCCTTGTATCTCCGCTATCATTGAGCCATTGGAGCTTGTATGGCTTCGGTTGCTTGAGGGTGGGGAATCCAATATTCTCCACTAGAATGGTGCTCGGGATGTTGGTACAACTACCATTGTCGATGATGATGTTGCATTTCTTGTCGTGGATGTGGCCTTGGGTGTGGAAGATGTTCTCACATTGTTCGGCCGCATCGCCCTTAGGTTGTGTGCTAAGGACACGTCGTGTCACTAAGAGTCCGCCAAGCGTTGATTCCTCGTCTATCTCCTTTTCTGAGCTTATCTCCTCTGCTTTGTGCTCTCGATTAGATGAATGATTAGACTCGATATCACTGTTTTCTAGAATGACCATGGAACATTGATCTGGGCAATCCCGCACGTAATGCCCTTCTCAAGAACACAGAAAACAAGTGATGTCTCAGGTTCAAAGTGTCTGTGTTTCCCCTCCTAGGCTGTTGAAAGTCGGGTCTGGGATCAGGCCTCGGTGCTCGGTCGCTTCCTTTTGAATTATGTCCGAGTCGTTGTTCTAACCGTTGTGCTCGGTCCGAGCTACGTGGTGCCCTGTCCGGGCACATATCTGAGAGTATGGGTTGTTACTCTTCCCGATCAAGTCTCCAGGCTGCCCGGTCTGGACAGTGGTCTGCTCCATCCGGGCGGCTGTTTTGCGAAAAATTTTGCCACGTGTTTGAGCTGTTTCCTCCGTATCGTTGGTGCCTCGATCTCCTCAGTGGTTGTCTCTCATTTAATATGGCGAGATCCAGCAGTTCGTTGAGCGTTTGGCACCGATGTGGCTCCACTTTCTAAAAAATATTGATGTTAAGGGCCCGTTTGAAGCGGTCCATGGTGGTCCACTCGTCCTCTTTAGTTTACGCCCTCATCATCAACTTTTGCATCTCCTTGTAGTAATCCTCCACAGATAAGAATCAATGCACAAGGAAATTCAGATTGTTATGTACTTCTTCACAAAAATATAAAGGTACATACCGGCTTCTCATGATTTGCTTGAGTTGTCGTCATGTGTTGACCGGTTGGTCGTCGTTCATCCTTCTAAAATGGATGAGTTGATCCCACCAAATCAAAGCATAGTCACTAAATTTAGTAGTGGCTAGTTTGATCTTTCGTTTCTCGGTGTACTCGTAGAGATCGAACACCATCTATGTGTGCCTTTTCCACTCTAGGTATGCCTCCAGATCTGATGAGGACATCGGAGACCAGGATGACACGAGAGCCAGACACACGAGCGAGGTGGTGACCCGACGCTCCGAGCAAATGGAATCCTCCCATGGCCTAATCACGAGAGGACGAGCGCAGAGTTTGCGGACCAAGGCCGCCGAGATTATGAAGGAAGCCTATGAGACTCTCGTTCCTGATGATCACTTGCTCACGACCTTCGGAAGAATCGCAATCGTCTTGCGCATCGAACCGGATGCTGGCCAAATGCTTAGGATACTCAAATGACCAAACGACGGGGTGACATCACTCCCGCGTTCACAACGGTCACATGACGTCCCTTGGACGCTCCAGCGCGTTCAAACGGTCACATGACATCACTCCCGCATGCCTAATGGTCACATGACGTAACTCCCGTGTCCAAACGGTCACATGACTCCACTCCTGCATGTTCAACGGTCGGATGACGTCATTAAGACACTCCAGCAAGTTTATTTGGCCCATTTTTCCATTTTGTCACACTTTTCAGCCAGTAGAGGCAATAGGGCTATGAATTAGTGTATTTTTCTTTATTTCAAGGTCTTAGACTTGCCTATAAAAGCAGTCCTAACCTTCATTTGTAAACAACTTTGATTTTGGATGTAAATTTGAGTTTAAGGCATATCTCCTTTTATCTTAAACGTTTCCGGGAAACGTATCGCCTTCAATTTGTTTCAAGAACAATTGAAGTCTTTTCCAATTGTATCAAGAGGCTTCCGCACCTCTTATGGTATCTTTTGTTCCAACCTATCCGACGAATTCCGGTTAACAAACGAGGTTCTCGGTTTTCCCCAATAGTCGTCCCAAGCCACTTAGCCCATGCGTATATTAGATTGGTATCAGAGCCCGATTCTAGGACCAAAGGTACACTTCCACCCCTTTCAATTCGCTTTAAACTAATCTTTCTTGTTTCTTAAAGGAGATGGTCGAACAAGGAGAACACTCGGCACAAAACAGCCCAATCAATGTGATCATGCAAATGCTCCAAAGAATTGAGACAAGGATGAATCGCCTTGAAGAATAAAGAAGACAACAAATACCAGAAGCACCAGTGATTCATGAGAACTGTGTGGATCAAGAAGAACGCCCAGCTCCTCAACACAGACGACGTGAACATCGAGGGCCGTTACGAAATAACCCTGAGGAAGAGGATGAAGAGTTGCCGAGGCGACCTAGGCAACGAACCATCATCTGCGAGGATGAGTCTTCGGATGAGGAGCCACCCCGAAGACCGCGACATAACCATGACGATAATGGTTTGAAACTAAAACCGCCTACCTTTTCTAGACGCGTGGATCCGAAGCTTCTCTCGAATGGGAGAGGCGAATGGATAATAGATTCGAGTGCTACACCTTTTCGGAATGTAAAGAGGTGCAGTACGCCGCATCCCGACTCACAGAAGGCGTGCTCACTTGGTGGGATCGCGACGAAAGCACGAGACGACGATCCAGACATGGACCAATCTCATCATGGGGAGAAATGAAAGCCCTCATGCGCAAGAGATACGTACCTCCACACACTGAGAGCTTCAAAGAAGATATAGAAAGCTGAACCACGGAAGCAAAATGATCGAGGAATACTTTGAAGAATTTGAGCCTCTTTGCAACAGGCTGGAACTAGACGAAGATGAAGAAACAATAATGGCCCAATTCCTAGACGGACTAAACGAGCGGATCACTTGGAAGGTAGAAATACAACACTACCACGACTTGCAAGACATATTACATTTGTCGATTCAAATAGAGCAATAGATTCTTGAAAGCAAGCAGTTAGCCGAGGAAGGATGCAACCCACAAGGTCAACCGAACAACACCCAAGGCTGCCAGAAAGACCAAGGGTATATGATTATTCCAAGTGTAAAGCACGTGAAACATCAAGGGGTGCCAAAGGGAAAGGTAACAAACAAATTCCCTCAAACCCAACCCATACTCGTGAACTTGTGTGTTTTAGGTGCAAGGGCATAGGGCACATGGTACGAGACTACCCTAATCCACGGGTCATGAACATCACTAATCGCGGAGAATACGAGTCTATGAATGAAAATGAATAGGATGTAGATAACGAGATCGAATACCCAGAAAGCGGAGAGCTACTGGTGACACGACGTGTCTAAAGCACAATGGCTTGTCCACCAGAAACGGCCCAAAGAGACAATCTTCCATACGAAGTGTCTCGTAAAAGAAAAGTTATGTGGACTCATTATTGACAGCGGGTCCTGTACTAATGAAGCTGGTGCCTACATGGTAAGGAAGCTTGGCTTGGAGACAAAGAAGCACCCACATCCTTGAGAAGAAGGCCGAACTCATCAAAAAGATGCATGAGAAGGTTTGGGAAAACATAAGGCGCAAGATAACACAATATGCCAAGCAAGCTAACAAGGGGCGAAGACAGAAGGTGTTCAGCGAGGGAGACTGGGTGTGGCTACACATGCGACTCGAGCGATTCCCGGACAAGAAAAGCTCAAAGCTTGTACCAAGAGGAGATGGACCATTTCGTGTCCTTGAATGGATCAATGACAACGCCTACCGCCTTAAACTACCCGATGAGTATAACGTGTCAACAACATTTAACTTTGCTGACTAATCTCCTTGCGATGCAGGTGGTGGCATTCCACAGATGGAACGCTTGCAAGGGGGAGGGAATGATAAGGACATCGGACACAAGGATGACCCGAGATTTAGACACGCGAGCGAGGAGGTGACCTGAGGCACCGAGCAAACAGAATCCTCCCACGGCCTAATCGCAAGAGGACGAGCGCGGAGCTTGCGGACCAAGGCCGCCGAGATTCTGAAGGAAGCCTGGAAGACTCTCGTTCATGACGAGCACTTTCCCACGACCTTCAAAAGAATCGCGACCGTCTTTAACATCAAACCGGATGCAGGTCGAGACGCTTAAGACACTCAAATGACCAAACCACCGGGTGACATCACTCCCGTGTTCACAACGCTCACATGAAATCCTTGGGACACTCCAACACATTCAAACGGTCACATGACGTCACTCCTGCATGCCCAACGGTCACATGACGTCACTCTCACGTCCAAACGGTCACTTGACATCACTCCTGCATGCCCAATGGTCGGATGACGTCATTAGGATACTCCACCAAGTTTTCAGCCCATTTTTCCATTTTGTCAGACACTTTTCGGCCAGTAGAGGCAATAGAGCTATGAATTAGTTTGTTTTTCCTTATTTCAAGGTCAGAGACTTGCCTATAAAAGAAGTCCCAACCTTCATTTGTAAACAACTTCGATTTTGGAAGTAAATTTGAGTTTGAGAGCATATCTCCTCATATCTTAAACGTTTTCAGGAAACGTATCTCCTTCAATTTGTTCCGGGAACAATTGAAGTCTTTTCCGACTGTATCAAGAGGCTTCCATACCTCTTATGGTGTCTTTCGTACCACCCAGCCTAACGAATCCCGCTTATCAAACGAGATTCTCGGTTTTCCCCAATACGCATCCTAAGCCACTTAGCTCGTGCGCGTATCAGGATCACTACCCCCGGTGAACATTGGGATGTCCACTCTCACACCACCGTTGTCATGGTCATGGAAGTATCTTTGTGGTACCCTTCTCTCTCACCTTTATCTTGCCACGAAGGGTAGCTCATCTCCGTCATCGGAGGGTCTGTTTGCGCCTTCCCCGCCGTGTCGGCCAAAGCACATGTTTGTGTTGTTGTCCTCATCTCTTTCTAGGTCGGCTCTAGGATGTGGTCCTTGGCCTCCCCTAGGTGGTATCTTAGACCCGGCTTGATCATGATTGGGCCTTGGATGAGCCGGTTCTCCCCTCTAGAATCGCGATTGTTGTTGTTGAGCTGTGAGGAGATGCGTGAGATTTGTGATTTGCTCTTGGATAGCTTGAAACTCCTCTCATGTCACTTGAGGCTCCGGTGCTCTGTTCACAGATCCTTTGCTCTCGTTGGACATGATGAATCAAAGGAAATGATACCAGAACAAGTTAGTACTCATGCAAAAGAAATTGAGAATAAACCAACGCACAAACGAATTCAAGCGAAGTTAATCACTCAACCTTCTTATCAAGCTCAGTCCCCGATAATTGTAAGGTCTACTAGGCTCCTTCGAGCTCCTTTGGTGGAATGATCTCAGGTTCCTTAGGATTCCTGATCTTCGAGCTCACTTTTTCAAAACGTGTTCGTTGTCCGAGTCCAAGTGCTTTGCCGCACGTGTGGTGTGTTTCTCGTGTGTTGAGCCACCCGTTTGATGATGAACTTAGGATGGTGTCTCCTTGGTTCATCCTCTAAGGAGTAGCCCTTCGGCTCTTTGATTCCACTTTAGTTTTCTTTCTTTTCTCTCTTTTTTTAGGCTCTCTGGCCGTTTCTTTTTTCAAAAAAAATCTAAACCCTAAATGACTTAGTGGCTGAACCTCAAGAGAGAGAACAACCAAATCCTTTAGAAATAAAATGAGCAAGAAGAAACGAGATCGATTGAGGCACTAGTTACTTAAAAACGAAATGGAAAGAGACTTTATGATCTGAATCGGTTAATGAAAAAACCTCCTCAATCCAAGACTCAATTGTGCTAAATGAGAAACGATATGAACTAAGAAACTTGGATTGATACAACCATGTGAAATTGTGGCTCTAATACCAACTGAAGCGAGGTTGGATTGTGCGTTTCACTCGGTCGTGCGTATGAAGGCCTTTAAACCCGTAGACGGATACGTGCTGAAGAACGTTGGCCCAAATCTCAGCGAGACCATCCAAAACCCTTGAGCATATGCACCTCTACAACTCTTAGGACGATACAAGTCGCCACAAGCAACCGTAGTTTGTTGCTTGATAAATCGAATTGAGCAAGTCTTGGACTTGAATGATTTGTGTGAGATGAATCTCCCTATATAAAGAACAATTAGCTAAGCTAGTTTGATCTGTAATTGGTACAAAAATTACTTGTTTTATGTTATTCATGTGTGCCTTTTTTAAAAAGGAAAAAGGCCAAAACAAATCCCCCACGTTACACTCTTATTCAAACGCCTAAGTCTCTTATTGATCCCTAATTTTCCTAGATTTTATTCTTAAAGAATAGGTACGAAATAAACCATAAATGAAAAATTTATTGGTACAATTTGAATTCAAATTTGAATTTGAATGACACAAATCCAAGACACTTCCTCTTGATGGGTCTTTGTGTGGTTCATGGGCTTGTGAGGTTCTAAACCCTTCAAATGATCTTGTTGTTCAATATCTTAGGCTTATGAGATGTCTTTAACCTTCTCCTGTAGCCTCTTGGTATTGGATCTAGTCAAAGGCCCCTTTAGTGTGCTTGAAATCTCGAAAGTTGGCTATAAGTGTGCACTAGGGGTCTCGCCAGAAAAGCTGCTGCAATAACGTGGGAAAAGTGACGTTCGGGCGGTGGTCTGGTACTCATCTGAAAGATCTTTGAGTGCTGGTTCTAATGGTCTTGGTTTCATCGAATTTGGACTTCGGGAAGGCCTCCATTTGGGTGTTTTCGCAAAACAAAAGTCTCATTTCCGAATTCTGTGGCCCGCGAATCCCGGACGCAACCGGTTACCTGCAAGTATCGGACGTGATCCATCCCTCGACCAATGCGTCCTCGTTAGCATCCCGTGTATCAGCGTCCTCGTCAGCATCCGGCGCGTCCGCATGATCCGCTTCCTCTCCACGGCCATTGTCTTGCCCGTTTGACCCGTTTGTTCTGTCTGTTCGTTCGAGGCTTGCATTTTTTGTGATGCCCTCATCACTAACTTATTCACAACTAATAGGACCGAGTCAATAAATTCAAATTTGAAGACGTCAAAAATGTTTTCGGACCTACACTTTTGGATATTTTTTTGGGAAAGACAATGGAATGGTTCAAAAGGGAGAGGTTGGAAGAAGCTACTGGTGATTATTCTCAAAAGTTAACACCGTATGTTGATAAAGGTGACAAGATACCATAACTATGTTCAACAAACTATCTCCGGGAGACATGGCATTTGGCTTACCTAGAAACCGTGTATCTAGTTCCTGATTGTAGTGATTGGAACATTCCTCCTCAATAGTCTGATGTTACTGTTCTACCTCCTATGTTGGCTGAGAAAAGGAAAAGTGGGAGGCCTAAAGAGAATCGTCATCTCTTCGTCTACGTTTCTAACTTCAAATCCTCCGTAAAATCTTAGTGACCTTTGTGACCTCTGTCATAAAGGTAATATGGTGGAGGCAAAGCATTATGTTGTCTCTGTGTTACTCAAGGTCTTGGTAATCGCTAGACTCTCATCCTCTAGGATAAGATCTATAGTTGAATCCGGTAATTGGTGCATGTTCCACTATAGAGTACCAGATGAGAACACCGTTTATGAAAAACTAAAACTCTTTGTTATCCCCTAAAATCACAGAGTGATTTAATAGGACAAACATTTGAACCTTCGTCAAGATGGAGTCACAATGAAAATGAAATATATGCCTAAATTGTGACTCTTTGTAGAAGTAACGCAATTCATATTCATCTAAGATTCCTCTAGACCTCTTTATTGTCTCATGAGTATAACACTTGGTGGTGATCTTTGACATTCTGTCCATGCGCTTGAATTTATAGAGAAACTTCAGCTTTTGCGGCACCTGCAAAGTGACCAAATAAGACTACATGAGACTTCTACCGACTCAAGCGACCCTTTCGACTCAAGCAGTCTTAGCGACTCAAGCGACCCTTGCGACTTAAGTGACCCATGCGTCTTAAGCGAATCCACCCTAGCAACTCAAGCGGCCCTTGCGACCCAATGAGTCTCTTGGGTCAAAGAGGGTCATGAGTCTCAAGCGACTCACTGGGACTCCTTACCCTCTTCGACTCAAGTGACTCAAGCAACCCTTGCGACTCAAGCGACCCCTGAGACCCAGTGAGTCATTTGAGTCGAAGAGGGTTATGAGTCTTAAGCGACTCACTAAGACTCCTGACCATCTTCGACTCAAGTGTCTCAGTGATACTCAAGTGACTCACTAAGACTAACACCCATTTGAAATCAATAAACAATTTCGCTTTCAACACCCTTATCTCTAATGTATTTCACCTGCAACGTAAAACTTTAAAATCGATCCACTCACAAACGCCATTGAAGATTGACTTGTGCTCTCTTCTTCATTACTCATCTTTGCCATTTCTCTCTTTCTTTATCACTTCAAAATTTCCTTGGTCTCAACTTCGAAATTCCCTCTTGCTTATTTTGAACTCGATCCTTACTCTCAACTTCGAAATCGCCTCTCCCTGTTTGCTTTCAACTTTAAAAGAGGCTTCGTGTCGAAAAAGTGACACCGTGTGGGTTTTCACGTGTAAAAAGTAAGGTCAAATTTTTCTTTTTACATTTTTTGATTTTTAATCCTTAGGCTTACGAGGATATATGTGAAGTAAGTAAGCTCGACGAAGGGATCCTTGATATTCTCCCGATTTAAACAATGATACATAAATATTCTGACACCCAAATTTCCAGAAATATGGACAGAAATACAAAGTTTATTATATAGAGAAAAAGAATCAAATTTTGATAATCCATGTCTACAAAATGATTTGAATGTTCAGAACTTTAAAAAGCCATGCGAAGAAAATAAGAGATCAATGAAACCGGCATCTCGCCATATGTTTCCCCACATCTCGGCAGTTATAATATTCATAAATAGACTCTACTACTCATCAAGAAAAGGGTAGTCTGTGTATCCAACAACAGAATCTGATGTGTAGAACGTTGACCTGTCGTACTTATTCAACGGAGCATCGAGCTCGAAACGCCTCGGCAAGTCAGGATTTGCCAAGAACGGTCTCCCGTACGCAACAAGATCCGCCCGTCCCTCAGCAATGGCCGCATTCCCGTCTTCCTTCATGTAACCTCCCGCAACGATGAATGTCCCCTGGAACGCCTTCCTCATAGGCGTCAGGGTTTCAACGCACTCTGACATATTTCCCAATGTTTTCATTCTCGGTTCTACCATGTGGCAGTAGAGAATTTTGTATTTGTTAAGCGATTCTGCCATGTGAATTCCTAATGCTTCAGGGTTCGAGTCGTCCGACTCCATGTAGTTCGCAAAGGGTGAGAGCCTTATTCCGACTCTATCGGGGCCTATTTCGTTCGCCACCGCTTCCACTACTTCAAGAGCGAATCTGCAGCGGTTTTCTAATGATCCGCCGTATTTGTCGGTCCTGTCGTTCACTTGCTCCTTCAGAAACTGGTCGATCAAGTAACCGTGTGCCGCGTGAATCTCAACCCCATCAAAACCTGCAACGATTCTATAACTTGTATTTCTAGACTACATAATCTTTGGGTTTATTTGTATACACGTCTTAAAAGGGATTTTTGCTTACCGGCTTCTATAGCGTTTCTTGCTGCCAGTCTATAGTCATTGACAATGCTGGGAATTTCATCGGTTGTTAGCCTTCTCGGAGGTGTGTACCTATTTTTGTCGATGCCGTTAGCATCTAGTTCAGGTGTCAACGGCTTATCTGTGCTCGAGATAGGCGCTTGCCCGTTTGGCTGAAAACCTGAAAACGGAGAAATTCAGAATTTGAAAGAATCAAAACCTACCCTATTTTCATTTGGTTTTCAATCCATGTACGCATTTGTGGAACCACGAGAAACCACTCGTGTCAAACCTATTTGATTGGGAATTAAAAAATTATCTTAAGAATTGCAAAAACACGGATACAAACCGAAAACAAACAAAACATAGACAAATCTCAAAAATTGAAAGCATTTTGGGAGAGTAAATCAATAGAAGAAATGTAAACTGTTCAAAACCAGCCAAATCCATGCGCAAAAATAAACAAGAGATTTGAGGCAAACCTCGGTTGGAGACTCTTCCGGTATGCCAAAGCTGACAGAAGAAAATACCACCCTTTGCATGAACAGCATCCACGATGGGTTTCCATGCCTCAACCTGCTCTTTGGTCCATATTCCAGGCTCGTCTTTGTAGCTTCACGTACACACACGTCAGATATAAGTAAAGAGTATAGTTTTGACAATCTCAAATCGAAACCCGAAAAGAAAGTTTTTAGCTTCCGATTTGAAATTGGTTGCGAAAATAACTTTTTAGAGCGGTTATGATTACGCTTTTGCATTACCCCAAAGCTGTATCGGACATTGCAGTCCCTTCAGAGATGAGAAGACCTCCCGACGTCGTTCTCTGAGAGTAGTATAAGACCGCGTGAGGCTGAGGAACGTTGCCGTATGATCTCAGTCTCGTCAATGGCGCCAAAACAACCCTGCACCACAACAACGTGTGTGTACACTCTTTACCGTGACATAAGTTTTCATTTAAATCAATCTTTTAATAGTTTAGGTGTGTTTAATAATATATATAAGAGTATTATTTATATTTTAATCGATTTAGGACAATACATTATAATATTATAATAAGATTTACATTCTATCGAATGTGAAATAACGCAGTATAACATAAGAGTTAACAAATTTTTCGGAAAAAAAAATAAAGAACAAGAACCTGTGAGCAAGCTTGAAGTTTCCCATCTCATACTGAGTGAGAAGGGGAACAGAACTCTGTTTGGTTGCTGAGAAAATTGCATTTGCCATTTTCACGATTATGAAGCTTGATATGTCCTATGTGAATGATGCTGAGGAAACGTGCAATATATATAGAGGATTATTGATATTATGATGACGTCTCTCAGTACGTAGCAATCATTTTTTTTTTCATTTCAGATTCTTTTTTTATATCAATCCAAATACCGTGTTTACAATTTTCCTTTTTGGTATAAGGTGTTTATAATTTTTAACAGTTCTGGACGAGACTTGATGAGGTGCATATACATTGAGATATATACAATATATGTAGATACATATCTATACACTAAATAAAGTTTCATTAAGGAAATATGATCTCAATTTAGGTTATACAATATATACAATCTATAGAAATACAGAAAATACAATCTATAGAGAAGAAAAAGGGAATCTTCTCTGAAACAGAAAATACAGGTCCGCGTAGCAAACTACATGGAGAAGAAAAGGAATTTAGCAATGGATTAGCTTAGTTACCGATAAGAGAGAGGGTGATGATGTGGATTGTGAAGTTTATTAGATAAGACCCTCGGTTTGCTGCAGAGTATCAATTTAAGGTTATGGCGGAAGAGATTGAACTTGACGATTGTCTGTTTTATACTTGTGCTCTAAAACAGATAATACAACTCAGCATAACAAATTACATAGAGCAGAAAAAAATTTTGCAAAGGAAAGGTTTTGTTACAATGCTTTAACTGATCGGAGAGAAATATTTTTAATTTCCAATGGATATCAATAATTTTTAGACCATTGATTTGGATTGTTAAAACTTACCATCTATTACAATTTTTAATGATGGTTCAACATTGCTTATTCCTTGAAATGTTTCAAAGCCTACCATTGATACATCATTGATAATTATATCAACGATGCACATTCAAAACTATCAACGGAAATTTCTGTTGGAAAACAATTACAAATATTAACTAGAAACTTTTGTTGATATCTATTGAAATATATAAAAGATTACAATGTTTACATTAATTCAAAGAGTTAAGATATATAAACGCCTTTCTTTGACATCCCATAAAATTTCTTGAGAATTTATCAATGGTAGGTTCTTTCAAAGACCATTGTAATAATATAAAATCTTATCAATGATAATCGTTTAAAACTTATTGAAATTGGAACATGTTATCAACCGATAATGCTTGCTAAAAACACGAGAAAATTGATTTTTTTTTAGAATTCCTATAGATAATATCGTTGGTTAATTAAAAAAAATCAAAACTTAAAACAATATAAAAATATATAAACATTAAAATTTGATACAAAAAATATGGAGTGTTTATATATAAATAGGTCATCTTTGTCGTCGTTTGTTCCTTCCTTATCAAGATTTGCACCTCTAAAAGTGTGCAATATCACGTTAGAATCAACCGCTGAAACTTGTTTCGTCGACATTGTTTTGTCTGCGGGAAGTGTTATGATGCGTTCAAGTTAAAAACCTAAACCAACTCCACAAGTATACGGCACGTGTATAGTATAATATAGGTATCAATCTCACACGGACTACGCAACACAAATCAAATCTAAGTAGTCTAGAATGATTAAGCAAGTGATAGTTGAATTTATATGAGAAATTAAGCTAATAAAAATGAAAGTTCAAGCGATTAGACAAACGTTCTGGAGAACTAGTTTCACCACTAGGTAATCAAAGAATAACACTTCAACTACTAACAATCATGCATACTCTGTAACACGTTAAAGGCATACGATCTTAATATGTCTAAGACCCTCTTTCAAGGCAAAGAAGACGTGCATAAAAAGCAAAGCCCCTACTTTCGTGGTTGATCTACCGATTTATACCTTAAGCTCAATGATTCATTTGTTTTAACCCTCAATTGGAATTACTTTATTTTTGTGACCTCATTGCAATTGTTCTTAATGATGCGCATCAGAGTTAAATAAAATAACCTAAACTACCCGCAAGTGCACGGCACGTGTGTAGTATTTTAGGTGTCGATCCCACAGAGACTACGCAACACTACCTAAACTCGAACTAGGAATCAAACTTGCGAATGAACGAATATGGATGAAGAAAGAAATACTGAAAGTAAATAAACTACTTGGGTTCTAACGATAAGACAAACGTTCTAGGAATCTAGTTTCACCGCAAGACTACCGAAACCAACGATCAATCTATCTATCATGCAATCCCAGTTAAAGCTATCTAAGGCAGACGATCCTAACGTGATATCTACCCTCTCTCAAGGCATAGACACGTGATCTAGACAGGTTGCCCCCTATTTTCGTGGCTGACACCTTGAACTAAACCCATAAGCTCTTTGATTCGCCCGTTTCACCCTCAACCGTTGCTACCCTACTTTCATGGCCTAACCTCGGTTGTTCTAAACCTGATCTTCTAGGACTAGAATTCTCCTTTCGGTCCTTTGCCTAATCCCTAACACATGCATCTACGTGGCCATCGCAAACACAAGTAAATTCAAGCACTCAGATA
>CM071868.1:21333912-21348783 GCA_036759665.1 Gynandropsis gynandra | reverse complement strand
CTAATCCCTTCTCCTAGAACAAACAAACTACTCGCTCATGCATCTGTAAACAAACATAAACAAAGTAGAAAGTCTAAGGAACATGAAAACCAAACGAAACCGAAGTGTCGGGGCTTGATCTCCAATGCTTCTCGCTTGTCTCCTCGCAAGAATCTCCAAAATCACGAACTGAATGAATGTCCAATGTGTCCCTGCTCTAATGACGTCTTCTGCCTCCTTTTAAGCCTCCTAAGTCGGTCCAATTGTTTCCTTAGTTGCCCCCACGAGTTCCCTTATGTTTTAAGTTAATTTAACTTAAGTTTGCTGTTTTCTCGGGCCGCGACCCGCTCGGGCGGTGAATGTGCCCGCTCGGGTGCGGCTAGGGCAGAACAGGCGGGTCATGGGCTGTGTGGAGTGCCCGATCGGGCATGATGAGTTCCCGCTCGGGTATGAGGCTGCTGGGCGAGCATTTTCTTGCCCGAGTCATGCGTGAATACACACCAAATTTGCCGTAGCTTTTGCCCAATCGTGCATGAGTTGTCCCCGACCGGGTGGAGGCTTTTCCATTCTAAATCTCGTCCCGTTTGTCCAGTGATGATCCTCGAAGTTGCTCCTTAGCTCTGTGCATGTTCCTTTAGCTCCAAAATGATCCAAATACGCGTAAAAAAACCTGTAAGAACATGAAAATGCGAAAACAAGTAAAACGGATACGAAATCATGCGTAAAACATCACATATATATCAAAAAAACGTCTCCTAAATCGTGCAAGAAATACGTATGAAAACGAGATGATCACTTAACCTATTTATTCCATCTCCTAGAACAATGCAACTACTCGCACATGAAGTCTGTAAAAAACATCATGTTAGATATAGAAAACATGAGAGGAAACAAAGAAAGGAGAGCAAAGAATCAGGAAGTCGGGATTCAGAACCATCTTTGAGTTCCTCTACATTGATCCAAGCGTTGTAGCTCTCTCTAATAGATAAGAACTATTCAATTTGAAATTTCAAATGCATTTCACTCCATACTTGTGTATCTTACAAATAAGGTCTGGAGCTACTTATATAGGAAAGTCTACACAACTTGAAAGAAATAAAATACATTATTAAAATGACTTAGTGCTCTACTACCCATACTTTGTGTCCATACTATGGTGCCCATATTTGGTTTCCATGCTTGGTGCCTATACTTTGATGTCCATTCTAGGTGGGGTTCGTTTGGACATTATGGAGATATTTATGAGAGTGATCTTATGTTGGTCATTGGAGAAATTTGTGGAAGCAATTGGGGAAAATGGTCTTGTTTTTCATTCCCTTCTTCGTCGTTTCTCATCTTGTGTTATCCCAATTCTCACTTATTAAATCCTACAAACAGAACAATAAAAGAAATAACTAAAACTAATATATAATCACACGTAAATGTCACAACGATCATTAAAATTGGTCATAATATGACTCATAAACTCTGTACGAAACGTAGTGATCATGCTACATCGCATGAAGGATGGTAAAATTAACATATCATGAGTTTTATAAAAATCTCCATGTTTCCCATCTTGATAGATTGATCCCCTACAATTTTTTTTAGAAATTTGATGTGGTGTTCTTGAGAGTACGTTTTTCAAAATGAGGTATGGTCATGGTATCTTCTACAATGCCTTTTTGTAGAGAATACGACCGTAAAATATGATCTCATACGACTCAACTCACTTCAAAATAATTTTATTACTAATAACATAATTTCAATTTTACATTATTAAGTTTTTTGTGTAAATAGATCTTGTCTTTTTCGAGCAAAGTAGTTCTTCTAGAGATGTCGTGGTGGCTTGGGACTATTTTCTGATATTCTCAATCACAATAACCCGCCATTCTTCTTTTGACATTTTAATGTTGTTGGATATTATTCTTCTCTTTGACATTTCAATGTTGTTGGATATTGGACGTGGTATACTTTCTAAGGTTAATATGTTGAAACAAATGGATCATACTATGTATATTTTTGTTAACTGTTGATGTTAATTCCTCCTTATCGATCTTTTTGTGTGTCACGTTCTATTATTGGATCAAATTATTTACACTTATAACTCGTGATTTTGAATCCAACTATGTCAAGATATTCAACATGTAGAATTTAACACACATCAAAATTTTATGTACGTTTATGTTTCCCATTGTCATATGTGTGGAATGTACTTTTATCATATTAAGGTCATCTACACATAAATGAGGATTAATGTCCATTAATTCTTCAATAAAGATCATAAATATATACCAAACTATGTAAGTATGGGTGTGAATATACAGTTATATAGATGTGATTACATATACCTTTAATTGATCATAGCTCTTGGCAATTGGAGTTAGCAAATATTTCCCGGATCTCTCCTCAATATGTCCTCTTTGCGTAAAAATCTTTAGAAACATTGCAAAACATGGATCATACTGATATAGATAATATGTATGGTATTTTTATGACCTATACATATTTTGAATGTAAGCCTCAAAATATAAAATGTTGAAATATGTTATCTCTAGTAACAAATACTACTTTAGAATCAACCCTTCGACTGCCATTTTCTGTTACCTTCCGGTTTAGATGGAAGAAAAATGTTACGAGTGGATACATCCATCTAATTAATCTAGCCCAACGAATATTCTCTCTACAAAAAACATGTAATTTCCAACGAATGCGGTCTAAAAGACTACAATGTAAAAACGTTAAAGTTAGCATCCTTAAAAAATATTTTATTAAGTAAATAATTACAATTAAAAATTATCTTATTATTTACCTCTAAATAAATTTTATCTTTTTGTAAAAGACCGAGATCGTCAGGAGTTGAACCGTAGGCTTATATTGTTGTGTGATCTTTTTCGTCTCAGCTTTCATGGTCCATTCTGCCTGAGGGTCGTTGAGTTCAGGTTTGTCGCTCTGTTCTCCGACGATAGAATTCTTCTTGGTATGAGTTTCTACAACCAGCTCAAGAAGAGTCAACTTTCTTCTCATCCTTTGCAATTTTATATAACAATAAAATTTAAATAATTAATTAAATCAAAATTTGCAAATTCTTTCTTTTGTTTAGGGAATGATTTTGATCCCAATGTATGCCGATACGGACCATCCGCGGGAACCTTCTCGTCGTACCGACATTTCTTGGTCTTCTCGCTCTTGGCCTTGAAGTCCTTGGACTTCCAATATTGGACGAATTGGTTGAATATCTTATTCGTTGCCCATGTTGGTTTGTCATTCTTCTTGTAATAGTTGCGCTTGACATTGTTCATCATCAAGAGCAATCGGGCTTGCATGTCGTGCATCCAAGCTGTATACATGCGTGGCGTATCGTTCTTCCTCCATCTATATGCGTGGTGCAAAATTAAATTGTAATAAATTAGTTTTAAAATAAATACTTAAAACTAAATTTTATATTAAAATTACCACCATCAACGGAGTATAACTTCTTGCATCACCTGCCAAGAATAGTACAGTCGATCTTGTAGCGATCCTTGGATGAGGTTGTTTGATCATCTCATTTTCATACGTATTTCTTGTACGATTTTAGAGATGTTTATGATATATATGTGGTGCTTTACGTATGATTCCGTATCCGTTTTACTTGTTTTCGTGTTTTCATGTTCTTACGGGTTTTATGCGTATTCGGTTCATTTCGGAGTTATAGCACGTGCACGAGACAATGAGCCAACATCGAGGATCATCACGGGACAAACGAGACGAGAATCAGTATGGAATAGCCACTACCCGAGCGGGTAACTCCCTAGCCCGAGCGGGCATTTGTTACGGCGATTTTGTCCAGCGAATCAAGCACGAGTCGGACAAGAAATACCACGCCTGGGGCTTGAGCTCGAGCGGCCAGACCATGAGCCCGAGCGGGCAGCCCTTGAGCCCGAGCGGGCAACCTCTTTTCTCATCACGATCCCGCGCGACCTCCCGCGTCGTACCCGAGCGGGTCGCTTACCCTACCCGCACGGGTCGCGTCCGCCACTTGCAACTCCAAATAAGTTAATTTGACTTAAAACAAATGGGAGTTTGTTGGGGACTTATACAATAAGGAAAACGACTTTAGAGAAGAGGAATAAGTGATATTTCGCTGGAGGAACTAATGGAAACGTCACCCAACTTATTCAAGAATGGAAACTCATGAAAAGACAACAATCGGTGGCTGCTGCAACATAAGGAAGAACTGAACGTCCAGAAGGAAAGAAAGGGAGAAAAGGAAAGAAAAAAGGAAGGAAAGAAGAAGAGAGGAGCGAGAGGTCGAGCTCATTCACAAACTTTTCAGTTCTTGATCGAGGAGAGAGTACAGAGAAGGAAGAAGGTTCTTGCGAAGGAGACTTACAAGGAGCATTGGAGATCAACCCCAGACTTCGGTTTCGTTTGGTTTTCATGTTTCCTAGACCTTCTATTTCGTTTATGTTTGTTTACGGACGCATGAGCGAGTAGTTTGTTTGTTCTAGGAGAAGGGATTAGCCCATGGCTATCCCGGAACCACTTTTGATTTATCTTTGAATGCATCTTCCCAGTTTTGTTTATCTATTCTTTATCTGAGTGCTTAATTTACTTGTGTTTCTGATGGCCACGTAGATGCATGTATTAGGGATTAGGAGAAGGATCGAAAGGAGAATTCTAGTCCTAGTAGATCAGGTTTAGAACAACCGAGGTTAGGCCAAGAAAGTAGGGTAGCAGCGGTTGAGGGTAAAACGGATGAATCACAGGTTTTATGGGTTTAGTTCAAGGTGTCAGCCACGAAAGTAGGGGATAATTTGACTAGATCACGTGTCTATGCCTTGAGAGAGGGTAGATGTCATATTAGGATCGTCTGCCTTAGATAACTTGAATAGGATTGCATGATAGATAGGTTGATTGTTAGTCTCGGTAGTTTGTGGTGAAACCGGATTCCTGGAATGTTTGTCTCATTCTTAAGAACTAGTGTGTTTATTGTTTTTAGTATTTCATTCTTAAAACCATATTTCTTTCGTTAGCAAGTCTTATTCGTAGTTTGAGTTTAGGTTATATTGCGTAGTCCCTGTGGGATCGACACCTGAAGTACTACACACGTGCCATGCACTTGCGGGTAGTTTAGGTTATTTTTGTAACTTTGATAACGCATCATTGTTGTTCGTATGTTTCAGAACATCGTCCACATCTAACCTGAACATGAAAATCAAATGATTAGATAGTATTTATAATTAAATACAATAATAATTATGCAATTAAAATCTTACCATAACGTCCCGTCAGGATGTTCAGGATCAATAATCGGGATGGAAGGACTCTCGTCGAAACTATCGATCAATGCGTCTATATCCACCATTAGTCTTCTTCCTCAAATATTAATGGTACCGATATAGGTGAACAAAGTCAATATTGTGGAGGTGGAGGTGGTTGTGGGGCTCCTGCCGAAACCTCCAACATTCCACCGTAACCGACAAATGGTTGAGCTCTCATTGTATTTAATTGTGTTTAAGTGTTTGAGATAATTTATGTTTGAAGAGAATTTTTGTTTTGAGATTATGTTGAAAAATAAATTGTTCAATGGATCATATACAGAATTTTCCAACGGGCATCCGTTGAAAATGTCAAAGGATGCCCGTTGGAAAAAACGTCACATCAACGAATACAATTAATTGACATGAATGTTGGTTTCTCAATGGATATCCATTGGCATTTTCAACATATGCCTGTTGGCAACACCCGTTCCTGAGGCAACAGACAATGTAATGGCGGTACGCATCCCCTTACAGCAGGCATCCGTTGGAAATTGCAATAGATACCCGTTGAGATCTAAAATCGATGTTATCAGCATAGGATAGCCATGATTACCGTTTTTAATGGGCATCCGTTGCAAACAGCAAGAGATTCATGTTGGACAGCCTTCAACCAGCATCTGTTGCACTGAACTAGTGGGTGTTTGTTGGCATCTACCGACGGTCATCAGTTGGCCACCTAAACAATGGTAACGGGCATTTGTTTCATTTTCCCAACAAAGCGTTGATAATTTGAAAACCTTCAAAGTTATCAAGCATAATTTAATGTTTCAACGCGTTTCCGTTTCCATTTCCAGCGGATGACCGCTGAAACTCGAATATATTAATTTCAAAAATAATTTAAAAAAGTTAGATAAAGTTTGATATTACAATTACACTATTTACATTTCTTCTTTTGTAGATTCTTCGATTGGCGAGTCTTCCTTCAATTGTTCATTGAATTCATCATCGTGTTCATCTTCTGCATCTTCCGGTTTAACTTCGTCATAATCATTGATGTATTCTCCATCTCTAATTGTTCTTGCGAGAATCTCCTCCCGATTGTCTATATCAAATAATCGTATCGACTCAGGGTGATCAGGCAAGAGACCTTCTTTTTCATCTTTTCTTATAACTTCTCGTGGCTTGATCTTTACTACGGCCCACCACTCTTCTCTTCGACGTTTCAATGATTTTGGATATTGCACGTAATATACTTGATCTGCTTGATCTATTGTGATGAATGGATTATACTTACCGTATTGTCGTGCTGGATTGATGTCAATTCTTCCCTATTGATTTTCCGCGTACCATGTTCTACGATTGGGTCAAACCACTAACATTTAAAAAGCATCACCTTCAATCCAACGAAACCTAGATATTTTACCTATAGGATTTTGTTCAAAATTCCATAGAAGTTATCACCTTCTATAGCACTATTAACGTAAACATCATAATTGTATGTGCTTTTATGTTTTCCGTGTTCGTACGTGTGGAATGTGTATCCACGAGTAAACAAAATTGGCTAACACAAAACATTTCTTGCAGAACCTTTAGCCAAATCTTTTAACCTGGTAGGATGTCCCTCATCAGAACATTTGACCTATATAACATAAAAACAAACGAATACTTTATAATATAACCTTATATATATATATGACGTACGAATATACGTTTAATCTCTCAACCACAAGCCATAATGTTGAACTTCCATTTTCGTGAGTTCATCTGCATTTAGTTGAGGAAATATACCCATTACTTTTTTCATCAAATATCTTGTATAATGAAAGTATATAACACACATATACATTTGAAAAAAATTTGTGTTTAAAAGATCTATTTTCATTGTTTTGTATCTTTCGAAAGGTAATTCCTCTTGACAATTTAGTAATATATATGTATGAATGTGATTATACTCATCTGGTGTTAGCCAATATTCTTTAGATTTCCCTCATGTACGACTAATCAGTGTAAAAATCTCAAGAATTGTACCAAATTGTGGATTATATTGATATAAACAGTTTGTGTGATCTTCCGCTGAGCATCTTTGTTTTTTCGAAATATGCGACTCGAAATAAAATGTGCTGAAATATGCGATTTCTTCCAAAAGTATTGTTTAACAATAGATCCTTCAACCGAATGTTTTCTTTTTGCTTTTTTTTTCTTTAAATGAAAGAAAAACCTTTCGAAAGCATACATACATCAGAAATGAACTGGCCCACCGAGTATTGTCTCATTTGCTAAATGTATTGACAAATATTTCATGACATCGAAGAAGAAAGGCGAAAAACTTTTCCCAATTAGCATAATACTTCAGAGATATTGTTTTTCATTAATTCCAAGTCATCCCTTTTTTAAACTTCTTGAAGATATATATCGGAAAAATATGTTAATTCCACATAGTACATCATGAACGTTTCGTGGTAAGAGCTCAGCAAATGCAATTGGAATAAATCGCTGCATAAAAACGTCACAATCATGACTTTTCAACCTAATCAGCCTCAAACAAACAATATCTACACATTGAGCACTGTTTGATGAATATCAATCTGGAAATTTAATTTCTTCTTTTAACCACCTTAATAATGTGGTTTTCTCTGGCCTAGACAATCCGAATATTGAGAGAGGTGCCCTTCCATCTCGTAACTCCAACTCAGATCTTCGACATATTATCATCAAATATTTTTTTGATTGTATATTTGCCTTAGTTTTCCCTCGTCATATTCAAAAAAGTGTTGATGATGTTATCGAAAAATTTCTTTTTGATATGCATAACATCCAAATTATGACGCAATATTTGTGATTTCCAATAGGGGTGGGCATTTCGGGTTACTAGGACAGACTCGGACCGACCCAACCCGAATAATCCAACCCATGAGATATATGGTTTTTATAGAAAATCCATATGGCTTTAATATAAAAAACCCGAATGGGTTCGGGTTAGTCCGAGTTCAGATTCGGGATAATCCGAGGAACCCGAACAACCCAAAAAACAAAAAAAACTAAAAAAACCCTAACCCTAAACCGTGAATCGTGACACAACTCCCACTCTCCCTCACTCACGCGTTTAAAACCCATTTAAAACCCAAATTACCCGTTTTAAACCCGAATTATTCGTTTAAAACTCAAATTACCCGTATTTAAATAACCCCAAAATTCCGAATTACCCAAAATATCTAAATAACCCAAATACAATTCGGGTTTTTTGGGTTCAATGTCTCAAAACCCAAACAACACGAACCCAGACCGAAACCCGAGGAACCCATCCCGAAAACCAAGTGGGTTTAATTGGGTTCAATTTTTTATAACCCGAGGAACTTGAACCCTGACAGAACCCGAGGAATCCATTCCAAAACTGGGATTGTCCACCTCTAATTTCCAATATGATAGTTCCAAAAAGTTACTATGTTTATACCAGCTATACCATTCACCTTGACCTTTTAGTTTTCGATGTCCACGATCTCCACCGTATTCTATTCATTCCTGTAAATCTCCCGCCTTGTTTAATCGTTTGTAAAGGATTTGCGTTCCGGTTTGCATGCATGATGCCTCTTCTTTTTGTATCATGTTCTTTCAAAAATTGTTTTTTTTTATCTTTTCTTAAAGTATATCCACGGGGAAGAAATCTTCTATGACAATCAAACCAACATGGTGTCTTCCCATGTACTACTCAAAATGAATATGTATCTTCAATACAATATGAACATGTCAATCTCACATGCGTGCTCCATTCAGATCACATTCCATAGGTAGGGAAGTTGCTAATTGTCCACATAAGACCGCTTTCAATGTGTATGTTTCGTACCCACGTCATAAACAAGAATTTCAACGTTCCAAAAATTTCTTAATTCATGAATTAAAGGCTGTAAGAAGACATTAAAACTTTTCCCTGGATGTTCTGGTCCTGGAATCAGCAACGTTAGAAACATTACTTCTCTTTTCAAACACATATCGGGAGGCAAAATTATATAGAGACAAACTGGCCGGTCACAGAGAATATTGACTTCCACATTATCCATATGGACTAAAACAATTGGTGCATAGACAAAGATAAATATTTCTCGTTTCATACACGAACTCAAAAAATATTTCATTGAAATATTTCAAAGTCATTCCATCCAATGGTTGTTGCATTATCCCTTTGCCCATCGAGTGTCCTGCGTGCCATCTCATTATCGCAGTGGTTTTTTCGATTTAAATAACCTTCTCTGTCTGTTTGCTACAAGTATATAGAACATTTTTTGTACGATACATATTTACGTGAAGATGGTTTCTTTGGACAAAATCTGCTTGCACCGCAAAATTTACATTCCAACAAGTCTTTATCATTTCCTAAAACAACATACAACTGTTTCTACAAACATCAATTTTCTTATCTGGTATTTCCAAATCTTTTAAAACATTCTTTGTTTCATAATATATCTGAGAGCTTGATTATTTTTCAGTAAATATTCAAACATGGTTTTGCAAAATGAATTCATGCAATTTTAAGCAACATTGTAGTCTATTTTTATACCATCATTCTTGAGGACAAAGATAAACGAGACTGACCTTCAGGACAACATTGATATATAGGTTGTTTCACCGAATCCAATAGGTTGAAAACTCAGTGTGTCTCATTGTTCGACATCTCTTCATGCGGATGCTCAACAAATCCAGAAAAAACATGTGACACCATTTCTACATTTATGATATGGTTTTAAAGTCTTATTTGATGCAAATATTAATTAGAATAATAAGCATCTTTGTGATCAAAGAGAAAGAAAGGTGATCGATTGAATAAGATATTTCTCTGGCACAATACACTTGGTCATATTAGTAAGAAAAGAATTAGCTTGTTGAATAAAGATAATTATCTTGGTCAATATGATTATGAATCATCTCATACTTTTAAATTTATTCTTCGAGGAAATATGACCAAATGTTTGTTTACGAGAATAAAAAAAGATTACATAACTTTTAGGTCTTATACATATAGATATATATGTAGACCTATGAAGGTTCACGCTAGAGGATTATATTCATATTTAATATATTTCATCGATGATATGTCTAGAAATGGATTTATCTATCTCATGAAAATGAAATCTAAATATTTTAAAATTTTTAAGAGATTACACATCAAATTTGAGAAACAAACGATAAAGAGTATCAAAATGTTGAGATATGACCGTGGGAGAGAATATATCTGGGTCACTAATTCATCAATTATCTTAAGTAAAGTGAAATTTCATCGTATTGGACCTCTACGAGAACAATGCAACATAAAGATATTCTAGAAAAAAGGAACAAAACCTTATTATATTTGGTAATATATATAATGGAATTCATAGATCTTCCAATATACCTTTGGAGATATGTTTTAGAAGTCATTTCTATGTGTGAAAAATTTTCCCACTGAGGTGATTTCTAAGACTCCATATAAGATATAAAAGGACACAAGCCAAACTTGAAACACATATGAGTATGGATTTATATAGCTTTCGACAAGAGACTGCAACTAGATAAATTTGATGATAAATCCGATAAGTGTTGTTTCATAAGATATCCCAAAGAAAAAATGAAATATTATTTCAATCACCTTTTAAATGAACCTAATGAACCAACACAAGCTGAAGATTAATGGTTTCAGTCAGATAAGTTTAACAAGATTCAAGAACCCATTGAATTGATACAAGCAGACAAAATTGAGTTGTAACATGAGCCATCCTTTCAATAGTTTTTAAGTTAACTTTTTTACTACAATAGTCGAAGATCAATGATTTGTTACTAACCTTATTCAAGAAATCATGCAAAAACAACAACCCCATGAGGAAGTACCTTTTTCTACAAGTTCCTCGTAGAAAGTCTTTACACTCTTAGCATATGCCTGATAGATTAAATCTTATGATGCAAAAAAATGATCGTAACCATATCACATGAATCTAAGATTTCTAAGGATGAGACAAAACGATATTGGGGTAATGGCAGCTGATGAGTCAACAAACGTGTCTAGGCAAATGGAAAAGTACCCTCAGGCTTCAAAATCATATATTCGCCAAGTTTTTGCATCCCGATAACCCACAAAAATGCATTTTCGATCTGGAATTTTTCCTTTTGGATGCTTCTATGATGGACAAAACAAATAAATAAAAAAATCCAAATTTGTTGATATGTGGGTTGCTCCATAAACATCATATAAGGTATTTTCCCATCTAATAGAATTGAAGACGTGCAATTAACGAGATATACAGCCTTCAAAGCACAGTCATCTTAGAATTCAATCGGATAATTTGCTTACAATCGGAGAGAATGAGGCACGTACAAAATATACATGAGCTTCTGTTCAACCCTTTCATTATGTTGAGGCGCTTCCACGCAGAATGTTTAATGAACAATCCTTACCACCCTACCGAATTAAAGAAAGACCGGAGAGCTATAAATTCATCACTACTTTCATTGCGCAATACTTTAATTTGTCTTTGAAATTACCTTTCCTTGAAATTATAAAATTTTCTATGTCTTGAGCAACTTAATTTTTTGTTGTAGCAAATAAATCCATGTTGAGCAAGAATAATCATCTACGACTGTAAAAAAAATCATTCCCATTTCTTTGTTTGTATTTGATATGGAACTCAAACATCGTAGTGTAATGTATAAGAGTAAAAGCAACCTCCAATTTATTATCACTTTCTAGAAAACAAACTCTAAGTTTTTTTAGCTCAAAACCAAAGGTATATGTGGAGAAACAAAAGAAAAATCCAAAATAGTAAATAATTATTTCACAGTCTTGTCAAGTAAATCGTACATGCGAATGTTTTCGTTTGTTATGGAATGAGACCATGTCTAGGTTGAATTTTGAACAAACCAAGCTCATCACCTACCTCAATAAGGATATTTTTAAAACATCCTACATTATGCAAATCCAATCAAAGAATATAAGATATCATATGTACGACTATAATAGCTTAGACATAGCAATCAGATTGCAGGTTAGAGCAATAATAAATAAAACATCACAAAGCACAAGTTCCTCGTTAATCATTATATCATCGATTTTGGCTGGCTCCATACATGTCCCATGACTAAAATCAAATGGATGAACCAAAACAGAAAAATATTGATCAAAACTGATGTCATCGGTCATATGGTGAGATGTTCCTGAATGAGCAATAAAATATGCAAAATGCATATATGATAATTGAATAGAAACCACCACTCTTTACTGTTTAGAAAGGTAATCAACGCTTGATATTGGTCAATAGTCATACCTGGGACGAGATTCCCGTCAGACCTAAAATGTTCCTAGGCTATGAATTGTGCGCAAGAACACAACCATGAAATGGTGTAGGCCGAACTATATTCATCATGGCGGCCGCTCTTCTCCATTATCCCCCCCCCCCTAAACATGTAATCAAATTGTACCTTATTGTAACATCAGTCTTCGGGTGTCCACCATTACCTCCTTTTACAGATATTGAGAGTAGCTCGAACTTTGTAGAAATACTTGTAAAATTTTATTTTTTGTACGTAGCAGAAATATTATCTTTACAATTAACTTAACCAATAGCACACATTTGTATGAGTACGAAAAATTTGAGAAAAGTAAATTTTTTTAAAAAAGATATATTAAAATACTCAAGTCAAATTTTCACCCTTATCCTTGCAATCTTCTTGGTTCTACGTTGTTCCCATCATCATTCATCCTAACCCCGTCGACTTGCCGTCTAACCCAACCCCGAAAATGGGGTGAGTACGATAAAAGTAACAAGTAAGATTTCTATGCGAACACCATTTTTCCATAGCTAGTTAGGAAATTTAAGGTCAACACTTATGAGATCATCTCTCTAGACCCTATAGACTTAATTGCCCATTCCATCTTACTCTTTCCTTCTTTTCACTTGGCTTTTAAATTACTAACCTTACTCAAGCCCATCACATCCAGTTATGTTACTAGTTTTAAAACAATGTAATTACCATTTTGATGATCACAATAGACGACCACATCCATAACCGCTAGATTCACTTCCAATTCACTATTGTGTTCATGCACACTTAAATCCCTATATTTCTAGTATTAATCCTACTTATATATATGTATATATATATTGGCATTCTTTACGAATGCTATGTGTGAGTATTATGGGGTGTCTCAACCTATCGACATGCTGTTGTCCCAATTACGAGATCCGCATTTTGTCGTCTTTATCGATTTATAGTGATACGGCGATCGATTATAATCTTAATTTCATGAATATGTCAATTTGTTAACTACTTCATGACGACTATAAAACTATAAATGGATTCGTTATTTAATTATTGGTCATTTTTTAGCGATTATTATATGTAAAAATTATTAATTTTATCACTATTTTATCCTACAAATACGATGAGAATTTTATCATCAATTCAATAAAAAGTGGTCATTATTTTACCGATTATTATATGGCATATATAGTTATTGATTTTATCTTCTTTGCCTTGGCTTCAATCTGTAGAGGCCTTGAAAGAATCATATAAAATTCTAGATTACTAGGTTAAACAACTAAGTCGTAGAGAAGTATCTACATCAAAGTCATTTGGGAGCACCACCGCGTAGAAGGCGCGACGTGGGAAACCGAAGAAAGGATGTGTAAGGAATATCTGGAATTATTCAACTTAGAGAAGAATAATTACTATTAGTAACCTACTAAAACATATCCTTATGGTGAATTCGAGGACGAACTCATTTGTAATGGGGGAGAGCTCTAACGCCGGTAATAGAGATGGGAGGAAATAGAGTAAGAGAGAGATGAAATTACCTCGTAAGGGTGTGAGCCAGCATGAATCGTGACCTCGCTAACCAACTCCATGAATTGCGACCGCACTAACAACTTGATCATCTCGTTTTCATACGTATTTCTTGCACGATTTAGGAGACGTTTTTTATACATATGTGATGTTTTACGTATGATTTCGTATTCGTTTTACTTGTTTTCGTGCTTTTCATGTTCTTACAGGTCTTTTCGAGTATTTGGATCATTTTGGAGCTAAAAGGACATGCACAGAGCCAAGGAGTAACTTCGAGGATCATCACGGGACAAACGGGATGAGATTGAGTAAGAAAAGCCTCCACCCGGTCGGGCACAACCCTTGCACGACTGGGCAAACCCTTTGGCCAAACTTGTGCACCATTTGCACGACTCGGGCATGACTTGCCCGACCATTTGCCTTGTGCCCAAGCGGGCACACATACCATGCCCGATCGGGCAAGCATTCCAGCCCACACATCTGCACGACTCGCCCTAGCCGCACCCGAGCGGGCACACTCAATGCCCGAGCGGGTGGCGGCCCGAAATTACCTATTAAGTTAAGTAAACTTAACTTAAAACAAAGGGAACCCGTGGGGGCAATTTAGGCAACAATTGGACCGACCTAGGAAGCTTAAAAGGAGGCAGAAGACGTCATTAGAGCAGGCTTAGATTGGAGATTAATTCAGTAAAAGATTAAGGAGATTCTAGCGAGGAGACAAGCGAGGAGCATTGGAGATCAAGCACTACCACTTCGGTTTTGTTTGGTTTTTATGTTCTTTAGACTTTCTACTATGTTTATGTTTCTTTACAGACGCATGAGCGAGTAGTTCGTTTGTTCTAGGAGAAGGGATTAGCCCTTG
>CM071868.1:21308227-21331796 GCA_036759665.1 Gynandropsis gynandra | reverse complement strand
CCAAAGAGAAGCATATCGAAAGAAACGGAACAGTTACACTCACCGAGGAATGCAGTGCAATTCTTCAGAACAAGCTGCCACCTAAGTTGAAGGATCCCGGAAGCTTCTCCATTCCATGCACTATAGGTAATCTCGATATCGATAATGCTTTGTGTATTTAGGAGCAAGCGTGAGTATCATGCCACACTCAGTTTTTAAGCGGATGGACTTCCGGAACCTTAAACCTACGAAGATGTCTCTACGCCTCGCGGATCGTACGGTAAGACATCCGGTGGGAATTGTTGAAAACATTCCCACCATGGCAGGTAAGCTTTGCATTCCCACTGATTTTGTTGTACTTGAGATAACGGAAGACGCTAGAACACCTATTATTCTTGGTAGGCCGTTCTTAGCTACTGCAGGTGCGATGATAGACGTACAACAAGGAAAGCTGTCCTTACGTGTCGAAGACGAAACGATCGAATTCATCCTGTCCAGCCCCATGGACGAATCACCACTCAAGGAGTTTTGCTTTACAGTAGATTCACTGGACGAGTTAGAGAAAGACACGCATGATCAAGTAAGTGCTTCCGATTCTCTTTTACGGTATTTGACACGAGTTTACGACAATGCAGGATTTGCGGACAAAGGAGCTGAGGTGTATACGAAATTCATGAGTGCCATTGCAGCACTAGGAGACATCCCATGGGAGGAGGTACAACACAGAATACACGTTGAATTCACAGCGGAGAAGACGTCCGAACTTGAGCCCGACCCTCCGCCATCTTCTTTTCGGTATGAGTACGTTGATTCCGATAACACATACCTTGTTGTTTTAAATGCTAACATGAGTGCTTAATTTACTTGTAGTTGCGAACGGCCACGTAGATGCATGTGTTAGAGATTAGGAGAAGGACCGAAAGGAGAATTCTAGTCTTGGAAAATCAGGTTTAGAACAACCAAGGTTAGGCCACGAAAGTAGGGTAGCAACGGTTGAGGGTGAACGGGTGAATCATAGAGTCTATGGGTTTAGTTCAAGGTGTCAGCCACGAAAGTAGGGGGCAGCTTGTCTAGATCACGTGTCTATGCCTCGAGAGAGGGTAGATATCATATTAGGATCATCCGCCTTAAATAGCTTTGACAGGGATTGCATGATAGATAGGTTGATCGTTGGTTTCGGTAGTCTTGTGGTGAAACCGGTTTCCTAGGACGTTTGTCTTATTGTTAGAACCCGAGTAGTTCATTTACTTACAATATTTCATTCTTCATCCACACACTTTCGTTAGCAAGTTTGATTCCTAGTTCGAGTTTAGGTAGTGTTGCGTAGTCTCTATGGGATCGACACCTAAAATACTACACACGTGCCGTGCACTTGCGGGTAGACAACTCCATGAATTGTCTCCATGATAGGTTGTCTAGGGTAGAAGTGAACGGTTGCAAAACGGAGGCGACAACCATCAAGGTGGATCCATTTCAATGGTGGGGATGGTTTTATTTAAATAGAACCCTCACGTAGAAGACTTCAACACAAAAAAAATCCAGCAAATATCTGCAAATCGCGCATTTGAAAAAGAGGGAGATATTGGGAGAGAGCTTTAGAAGGTAAAAAAAATTTTCTATGGATTGAAGTCGATGATGAAGAAGACAAAAACAAAATAGGAACATCTTTTCTTCGATTTCCCACGTTTTGCCTTCTAGGCAGTGGTGCTCCAAAAAAACTTCAATCATAGGTACTTCTCTACAACAAAGTTGTTTAACCTAGTAATCTACAATTTATATGGTCATTTCATGTACGAGAATTCTTTTTGTAATGTTAGTGGTGGATCAACCAAAATTTTTTCTGGTACAACAAGACACCTACATAGTAACAATATATGACAAAAATTGTTGATCAAGTTAAATCTTGGATGACCTTAACTGATAGCTTACCAGTTTTACGAGTCCAATAAACTATAGTAAACCTACCTGATCTCGGAGTTTGATTTTTATATAATGTGTAAGTCAATGACATTCATGACCTACACATTGAATGCAATATAGCCTGATATCCTAATTCCTAGACCGACTAACCCACTCGCATTATGATTAATCATGTTTATGTAATTGTATATGATCTAATATAATCCAGTCTCTGTCTCTAGATATGCTATCTAACAATCAATCCAAGTCGCCATACAAGAATTGAAAGAATTAGAATATGCATTAAACAATAGAAACTAAGAAAATGAATACATTCATGAAGTATGACGAGTTAAAATACACAAAACTATAGCCTAAAACACGAACCACATCTATTAATCTACATCTTGGAAAAGAATAAAAACAATGCATAGTAAAGAGCAAATTTTATAAAAGCTCAGCTTATCTCCCAAGCAGTCACCACCGTGACCTACGTTTTTAGCCATCTTCTTTAGTAGTTCGATCCTTCAATAAAGTGTGATGGCTTTTTCACTCTTTTACAGAACCTACGAGTATTTTCCTAACTCTCCTCTTGGTCCCCTTTTTGCCCAAAATCATTTCTAATTTATAAGAAATCATCATTTCATTTAAACAATTCAAAATTGCAAGGTTTTAGGGAATTTTCGATAAATTGCTTAGCTGAGTGCCATTTCGCTCGAGCCAAGCGGTTGGTTGTTGTGCACTTTTACCATACGAATCAGATCTAACTTTAACAACTTATCTAACCTGATCAATCAAATAAAAGATCACTCAGGTTGAGCGTTTTCACTGGAATGTTTAAAGTATTCAATTTCAAAGCGCTCGACTAGATATTTTGGTGCTCGTGTCTAGCATTTTGTTTGTTTTCGTGCTAGATGTCGCCATGCTTCTCCATAATGTGCTTCGTAACCCTATTTCCTTAACGATCAAAAAATTACCTAAAACAATACGTAAATATAATTAAAAGAAACAAAATAAAATCTAAACATACGACAAATAATAGAGTAAAATTGGTGTGATCTAATTTGCTCTAACGATTTTACTTTTATCCACCATTTCATCGAATACTTGAGCTCCAAAAATTGTATGCTCCTCCACTTCAGTACAACATATCTGTGTTCCAAAAGGTTGTCCATACAAGGCTTCATACGGGGAGATGTCTACACTTTCATGGTAGCTGCTATTGTAGCACATTCTACGAATGGTAGATGATCTTTATAATTTCTATTCTTACATACAAGCTTGAGGAAGATCTTCTAATGTCTTAATTTTCCTTTCAGATTGTCCATCAGTGTGAGGGTGGTAGGTCGTAGTCATGTGAATTTTGGCTCCTAATTCCTTTTGGGAAGCTTTCCATAATCGTGAGGTAAACTTCTCATCACAATCATACATAGTGTTGGATGGTACGTCATGCAGTCGTACAATTATGTTCTAGGTTACCATTCACTAAATCTATTGTGATGTAATCCCACTTCTACTCTGAAATCAGAAAGCTCTATAATTTCCAACTCATGATTTGTTGCTCTGCCTTGACTAATTGACAGGTTGGACAATGAGCAATCCATCTCCACTATGTCCTTCTTCATACCCGACCAATGAAGAATTTGGCGAAGATCCTGGTATATCTTAGTGGATCAAGGAAGAATAAATAATTTGGACTTATGGCTTTGGCTCAAGATCGCTTCCCGGATTTTCTTATTCTTGGGTACCCATACTCTATCCCTAGTTATTATCGAGCCATCTTCCATCATCTCGTAGCCTTAATACTTTGGATCTTTAATGTTACCTCCAATTTTTTGCAATCTTACATCCTCTGATTGACCCGTTCTAACTATAGTTAAAAGGTTTGTCTACTCCATAGCTTGCAGCCCTATACCGCTGGTATCCTTTTAAATGACATCCAACCTAAGAGCTCCTAGTTGATTCAGTAATGTTTCGTACTCGGATTACTACTGCGTCAACACTTTTAATATTCAAATCATCGGCTACCACAATCACCTTCCCTAGATGGTATGTTATTTTTAAGTCATAGACAACGACAAATTTCATCCAACGTTTGTGATGTAATTTCAACTAAGGTTTCGTAAAAATATATTTAAAATTTTTATGGTTAGTGAATAATACATACTTCCTCTTCACAAAGATAAGTTCTTCAGATTTTTAATCGAAACACCATTGGAGTCGTATAATTTTCTTTGTATTTATGCAATTGTCTAGAAGTATAGGCAATCACCTTATCCTCTTAGATATGCTCACATCATAATGTACGATAACCCGGACTAAGGTAAAGTTACAATCTGTGCCTCTTTTAGTCTCTCATTTAACTTCTTAAATGATTCCTCACAAGTCTTCGTCAAATGGAAAGGCACATCTTTCCAGTTAGCTTTATCATTGGTTTTGCAATGCTAGAGAAAATCTCTACAAAGCATCGACATAACCCTCTAGTCCTAAAAAGCAGCGAAAATTTCGTTGCATTTTTTGGTCTTGGCCAATCTACTATTGCAGACACCTTATTTTGTCTACGGATACCCTTTCCACTAAAATGACATATCCCAAAAATTCTACTTTATTCTACCAAAAACTACACTTCATTAGTTTGGCGAACAAGTGGTGTTTTTTTAGCTTCTTTAACACCATCCTTAAGTGGGTTTTGTGCTCCTCAACACTCTTAGAATAACCAAAAGTATCATCAATGAATACAATGATAAATTCATCCAAATATTTTCTAAACACATTGTTCATTAACTTCATAAATACAACATGATCATTTATTAAACCAAACGACATAACTATGAACTCAAAATGTCCATATCGAGTTCTAAATATTGTTTTCCTAATATCTCCTTCAGATATCGGACTTTGGTGATATCCCGAAGCTAAATCGATCTTGGAAAACCATGTGTTACCGTTAAGTTATTCTAATAACTAATCGATTCGCAATATTGGATACTTGTTCTCAATGATCACCCGGTTCAATGTACGGTACTCTATGCAAAGATATAAACTTTTGTCTTTCTTTTTAACAATATCATTGGCGCCCCTCAAGGTGAACAACTTGAATGTATAAAACCTTTATTCCTTAGTTTTTCCAATTGTTTTTTAAGCTCTATCATTTCTGCAGGTGCCATCCTATACAAAGTTTTAGAGATTGGAGTTGTTCATGGCTCTAATTCAATCTCAAAAGGATCTCCCCTTGCCAATGGCAAGCTTTTCAAATCCTTGAACACCTCCACAAAATCTCGTACACTGGAATATTTTTCGCTTGAAGTGCGGATCCTACTTCTTTTATTTCTAATGTAGTGAGGTATACCTTGCAATCATGCTCTATCAATTGATCTACGCATAAGATTGGAATAAATCAGAGTCCATTTTGAGTCCTTAATCATTGATAACATAGTTCTTTTTCTTTCCCATGGAACCGTACATGTCAGCGTTTGCAATCTAGCATCGCTCGATGCTGAGATAGCAAAATTCATTCCTAAGATAACATCGTATTAAGACATTGAAACCACAATAAGGTCTATGTTTATCTCTATCTCTCTTATTACTATTGAAACCTTTAGTAGGATACCTTTAGACTTTAATGTTTGACCTCCTAGGGTATGCACCCGAAAAATGTCAATATTAGTCATCGGTTTGATTGGTAGTTACTCTGCTATAGCTGGGCATACGAAACTATGTGTGGGTCTCGTATTGAATAACACGTGAGTTAGTGTTTTTTGCCGACTAGAAGGGTTCCTACCGCATCCACAGTCTCTTAGCACACCACTACTAAACACATTCTTATATTCTATATCATAAATATTTAATTATGCTATCACTGCATACACAAAGAAAATGGTATAGGAAACTAACCCCCAATTCGCTCTACTTCCTCATAATCAGCCATATCTTTTTCCTATATTCTTAAAGAGTGTAAAGTCTTGGTTTCACCACCTTTCTCTTAAATGCTTGCTCATCTGGACGTTTGAAAGAAGCTTGTTTCGCTGGCTTGAATAGTTCATCATAAGGTTCATCATAAGGTACCGGCTGGGGACAGTCTCGGATCCTATGATCTAGCCTCCCACAATGGTAGTAAAATGTGCTTGATGCTTGCCTTTTCATGCCTTTCTAACGTCGACTAGGTTGGACCTTTTGTTTCTTTTGGTCCTTATATCTCACCTGATGAAGTACACCATATTAAATAAGCTCTTTCTCGACCTTGGTGGCATTTTTTACTAATACCGACATCATATCATAGGAGATCACCTTCACACAGTGTCATCTCTAGACGAAGTCCTTTTAAGAACATATTGACCATGAATCCTTTGGAAGTCAATATCTTAGAACAAAAACGTGGGAGTTCCATGGTATTGGGCTAATTAAATTTCCTTATCATCTCGTGCATCTTGCGGGATTTGTTTCAACTTGAATTCCTCGCAAATTGCTTTTCATGCAAAGATAACTCCAGGGTAATCCTGAAAAACTCCTATCCACCAGAAGTGAGCAGTGATGTCCACCTTGTACCCCGACCGACATCTGGTCGATTCAAAATTTTTCTTTAAATGACCAAGTCATTTCTCAGCTTTCATTGGGGACACATCCCCACCTTATGAAATTTTAGTGCCCCATTTTTCCATGGTTTCCATAACATGATGGTAATCTCGAGTTCTCATGGTCCTCAGAAATGGCGGAGGTGGTGGCAGAGGTGCTTGAAATGGCTCTTGATTTTTCCACCAGTTTGGGTTGTCTTACCTTGGCTATAAGCTCTCTAACAAATTTCTTTAATGTGGTTTCATCAGCACTAAGGGGTTTTGGCCATCCACACCTTCTTGCAAGGTTGTAGGCCCGGTTGGATTTGCAATTTCTACTCGACCTTGGCCACGTCTTCTAGCCCTTCCATTTAACATCTACTTTAATTCACAATTGTTATATGTGACATTATTTCTTCTTGATTTTTCTAAGATATCAAAGAATTTTTCCCATGATAATTGATGTCTATTTTGTTATAGTATTTTAGTTCATTCTCGTAGTTAGTTCACCAAGCATTAAGTATTACTTAGTCCTCTTTCATCCTTTCTCCGTGTATTTGTAGGAAAAGAATACATCAAACACGAACACGAGCAAACACGAGCAATTGCCTTACACCACCTTCAGCAGCACGATCGGGCACACAAGGGAGGTGAAGTGCCCGACCGTGCAGCCATTCTAGCCCGCCCGTACTCCTGAAAATGGCAACCAGCCCGACCGTGCAGCAATTTCAGCCCGCCCGTACTCCTGAAACTAGCAACCAGCCCGACTAATCTTACCCAAGTGCACGACCGGGCACATGAAGCAAGCATAGCCTGACCGTGCGGCATAATTAGCCCGAGCGGGCTCAGCAAAACAATAAGTATAGCCCGACCGTGCAGCACCATTAGCCCGACCGGGCTCTTCAAACAAAATGTATACCTGAACGTAGAGCACGGTCCGGGCGTGCATAGAGCCCGACCGGGCTAGGATCAGCTGAAGTGCCCGACCGAGCTCATTCTCACGCCCGTTCGGGCATGTTGAACCCGCGTTCGCCGAAGAAGAAAAGGAAAGACATAGCCACTGAAAACAAATGGAAATTTACGACAGAAGAATGGTAAACACTCGGAAAAATAGGAAATAGAAGAGAGGGGAGCAAAGCAAAAGAGGAATTCAGACATATATGCACACACAGAGCAGAGAGACGTAACAGAAGAGAGAGCAGAACGCACACGAGGGCGAAGGACGGAGCTACGAAGCCGGATCGCGGAGGAGCTATTGAAGACGTCGGTAATAGAATAGGGAGGAATCCCTTTCTTTATCCATGTTGAATAGTGTTATCTTTCGCATTTTGTATTCTATGTTCATGCCTGAGTAGGTCCATAGTCATAGGTTAGATAGCTTTGCTGATATGTATCGACGTCTTGGTTGTTCTTAATGCTTTCGTTCTTGCATGCCACGTGAATGAATGAATTTGTTGTTTGATCGTTTTTCAGAATGATTGGTTATTCTTAATGCTTTTATTCTTGCATGCCACTTGAATGAATGATTGTAGAAGTCTAATGAATCTACGTCATGGGATTAGACTTTGGAACGTTGCCATGATTTAGGATTTAATGAATTTAGAATCAATGTCGGGTTAGTTGATTGAATCTAGGGATTAGGATAGCGATCTTAATGCATCTAGCAGGTGAGATTACGCAATCAGAAGATTGGTAGTACGCACGTTAGGTGGAGGACAAGCCAATGGCAGTCAGTTCCTATACTAGAGCTTTAATTCCCTAAACTCGTGATAATATCTAAGACCAACGATCATGTTAGAACTTCGTTGCATCATCGTGCATCTCTCGAAACCTGTAATGTTTAGTTAATCGAATTTAAACCATTAATTAGTTAGTTTAGTTTTATTTGCATTCCAACAATCATTGATTTTTATCGTCCTATTCATTAGTTACTAGCTTTAGAGTTGCATCAATTCCTTGTGTTCGACCCTAATACTATACGATTCGTATTCTTGCGGAAGCATTAGTCTAGGTATTTTATTACTTGAGATTAACCACATCAATAATTTCGTTTATCGTTTTAATAATATATATTAAACAATTACACAATGATGAAGTGCATAAATTTTTTTTTATAATTTAATATGGGAATTCCAATTGTCTTATGCTACATATTGTTCATTTGACCACATCATACAATTTATTATTATTATATTTAGTCACTAAAGTAGATAATTGACTTGAGTTCGGGTTGACCGTAAAGGTCTAACGAGTCCTGATCATCTTGATAACTACCCTCCCAATCGCTACCCTCGGATATCCTTTGGATTCTCGTCGAGAGAATCAAAGACCCATCCATTATCCTCGCTAACCACTAAGAGCTCGATAACTCTCTTGTCTTTCAATAGCTCTTCCACGAGTTTCTCCCATGGCTGCTCTTTCAATGCTTAGACTTCCTCCAATAGCTCGACCATTCTCTCATGATTTTCCACCATTCTGCTCTCTTCTGTTGTTGAGTTAGCACTTGAAACCCCCTTCAAGGCAATCTTCCTACCAAAGATAGCTAGACTGACATCCTTGATAATGTTAAGCATATCCCTTGGATGCAATGCAACCTCGGTCTTCATGCTCAACATTTCCCTTGTTATTTCATGTTTAGATGGTGGTCCTCCCACCTGTAAAATAGCACTTTAATTAGCTAACCATTCTGTAACTATTAACCCGACTTTGGTGTTTTCCTCAAAACCTTTTTGAAAACTGTTAGAAAAATCTTCTCTTAAACAATGAGCCTCAATTACCACTTTGTGACACGCCTCACTTTTTTGCAAAGGGCCTCTGGGTCTCCATCATTACCTCCTTTTATAGAGCTGGAGACGTAACCCAAATTTTGCAGAAATACTTGTAGATATTTTTTGTATGCAGCATAAATATTTTCTATACGATTTATTTAAAACGAACACACACATCTATGAGTACGAAAAGTTTTAGAAAATTAAAAACATTAAAATCGAAATATATTAAATTTGCCAAGTCATATTTCCACCATTGTCCTTGTCGTCCTCTTGGTTCCGAATTGTTCCCATTCAACAGTCATTCTAGCCATGTCGACCTGCCATCCAAGACAACCTCGAAAATAGATGAGTAAGATAAATGTAATACAACGAGCTCATCTCTTTGGACCCCAATTTAGACATAATTTCCCATTCTATCTTACTCTTTAGTTTTTTTCACTCGACTTTAATATTATTAGTTTAAATGAAATTGTAAATACCACTCATACTTTAACTTTCCTGACTTTTACATTTCTAGTTTATCGGACTAGGTAAATACCACATATAGTTTTCTATTTCCAGACTTTTATATTACCACGATATAAGACTCAGAAAATACTGTTTTTACAGTTTCTTTTCTGGCTTTAATGTTACTAGTTTAGAGACTGTGTAACTACCGCTATAAATACCCTTATCCAAGCCCATGACATTCCATTGTGTTACAAGTTTTAAAAACTGTAATTACTGTTTCGACGATGTAATAGATGACCACATCCATAACCGCTAGATTTACATCCAACTCGCTATTGTGTTCACACATACTTAATTCCCTATGTTTGTATTATTATTCCTTGTTATATATATATATATATATATATAAATAAATATAAAAACACATATATATTGGCATTTTTTTACAGATGCTATGTTCATGTAAGATTTTCTTTGTGGGGCATCTCGATCTATCAACACGCTCGTGTCCTAATTAAGAAATCTTCATTTCTTTGCCTTTGTTCGGTTTTTCCCACTACAACGATCGGTCAAGGAATTTTGATATTTACATCCAAACTGTTATTCCGAATATAATCTTAATTTCATGAACATGTCAATCCGGTAACTTTTTATCGTACGTTGGGTTCCACTCATATTTTAATGAAAGAAGGCGATGGGCTTACCGTGTTGCATTAGTATAACATCTACACCAACACCCAAAGCATCACACTCAGTCTCAAATGCTTTTGAAAAATCAAGTAAAGATAATAACGGTGAGTTTGCGAGTTTATCCTTTAAAAGTTGAAACACAACTTCTTTAGCTTCTCCTCATTTAAATGCCACATTTTTCTTGATAACCTCAGTGAGTGGAGTAGCAATTGTACTAAACTCATTGATAAAACATCGGTAGAAGCTTACGAGTCTATGGAAGCTTCGCACTTCGTCGATGGATTTTGGGCTCGGCCAATCCTTAATTGCAATTATTTTCTCTTCTTCGACATGCAGTCCTTGTTCACTAACCAAGAAGCCTAAAAATACTAACTTTTTAAGGTTAGTGAATAAGTGTTGTTTTCGTAAGACATCTAAAACAGATTTAACATGCAAAATGTGATGTTCTAGAACTCTTACTATAGTTTAAGATATCGTTGAAGTAAACAACGAAAAACTTGCCTATAAATTTCCTTAGTATATGGTTCATTAAGCGCATGAATGCACTAGAGGTTGTGCGTCCAAATGGCATAACGAGTCATCACTCTTTTTCATAAGTATTTGATGATAACCTTTTTTTAAGTCAATTTTCGAGAAAATGTTTGATCCATAAAGTTCATCAAATATGTCATCAAGGTGCGGAATAGGATGGCGATATTTTACCGTGATTTGGATTACCACGCAATAGGCCATATCCATGTGCCATCTTTATTTTGCATGAGAATCACCGACGTAGCGCAAGGTGATGATCTTTTCCTTTGCTCATCAATTCTGAAATTTTGTTTTGCAAATTCTTAATTTCATTGGGATTGGATTGATAGGTAGGTTTGTTGCACCAATCATGAAATAGACCAAGCATGAAATCGATCTAATGTTCAACTCCATGAATTGAAGGTAGTCCATCATGAATTTCTTTAGGCAATACGTTGTTATAATCCTGAAAAAATTCATTTAGCGCACTAGGGAGAGAATTCGATGGGTCTTTCATAATCATAGATGAGTACAACATCGATTGACAATCTAAAAGACACTTTTTGACCTCACTCGCTCTTAGAAAGAAATTTGTGTTTAACCTCTTTCGTTTACTCTCAAAGACGTTTAAGTTGGTTTCACTAGAGACGTCACATTTTATGTGAGCTACCTTATTGTCACTCATATTTTCCATTTTTTTCTCATTCTTCGCCATTTGCACTTGATCTAGGTGTATCTCTTTTGGCGTCATAGACACTAATCCGATTTCCTTCCTTTGAACTTGAATGTGTACTTGTTAGTGTATCAATCATGTTGTGCTTTGGTGTTGAATTGCCAAGGTTATCCAAGTAGAATGTATCCGGCTTGCATTGGGGCAACATCACACAAAACGTCATCATCATATTTTTCCAATACAAAAAGGTACATGAACTTGCTTGTACACCTTTGTTGTTCAACTCTCATTTAACCATTGAAGTTAGTATGGCTTGGGGTGTCGTTGAGTCACCAGTCCAAGCTTTCAACCATCAAAGAACTAGAAACATTAGTTCAACTACCGCTATCAATGATAAGACTTAATAAATTTTCCTTAACAAAACATCTTGTGTAGGAAATGTTTTCTGGTTGGATTGTGTCCTCTTCTTGAGAACGTGGGCTAAGAACTTGTCTTGCCACTAGTAAGCCTCCTTGAACGTGCTCTTGTTCTTCCATCTCTTCATTGTTGATATCGAAGGCATCATCATTTTGTTCATTTTCTACGGTGGTCTTGATTTTTCCATCATCGCAAAGATCATTACCCTCTTGTCGGGACACTCATTAGCATAATGCTCCGCATCCTAACATGTGAAGCATCTAATATCATGAATACTTGTATTAGAGTTTTCGATTTAAGAAGGCTTATGTCTATGCGATGTGCCAAGCTTTCCTTCGGGATTTAGTGGAGGCTTTGGCTCGAAAACCCATTGATTGTCCTTTTTGAAAGGAGATAAAGCAATAGAGGATCGTGGCTGAATTTTTGGAGCGTATTGCCCTTCCTCTTAAGTTATTTCTCAAATTTTAAAGCGAGATGTAACAACTCTTCAAGGTCCTCATAATTTCAGGTTTCCACCTCATCTTGCATATCTTATTTAGGTCACCAAGAAAATGATCAATTGTTGTTCAACATCCTCATTCAATTTGACTCGTTGAAAATGAATCTCCATCTCCTTGTAATATTATTCTACGCTTTTGTTTCCTTGCTCCAATTTACTGAACCTTCAAAGAGTGTCTCCGTGATAATGTTGAAGCACAAATCGCTTCCTCATGTTTGTCTTCATCTCACGCCATGTGTAATACGCATGTCTCCATTCCTTTGTCGTGTGCCAAGGTTTGGTCCCACCATGCTAAGGCATAGTCGGTGAAATGGGCGGTAGCCAATTGCACTTTCTTTCTCTTTGGTACTTATGCAACTCGAAGACCATCTATGTCTTGCGCTCCCATTCGAGTTAAAAGTCACCATCATTTTTTTTCTAGGGAATGATGGAATTTCAAGACAAATACCAATGATATCATCATCCATTTTCCCTCGTCTTCTATGAATATTTCACGAACTTTGTGGTGGTTATACTTCTCCATCATAGTATGATTCCATTAGGCTATCGTCGCTAGAGTTATGTGATTGGTCTCTTTGTTGTCGTCTTTGACCCGTAGCGGGTCGCTCCTCCACCCTTGGTTCTAACTGTTCTAGTAAAGGTTAAATTCGATCTAGCACAAGACGCTCGAGGTGAGATGTTAAGGCTTGCATTTGAAGTTGGTTCAAACCAACTTCATTTGGTTTCACAAATTTCACCACGGTTGGGAATTTGCTCGTCGGCCATGGTTGTAATCTTTTTAATACAAAAGAAATAAAAAAATTAGCATTAAAAATAGAATCAGATAAGGAAAAGAAGATTATCAAACCTCACAACACTGAGAAAACTATTTTACTCGATTTATGTTTGCCTCCCTTGTTTTCTTCCTTTGAGTTCTTCAAACAAACTAGAAGAAAAGCTAAGTTGTAGGTATTCCACCGCTCGATTTCCATAAATCAAAATCGAATCTACACTAGTGACACATTTTAAATATGAGTTACCAATTTTTTTTATTTTTGAAATATCATAGGAAGACGATTGTGTTTTCTCACGTATTCTAACTTCGGACAAGATATATATTTCCTTTTTATTGTGTATATATTTTTTCTTTTTTTCAAACGAATGATCGATAATTTTGTTTTATTGGTTCCTTCGAAATTGAATATAAACAAGATCAGAAAAAATTCGTCGGACAAAATTAAAAACATGACAAAAAATAAAATTAAGTTAAAGATAAACATGATAATCCTAACCAGGAAGCGAGCTTTGATATCATTTGATGTGATCCTGAATCGAAACTTCCTATTAGGTTGTGGAAGTCTTTTCACACCTAATCAACAAGAAATGTAGAACTAGGCCCACACAATCAATGAGAACGAGAATCTGTCCTAGCCCCTCAAATAACTCGGATTAGCCACAAACGAATGCTTAATAGTGCCATAAATACCATGCAGAATCGATACATTGATAAGTTGAGAAAGAACTTTGTAATCACTCACAAAGCTCTAATGGTAGTTCTAAGAAGAACTAAAAGAGAAAACCTCTCAAATTAAAATTCAAGTTGTGTGTTACAAAAGCAATAATGAAGAACTTAGCAAAAACAATAAATGAAATTACAAAGTTTGATAAGATAAAATGATATAAACTAGGTGGACTTGTGTGGTTTTCTATTATGGTGTAATGTGATTGTTGAATACCATGGGATTGTACTTTCTCATGTGTTGAAAGTGATGTAGACTTTAAGTCATTTTGACTTATCGATTTATAATAATTCTTCACCGTTTTTTGAGTTGAACTAAGAGCACCATTGCAAGTTTTTGTCTTTGTCTTGAACCGTCTTAATCATGTTGCACAGGGCGTTGAATATCTTTGGCCACATATGAAAATGTGATTGGTTTGGTCCATACCACATCATCTCATTGACCATTGACGGGGTCAACATCATTATTTATCATTGCCATGCCCTCATCAAGAAACCCATCGAAATTGCACACTGGCTTGTGTCGCTAGCATGTGCATATAGCATTTAGCCTCAATGACAAATAGCATAAGCTTTGTTCATGTTCAGAGGTGTCTTCATACTCATGATGGTGGTTTGAACATAGTTGAACTTAGTGGTATCCAAGCCCATTAGAAGTTTGCTCGGGCTCTCGCTTCGCCGCGAGCTGCCCTATGATAATCGGCAAACTGCAACAGCAAGTCTTCAAAAGGCTTGTAATTCAGAAAAGCCTACCACATAGTTTGAAGTTTACCATGATAATTGTCCACCGCATGTGCTCACACATGACTCGGGCACCTCACTACAGTCTCCTTCACTCGAGCTTTAAGCAAAATAAATCATGCCATCGCCAAAATCTAATTGAACAGTAACATGACAGTGTACTATGTTTTACGCAGTAAAAGTACAGCTTCGACATAATCCAGGAATCCCTTTGTCATTCATCTCATGACTCAAGCCCTTGTGCTTCTTCAACCCACAATGGATTCTCGCACGTTTCGGATTGCAGAGAGTGACAACGTTCTGATATATGGCCTAGCCTTTTCAAACTGTTACTCTACTCTGGCTTAAAAACAGAGCAGACCCGCTACATTCTTTGTTTCTTAGCATCTTGACCAATGTGTAAATTAACGTTCTTTACTCTGATTTAGAATTAAGAATGAAAGTTTATTTCTCTCTTCAGCTATCTTTTTCTAATATCTTTACCGCATTGTCCGGCTGCTCCTTGCAATCGCGATGTCCATTTGCAAGTGATGAACACGAGATATATGTTGGATGATTCTTTGTGTGAGAGTTTGTGTCCACTTTAATGTGATCAATACATGCACCTTGGTCATTCTTGTAGTTAGTGTCTTTGTGGAATTTTAGGAGTCTTGTAGTATTTATTTTTCATTAACTCTTATGTAAATATGAGTCTATAAATAGAAGAGGAAAAACCGAAAAGTTACAACAGTTTGTAGCACCAAATTCTTTCTTTTTTTCCGAGTCTTTCATTCTCTTTAAAGGGCAACTCCTAACATTTGGTATTAGAGCTTCTTAGTTCGAGAGTCTGAGAGATGTCGGGTTCTAATCATGGTCAATCCCGTATTTGGCAACATGAAGGAGTGAGGCGTCGCTCCCAACCACTACGTGAGAGACCGCGACACCGTGATGATTTTGATAACGGTGGGCGCGAGGTGGTGGTGTTTCTGCGGAGGGAGATCAAGGAGGTGGGTAGTGTGGTGTTTCCCATGCTCACGAAGACGAACTATGGAGAGTGGTCGATGTGCATGAAGGTGTTGCTTCGTGCACGTTTGTTGTGGGAAGCTGTCGAGGACGGCACAACCGACGAGCAGGAGGATCACATGGCGTTAGAGGTAATCTTGCAAGGTATGCCGCCCGAGATGATTTCCACACTCGCGGTGAAGGAGAGTGCAAAGGCAGCTTGGGACGCAATAGCGGAGATGCATGTCGGCTCGGACCGGGCGCATCAAGCCAGCGCTCAGAAGGTGAGGAAGCAATACGAGAATATTGTGTTTCTCGATGGCGAGTCGGTGAACGATTTTGCCATGCGTCTCAATGGATTAGTGAATCAACTCGCTACCCTTGGTGACCTAAAACCTGCGCACAAAGTCGCGGCGAAGTACTTGCGTGCAGTGCCTCCCCGGTTTTCTCAGATCGCTCTTTCATTAGAAACGTTGCTTGATTTATCAACACTTTCTATGGAAGAGGTTACCGGGAGGTTAAAGGTGGTAGAGGAGAGGTATGAGCAAGAGGCCACCATGCAAGGCATGGGGGCAAGCTCTATCTCACTAATGAGCAGTGGACCACACATACAAAGGAGCGGGGCTCCAAGTCGGCACGTGCAGGAGATGGGAACAACCAACAGCCTCACAAGTCACGCAAGAAAGGCGGCGACAGTGGCACCTATTTGAGGAATGACAACTGCTACAACTGTGGGCGTCATGGTCATTGGGCAAGGGATTATTGCAAGCCTAAGAAGGATCATGCGAATCTGGTTCAGGTGGAGGAGACCATAGACCAACCGGCGCCTCTCATGGCGTAGACTTTCGAAGTCACCAATTCGAAGGTACCTGCACCGGCACCACTCTGTATCAAGGAACCACGTGCTCAGGCATTCCTTGGTACCAGTGGCGACGAAGATAGTCTGGAGTGTTGGTACTTGGGCACAGAGGCCACAAATCACATGACGGGTCGTAGCGACGTCTTTGTTGAATTGGATAAAACGGTGGTATGCACGGTGAAGTTTGGTGATGGTTTTATTGTTGACATCAAAGGTTGTGGTACAATCTTCTTTGCTGGTAGACATGGAGAGCACATGGTGCTCATAGGGGTCTACAATATCTGCACTTGAGGAACTCGATTATCAGCATTGGCCAGCTCGATGAGAACGGGTTGCACCTGGAGATTGAGGATGGTGTGTTGCATATTTGGGATCAGCAGCAACATATTTTGGCCACGTGGCCGCAATCGCTTCTACGTCCTTTCGTTCAAGATTGCTCAACCGATTTTCCTTACTGCGCATCATGGCGATGATGCTTGCCATTGGTATGATCGGTTTAGGCACATCAGCTTTGACGCCTTGGAGAAGATGGGGCGACATGGCCTGGTCAAGGGCCTTCCGTAGTTGGAGCACGTGGAGCAGTTGTGAGGTGCTTTTCCAAAGGAATCCAAGTACCGCGCGGTGGCACAACTCGGTCTTGTCCATGGAGATCTATATGGTCCTATCACGCCGGTAACACATGGAGGCAAATGTTACTTCTTATTGCTGGTGGATGATGCCACTAGTTACATGTGGGTTGTCCTCTTAGCTGACAAGGGGAGTGCACCAGAGGCCATCAATCAATGGCAGACGATTGTGGAAGGTGAGAGTAGGCGGACGTTGCGAGTGTTTCGTACAGACAACGGCGGTGAGTTCACTTCCTCTAAATTTGCCTCCTACTGTGCAGAGCAAGGCGTGACTCGTCAATTTTCCGCGCCCTACACTCCGCATCAGAACGGTGTGATAGAGCGGCGGAACTAGACTAAGGTAGCTATGGCGCGTGCTCTGTTGAAGCATAGGGGCATGCCGGCGAAAGTTTGGGGAGAAGTAGTCACCACAGCGGTGTTTCTCTTGAATCGAACCTCCACGAAGAGTCTTCCGGGCAAGACTTCTTACGAATCATGGCAGGGGCGTAAGCCTGCTGTGCATTTCTTGTGTACCTTTCGTTGCAAGGCATACACAAAAGACATGCGACAACTCCAGAAGCTAGATGATCGTAGCCTCCCCGTTGTGTTAATTGGATATGCGGAAGGAGTGAAGGGATACCACGTCTTGGATCTAGTAATACGGCGTGTGCATATTTCTTGAGACCTCATCTTTGATGAGGATCATGGCTGGGAATTGGAAACTGCGAACGATGACCAAAGGTCTTCCAATATCTTCACCATTGTGTATCCAACCCTTGGTCACGTGGTTGATGCTGGGACTCCAGGTGGGCAGAGCTCCGGGGAGCAAGGAGCCCAGACCAGAACTCTGAGGGAGTAGAGGTCCAGAGAGTAGGGAACCAGGGAGTTGAGAACCCTGGAGCAGAGGGCTCGGGAGCAGAGGCGCACGGCGCTCCGGTTCCTGAATTTGGGACGCCTCTACAAGACGACTCCGCGAGGCGTGACAAAGTGCATTCCCCTTATGCCCCACTATGCTATCGTACGTTGGCTAATCTGTTTGGAAATAGGGACGAGGTCTCAGCTCCCGGATACCTTTTGCAGGAATTGGAGGATGCAGAGTTGCACTTGGCAACAACAGGGGAGCCTTGCTCGTTTGCTGAAGAAGAGAGCGACACGACATGGCGAACCGCGATGCTGGAGGAGATTGATGCCATGGTGCGAAATCAGACATGGGAGATTGAGGACCTTCCTCGGGGACATCATCCAATTGGTCTCAAGTGGGTCTACAATGTGAAGAGGAACGAGGCCGGGGCGGTGGTCAAGCACAAGGCACGCCTCGTCGCCCGTGGTGCACCTATTTTTCGGATGGAGTCTGTTCGTCTGCTACTTGCTCTTGCTACCCGGGAGGGGTGGTCCGTTCACCATATGGATGTCAAATCCGCCTTCCTAAATGGCGATTTGAAGGAGAATGTGTACGTGAAGCAACCGCTGGGATTTGTTGTTTCCGGGGAAGAAGGCAAAGTTCTCTGGTTGCGTAAGGCGCTCTATGGCCTTCGTGAAGCACCAAAGGCATGGAACGCAAAGCTTGATAGCACCCTGAATCAGCTTGGTTTCATGCAGAGTGAGCATGAGCACGGTGTATCGACGAGCTCAAGGTGGAGCGGCTCTACTTGTTGGGGTCTATGTGGATGATCTCATCATCACTAGATCCTCCGACGTGGTCATCAAGCAGTTCAAGGAGGAGATGAAGACCCAATTCAAGATGAGTGATCTTGGATTGCTTTCGCTTTATCTTGGAATCGAGGTTTTGCAGGAACAAGGCGGAATCAGCTTGTTCCAGGGGCATTACGCGACACAGATTTTGCGCCTTGGTGGTTTGGAGGGTCTCATTCCACCGATACCCCCATGGAGGAGCGGCTTAAGCTTAGCTGCAATAGCACAACATTAGAGGTGGATGCCACGAGGTATAGGCGTCTTGTTGGGAGCCTGAGTACCTCGTCCACACACGACCTGACTTGCCCTTTGTAGTTGGGTTCGTGAGCCGTTTCATGGAGAGACCAACAGAGGAGCACTTGGTGGCGGTGAAGCGCATTATCCGTTACATTGCTGGCACAATCAACTTCGGGCTGCACTTTCGGAGACGCGCTGGAGGCACTCGGCTGATCGGCTATAGCGATAGCGACCTTGCCGGTGAATTCGATACAAGGAAGAGCACCAGTGGCACGTTATTCTTCCTTGGTGATTGCTTGGTGAGTTGGCAGTCTCTCAAGCAAAGGGTGGTGGCTTTGTCCTCGTGCGAAGTGGAGTACGTTGTTGTTACCACAACTGCTATACAAGAGCTCTGGTTGGCTCGGCTACTTAACGAACTTCAAGGAAGGGATGCCGAGGTCGTTGAACTGAAGATGAACCGCAAGTCCGCCCTTGCCCTGAGCAAGAACCCTATTTTTCACGATCGCAGTAAGCACATCGATCTTCGATATCATTTCATCAGAGATTGCATTGAGAACAGGAGCATTAGCGTCGATTTCGTCAACAGCAAAGACCAGCTCGCAGACATCTTAACGAAGGCACTTTGGCGAGTGAAGTTTCAGGAGCTTCGCTCTCGGCTTGGTATGATCTTGGTCAACCCGGTTTCCACACACAAAGATTCGGGGAGATTGTTGGATGAATCTTTGTGTGAGAGTTTGTATCCACTTTAATATGGTCAATACATGCACCTTGGTCATTCTTGTAGTTAGTGTCTTTGTGGAGTTTTAGGAGTCTCGTAGCATTTTTTTGTTAACTCTTATATAGATATGAGTCTATAAAAAGAGGAGGAAAAACCGAAAAGCTACAATGGTTTGTAGCACCAAATCCTTTCTTTTTTCCGAGTCTTTCATTCTCTTTAAAGGGCAACTTCTAACCATATGTTCTCTAGAGATATTTCGTTTTGAATATTATCCCAAATTCTTTCACTTCGCCAGTATATGGAAATTAGAAGTGAATCATCGGGATATCGAATTCGTAATCCACGGACGACCTTGGAATTGATGCCCTTCCAGTCCTCATATTGTGGAGAATCGGATTTCAGGATTCTTTCCTAGTTGTTGTTCATCAGTTCAAGACGCATCAATACCATGCATCGATGATCGGCGGATGAAGTGAATATGGAGACACACCCGCAGTCTCATTCTTATCATTGGTCCGAGATCATGTCTTGACTCTGCATCATGGACCCATCCGCAGTTCCTGTCAATGGCACAGACTCGTCCCCTTCCTGCCATGGCGAGAAACCGAGGGTACGAACCAGAAATTTTCAATTCACAGCAGTGCTCTGATACCATAACCAGCTCTTTCGGTAAATGTGCATTTCCATAATATACAAGATTTACAATATTTATCACAGGAAACTTCCTACTGCCGAATATAGCTAAATAATACATATATTCAAACAATATTGAGTGGATCTTTACATATCTCCAAGACTATGTTCAATATAGAGAGAGACAAAAATCAATCTTGTTTAATACAAATGTTTATAATATATAAAGAAAAGAAAATACAAACTTCGAGAACCATCTGCAGTCTTGTTCACAGCCCAGTTTGTTTGGTCTTGCTATCTGTATTGCATGCTTCTTTTATGTAGAAACATGTGTTCTCAGCATCTCGTGAGATGAAAGATTCAAACAATGTCTCGTGAGTTGAAAGATTCAAACAGACTCGGATAATAATTTTTTCCAACTCATGAAGTACTCGTCTCAAGAAAAGGGTAATCTGTGTATCCAACAACAGAATCTGATGTGTAGAACGTCGACCTGTCGTACTTATTCAACGGAGCATCGAGCTCGAAACGCCTCGGCAAGTCAGGATTTGCCAAGAACGGTCTCCCGTACGCAACAAGATCCGCCCGTCCCTCAGCAATGGCCGCATTCCCGTCTTCCTTCATGTAACCTCCCGCAACGATGAATGTCCCCTGGAAGGCCTTCCTCATAGGCGTCAGCGTTTCAACGCACTCTGACATATTTCCCAATGTTTTCATTCTCGGTTCTACCATGTGGCAGTAGAGAATTTTATATTTGTTAAGCGATTCTGCCATGTGAATTCCTAATGCTTCAGGGTTCGAGTCGTCCGACTCCATGTAGTTCGCAAAGGGTGAGAGCCTTATTCCGACTCTCTCGGGGCCTATTTCATTCGCCACCGCCTCCACTACTTCAAGAGCGAATCTGCAGCGGTTTTCTAATGATCCGCCGTATTTGTCGGTTCTGTCGTTCACTTGGTCCTTCAGAAACTGGTCGATCAAGTAACCGTGTGCACCGTGAATCTCGACCCCATCAAAACCTGCAATGATTCAATAAATTGTATTTCTAGACTCCATACTCTTTGATTTTCCCGTCTGAAAAGGGATTCTTGCTTACCGGCTTCTCTAGCGTTTCTTGCTGCGAGTCTATAGTCATTGACAATGCTGGGAATTTCATCGGTTGTTAGCCTTCTCGGAGGTGTGAATTCATCTACATCAATTCCATTAGCACGGAGTTGAGCTGTCAATGGCTTGTCCGTGCTCGAGATTGGTGCTTGCCCGTTTGGCTGAAAACCTGAAAGCGGTGAATATCATGGCACGCGAGAATCAAAACGTCCCCTGTTTTCAATTGGTTTACGATCCAAGTATGCATTTGTGGAACTACGAGAAAGTGAACATGTCAAACGTAGTTGAATGAAGAATAAGAACACGGATCCTAAACATAGTAAAAACTTGGATAAAAACCAAAACACAAGCAAAACATGGACAGACACAAATAATGAAAGTCTTTGGAAGCATAAATCAATAGCAAAAGGAACTGTTCAAAAGAATCCCAAAGCAAGAGCAAACGGATATAAGAGATTTCGAGGCAAACCTCGGTTGGAGACTCTGCCAGTGTGCCAAATCTGACAGAAGAAGATACCACCCTTTGCGTGAACAGCATCCACGATAGGTTTCCACGCCTCTACCTGCTCCTTGGTCCATATTCCAGGCACATCTTTGTAGCTTCACAGACAAAATTTCAGAGAGAGGTATAAGAGTTGTTTGGTAGTCTCAGATCGAAACCCAGAAATAAAACTTCAGTTTTCGATTTAGAATTGGGTGCGACAAAAGCTGCATAAACACAGCGGTTGTAGTTATGCTTATGCATTACCCCAGAGCTGTATCGGAAACTGCAGAAGCTTCAGAGATGAGAAGTCCTCCCGGAGTCGTTCTTTGAGAGTAATATAAGACCGCATGAGGCTGAGGGACATTGCCGTATGATCTCTGTCTCGTCAATGGCGCCAAAACAACCCTGCGCCACAAAAACTTGTGTATACATAAAACAATAAAAGATCGATCAAGAACAAGACCCATGACCCAATAGTTCGAGTTCTTGTTCACTCCACAGAGATCAGTGGTTCTAACTATATCTACGAGGTTTTCCGATTGAGTGAATAACATTCCAGATTATCAATTTTAGAATAATTTTGGATCACTGTCAATAGTGGTATTAAAAGGGAACGAAAATCGTGCGGCTGGACATACTACCGAACAGATTGGAAGCAGATAATAATATAAAAACGAATCCATACAGAAACACTAAGGTTCCATACTCCATGAGGATTAACAAAATTTTCAGCAGAAAAACTGAAAAGATCAAGCACCTATGAGCAAGGTTGAAGTTTCCCATCTGATACGGAGTGAGAAGGGGAATAGAACTCTGGTTGGTTCCCGAGAAGATCACGTTTTTCATCTCCACGAGTTAGAAGCTTGAAGTGTCCTATGTGAATGATGCTGAGATAACTTGAGATTCCGAGAAGCGTGGATCGAACGTGAAAAATATATTGAGGATGTGTCATATGGTGATGACGTCTCTCATTACGTAGCTATTGTTCTTTTATATTTTTCTTTGTTATATAGCGACAAATGACGATGATTTACGCACCTAACCATTACAAAAACTTTATGTACATGATGTAGACGTTTATTAAATAATAATGAACATAACTCACATTATGTCCATTATGCAATAAATTTATTTACTATTTTGTGTATCCAATGTATGCAATTAAATTCAGATCATATCTATTTATTACATATTTAAGGATTGTCTTTTCATTGGCTAAGGGCAATGTTCGACTTTCCACCAGTTAAAATCATTGGGTAACTTCAAAAATACCCTCGTAGGACTAAAACACTTCAAAAATACCCTCCCCGAAAAAGAAAATATTTCTAACTTCAAAAGTACCCGTATAAATGTTGATATTCCCAAAATACCCCTGCGACTTTACGACCCAGTTTGACCCAGCGACCCAGTTTGACCCTGCGACCCTTGTCCCTCTGCGACCCTTGTTCCTCTGCGACCCTTGGACCCCTGCGACCCTTGTTCCTCTGCGACCCTTGGACCCCTGCGACCCTTGTCCCTCTTCGACCCTTGTTCCTCTGCGACCCTTGGACCCCTGCGACCCTTGTCCCCCTGCGACCCTTGT
>CM071868.1:21279513-21300427 GCA_036759665.1 Gynandropsis gynandra | reverse complement strand
CACCCATTTCAAATCAATAAACTATTTTGTGACTCGAAAGCTTGCAAAACCCTAGAAATCGAACTACTTACACTTATTGACGCCATTGAAGATTGACTCGTGCTCTCTTCGTGCTCTCTTCGGCAGTTTCCTTCTCGCCAACTTCAAATCGTTCGCCAACTTCAAATCGTTCCCTCTCAAGTTCGAAATCACTTATTTCTTTCTTGCTATCAACTTTTAAACAGGTTTCACGGCGAAAAACTGTTCTGCTTTCTCGTTTTCGGCAGTTTTTCACGTCGAAAAACTGCCGAACTTCCATTTTTCCACGTTCCAACGTTAAGGGCAAATTTGTCTTTTCCTCAGTTTTTATTTTTCGGATTTAATAATTATTTTGGGGAAGGGTATTTTTGAAGTGATTTAGCCCTTTGAGGGTATTTCTGATATTCCGCCTGTTATTTTTCCATTTATGATATAATTATATATTTAAAATATTTAGACAACATATCGTAACTTTGTAAAAGTCAAATCGTAAATGAACTGAATATTGAATACTATGAGCAAATGTTGGGGCTTTTAAACATATGCGTTGATCATTTGGATTTCTATGGAATCCGATAGTGGGATCCAATCCTATACGAATTTGTCTACAAAATCGAATTTAGATAAGAACAATATAAACTAGTTAAAAAGTTAAAATTTTCCTTATTATTAATAATGATATTTTTTTAATAAGTTAAAAATATTAATTTATATTGATGAAAAAGAAAGTTATATATATATATATATGCACGAGAGGAAACAAATGAAAGAAATTGACATAGAACCCATCCAATAAATGAAATTCGATAGTTCATAATGCGCTACGCATCGTATGACTAATATCTTATTTCTTATAAATTATATGTTTAATATATATAAAACACAAGGTCAAGTGAATAATAAATTTGATTATGTGTTTCATTTGGTATCATTGAATTTTTTTAGAATTGTTGGCATATTTCTGGACATTGGATGATATTTTTTGTCATTAAAAATAGGATCATTTTTTGACTATTAGATATATAGACAATTATTCTAACTTTTGAATTATTCTACTCATTTATTTTGAATGAAATTTTTTTAGTCATTAGATGCTCGAGGGAGGTGAGGTGGAGGCGATCGAGACCGAGTCGGGCGACTGGGAAAGGGAGGTGGCTGGGAAGGGTGAGGTGAAAGGAAGAAGAATTAGGGTTTTTTTATTTGTTAATGTTAATATTAAAATTTGTGTTGTTATTACTTAAGGTGAGATGTTGTTATTATTATTTTCGTGTAAATTATTTGATTTAACAAAAATCATAAATACTAAAATAATTAAAACAAATCATAAATTATTTAAAAAAATTCATTAATTATTTTAAATTTTTTTAAAAAATTCATAAATTATTTAAAAAGACCATAAATTCATAACATTCACAAATTATTTAACTTAAAAAAAGTTGAAAATTATCTTCCATCAAATATTAAAATTGAAAAAATTCAATATTTTTTAAAATATAAAGATTCTAAAAAATTATTTAAATAATTATATATGTTATTTTTTTAAAACTTGAATTTTTCTGCGCAAAGCACAGAGTAAAGACTAGTAATATACTAAAAGTATAGCAGTGATAAACATTGTCTTTGGGGTTGCGTGGCAAAGTCTCAGCCATCCGATGGCAGCAAAGGACATGTATACGACTATAATTAATTGGGTTTATATTAGGCTGATCAAACCAATTGGCTCTGCCAATCGTCCGATATGTGTACCTTGCTTATGAAGGTGACGTGTTAGCATCTTGACAGTTATCAATCCTAATTTTCAAATTGGAAATGGATATGGTCACCGAAAACAGGCGGAATATCAGTTATACTCTCGTAGGGCTAAACAGCTTCAAAAATACCCTTGTGAAAATAATTATTAAATAGGAAAAAAACTGAAGAAAAGATAAATTTGCTCTTAATTTTCGAACGTGAAAAACACACGTTCTGCAGTTTTCGACATGAAAAACTGTCACACCTTGTCAAAAGCAAGAAAGACGTACAGTTTTTCGATGTGAACACCTGTTTTAAAGTTTAGAGCAAAAAAGAATAAGTGATTTCGAACTTAAGAGGGATCGATTTGAAGTTGGCAAGAAGGACATGGCTAGAATCAGCAGCAGTGAAGAAAAAAGCACGAGTCAATCTTCAATGGCATCAATAAGTGTAAGTAGATCGATTTCTAGGATTTTGCAAGCTGTCGAGTCTTAAAATGGTTTATTGATTTTAATTGGGAGTGAGTGTCAGTGAGTCGATTGAGTCGCAGAAGTTGCATGACCATCTTTTACTTAGTGAGTCGGTTGTCTCAGTGAGTCGGTTGGGTCACAATGGTCGTTTGAGCGTCGCAGACGGTCCAAGGTTCATTTCAGTCGCATGGGTCGCTTGTGTCATTGAGTCGCAAAGGTCGTTTGCATCGCCTGGGTCGCTTATGTCATTGAATCGCAAGGGTCGTTTGAGTCGCATGGGTCCCTTGATATTATGCCCCGTGGGTCGCTTGATGTTATGCCCCGTGGGTCGCTTGAGTCATATGGGTCAATTGAGTCGCATGGGTTGTTTGAGTCTCAGTGAGTCGGTTGAGTGTCGCAGAGGGTCTGAGGGTCGTTTGAGTCGCATGGATCGTACGGGTTAGTTGAGTCGCATGGGTCGCTTAAGTCGGTAGAAGTATGATGTATTCTTAATTGGTCATTCTGCAGGTGGCGCCAAAGCCGAAGTTTGTGAATGAATTCAATCATATGGATATAATGCCAAAGATCACCACCAAGTGTTATCCTCGCAAGACAATAACGACGCTGAGAGGAACCTTAGATGAATAAGAGTTGCATTACTTCGAGAAGGAGTCACAATTTAGGCTTTTATTCCATTTCCAATGTGACTCCACATTGATTATGGTTCAAATGTCTATCCTACTAAATAACTCCGTGATTATACGAGACAAGAAGGAGTTGTGGTTTGTCTTAAACGAAATTCCCATCCGGTACTCTATAGTGGAGCACGCGCTAATTTCTGGATTGAAATGCAGACTATATGCCAAAGGATGGGAGTCCAAAAGGGGTGACACATACAGGCTGAAGAATTTCAGCCGTGGAAAGGTGACCCCCGCATAAGTAAGTGAAAAGCTTATGAAGGCAAAGAATTCCGACAATCGGGAGAGGTTGGCAACTTTGATGTTGTTGGCACAAGTTATGGCTCACAAGCCTTCAGCAGAAAACTCTATCAGCCATGATCTCATTGACATGGTTGATGACTTGAAATTTTGTGAAGGCTTTCCATGGGGCCGTTACTCATTCGAGAAGATTGTGGATACTTGCCGCAAGCACGTTAGCCGGGAATCACCGAAACCAAAATGGTATTGTGGCGGTTTCATGATCCCACTAATGGTACGTTGTATATATTATTCGAATAACTTGAATGTTTTCGTACTTTTTGCATTCTTATCATTTTGTTTTAATGTTTCAGTTACTTCAATTCGAAACTATCCTTAGTTTAGGCAGAAAGGGATGGTATGTTGATGTTCTGGATGTGCATCCATCATGCCCAAGAATGTGCAAGAAGATGGTTAAATTCAGTTTTAACCCGAATAATGTAGATGTGATAAAGCAAATAGGAGATTCTAAGGTAATAATTACACAAGGGTCACATTGGAAACAAGGGTCACATTGGAAACAAGGGTCACAGAGGGTAATAATGGTTATTTTTTGTTTTTCAGGATATTCGAAGTATTCTTCGTGCTGAACACGAAGAGGAAGCTTTTCTTTCTGATCTGGAGGATTATGAGGGATGCGATGATATCGATGTTCAGATATGGATAGAACATCTTCGTAGAAATCCGAAGGGTATTTTTTGGGAGGATATCCGTAAGCAAGAACTGCTGACACGAGAAGGAGCTCTTGGTGATCAAAAGAAAGGAAAGAAAAGGGGACTAAGAGGAAGGAGAGCGTGATGGAGAAAAGAATCATCAAGATGATGATGATGTTGCAGTCCCTCTGACACTGGAGCAGAAATTAATAAATGAAATAAAGAAGTCAAAGAAAAGAATCATCAACGCCGTAAGAGACCTTCTAAGGGGTGTGGGATTTCATTTGCCTAATCCAAAATCAAAGGCTGTCGAGAAAGATGCGAGCACCGGAAACCAATCTTCCGGGACTGTTAGTGATGATGATTTTGAATTCCTTCGACGTCTAAATCTAGAGAAAAGAGCCAAGCGAAGAGCCGGTTGACTCTGGAGATGGCTCAGAAGAGGATTTGGCAAACATTGCTCGTGATGAGGTTCCACCAAGTAAGTAATATTTAGTGAAAAAGTTCATTTGAGGGTCAATTTCCATCGAGAGTTGGCATGGGTCGCAAGAGTCGAATAGATTGCATGGACGCATAAGTCGTAGGGTCGCATAAGTCACTGGGTAGCTATAGTCGCATGGGTCGCATGGGTTGCATATATCCCATGGGTCAATGGGTCGCATGGGTTGCATGGGTTACATAATCAATGTAACGAACAATGAGTCTAATGAATGAAGTAATTTTATGCAAATTCTCTAGTGGATCTTGTCGAAGAGGTCCACACTAAAGATACTTTAGTGGTCCTGTCGATGATGTCGCCGACGAGGTTCCTGTCAAGGATACTACAACAGCGGGTCCTGTCCAAGAGCTCGCCGCTATTATCGAAATACGACCAAGTAAGTACGGTCATTTGAGTCATAGAGGTCGCATTGGTCGCATGGGTCGAAGGGGTCACAATTGGTCGTATTAGTCGCATAGGTCGCGTTGGTCGCCGTATATTTAATGAAGTAAATTTTATGCATGTGGTGGACCTTTATCGATGGAGTCTGCGCCATATGTTGAACCTCCACCGACAAAAAGAGCAAGAACAGTGCGACGGAGAGGGCGAGGGAAAGATGTTGATGGAGAATCCGCAGAAAATGTAGTTCAAGAACCCGCAGAAATGTAGTTCAAGAACCCGTAAAGAAGGTGGTCCAAGAACCTGCCGGGAAAGGGCAGTTTGTGTGGAAGCACAAGGGATTAGTAAAGGGTGAGATAACCCGATTTCCTTCGTTCGTTGTCGCTAGCGGTGAAAAGTTGACTAATCTATATGTGTTCCTGAAGACACCTCGACATGAGCAATTGTGGAAATCTAAGCTAGATATTCCCAGGGGCCAAAGTTTTGGGAGACTATATTAAAGCCCAACGTATGGTTTGAAGATGACATAATTTTTTTAAACCCTTAGTCACAGAGTTTTGTGTCATATGTATTCATGTGTGTTATTTTTTTTTTGCAACAATAGATGAGGCTTTGATGGTGCTATCTTTTCGCTCGACATTCTTGCCCGCAGTGTATCAGAATTATTATGTTTTTCATGTTGCTTTCATGCATCACGGTATAGGACTACGAAAGCAGTATGAAGAAAACGTATATCGATCCAGTTATTGAGAAGGTAAGAAACGTTGTCCCCAAGATGCTCACTTTCGGAGGGTTTCCTTCTTTGGCTTCTGGAGAAGATGAATGGAAGTATGAGTATTATGAAGGTCTGTCGCAGAACAAAAGCGCGAATGATTATGGTGTTTTCGCCTACAAATTCGTAGAAGCCTCATTAATAAGAAGAGGGATACTTTTCACTTCATTTGTGACGATAATGTTACTTCCATGCATGAGAAGATAACGACTGCTATATTTAGTAATAGAAAATGTATCCCTCCACCCCGAGACTAACTTGATATTTTGGTACATTATTTTTTTTTTTTTGAAATTGAAGATGTAAATATTTGGTACATTGTTATTTTTTTAAATATTAGATACATTGTCGTAGGGGTCAAAGGGTCGCAAGGGTACAAAGGATCGCAGGGTTACAAGGGTCGCAGGGTTACAAGGGTCACACGGTCGCATTGGGTCACAGAGCCTCATGCGACCCTTGCAACCCATGTGGCCATTGCAACCCTTGCGACCATTGCGACCATTGCGATCCATTTGGCCATTACGAGTCTTTCAGCTAGTCTTTTCAATGTCAGACTACTGGCTTTTCTAGTGTTAGCTATGCTTTTTATTTTACCAATGTCACACTTAAGACCATTGCGACACGTCTTTGTTACCCCTATATGAAAAGGTTCATCAAATTTTCTAAGTCTCACCATAACACCCATTTGAGAGGAGAACGAATCGGGAGAATTCCATCTCTCTCCTCTCTTTGTCTAAGTCTCTAACCCTAAATTCTCTAAAAAATCCTTGTTACCTTTGTGACCGTTTTGACCTTCGTCACGAAGGTCACATGGTGGTCGTATGGCATCGTGTTGTCTATTTGTTACTCAAGCTCTTGATAATCGTCGGACTCAGTCTCTATGCAAATACACACAAGTACATACAATGTAGATGGAGGACTTTGTGTTGTATTTGCATTACATAAGGTCTTGGTAATCAGCGGACTCAGACATCGTGTTGTATCTGTGTTACCTAAGGTCACGGTTGGAGGTCAACTTGGAGAAGTTGAGTCACACACGACTCTCTTTACGAGGGAGAGCTCTGATGTGTCTCTAAAGTCGACAAATTTGACCTTTGTGACCTTTTTTGAAACCTTATGTAACCTGTTTTCTTTTTCTTCAACCTTTTTCTTGCCTTTTCTGTAACCGTTGTGACCTTTGAGACCTTATGTAACCTTATGTAACCTTATGTAACTTTTTTGTAACTTTTGTGACCTTTGTAACCTTTGTGACCTTAAGTAATCAATATTTAAATGTTAAAAAAGTCTTATTTTGCATCTATTGTTCGTAAGGTGATCATCTCGTTTTCATACGTATTTCTTGCACGATTTTTGGGATGTTTTTATATATATGTGTTGCTTTACGTATGATTCCGTTTTCGTTTTACTTGTTTTCGTATTTTCATGTTCTTACAGGTTTTTACGCGTATTTGGATCATTTCGGAGCTAAAGAACATGCACGGAGCTAAGGAGCAATTTTGGGGATCATCACGGGACAAACGAGACGAGATTTAGCAAGAGGAGCCTCCACCCGATCGGGCAAAACTCATGCACGATCGGGCAAAGGCTACGGCGAATTTTGGTGCGCGTTCACGCACGACTCGGGCAAGGAAATGCCCGACCAACTGCCTTATACCCGAGCGGGCGGACATCATGCCCGATCGGGCATCCCTTGCAGACCATGAACGAGGCGACCTGACCTAGCCGCACCCGAGCGGGTACATGGAGCGCCCGAGCGGGTCGCGACCCGGGTTACTAGTTAAGTTAAGTAAAATTAACTTAAAATAAAAGGGAACTCGTGGGGGAAATTAAGGCAACACTTAGACCGACTTAGGAGACATAAAAGAGGCAAGAGGAACCCGGGTTATCAGCCAAGTTAAGTAAAATTAACTTAAAATAAAAGGGAACTCGTGGGGGAAATTAAGGCAACACTTAGACCGACTTAGGAGGCATAAAAGAGGCCAGAGGACGACATTAGAAGGGAGAATTTCATTCAGTTCTCGATAGGAGAAGAAACTCTTGCAAGGAGGCAAGCAAGGAGCATTGGAGATCAACCCGACACTTCGGTTTCGTTTGGTTTTCATGTTCCTTATACTTTTTACTTTGTTTATGTTTGTTTACAGACGCATGAGCGAGTAGTTTGTTTGTTCTAGGAGAAGGGATTAGCCCTTGGCTATCCCGGAACCACTTTGATAGCTTTAACTGGGATTGCATGATAGATAGATTAATCGTTTGTTTCGGTAGTCTTGTGGTGAAACTGGATTCCTAGAACGTTTGTCCTATCGTTAAGAACCAATTCATTTATTTACTTTCAGTATTCATTCTTCAACCATATTTGTTCGTTAGCAAGTTTGATTCATAGTTCGAGTTTAGATAGTGTTGCGTAGTCTCTGTGGGATCGACACCTAAAATACTACACACGTGTCGTGCACTTGCGGGTAGTTTAGGTTATTTTATTTAACTTTGAGAACGCATCATAAGGTTATGACCCATCGGACTCATGCGATCCAATATGATCCGTTATGCGACTCTCAATCAGATTAAAATTAGAATCAAGTTTACATGAGAACCCATCCGACGCATGCGACCTCATGCGAGCACATATGACCCATGTACGACTCATGCGACCTATGCGACTCATATGACTTGTCGTTTTGCTGTCAGACTCATATCTTCCAACCCATGTGACCCTTCCTACCCATGTGACTTGTTGTTTTGCTATCAGACTCCTGTCTTCCGACCCATGTGACCCTTCCGACCCATGTAACCCTTACTACCCATGTGACTTTTCATTTTGCAGTCAGACTCCTTTCTTCCGACCCATGTGACTTGTCATTTTGCTGTCAGACTCCTGACCCTTCCGACCCATGTGACCCTTCCGACCCATGTTACCCTTCCGACCCATGTCTATGAGTTAACGTCTACGTCTCATCTTTTAGTATACGTATTTAACCCCAATTTCTATGAAAAATATTTTTTACCTTTTTGACCTACGTGTCGTAGTCACCATTGTTGATGCAGGGCATCGTGTTGTCTATGTGTTACTCAGGGTCTTGGTAATTAGCGGACTCAGTCTCTATGCAGTCACTGACGAGTTGCGGGGTTGACTTAGGTGACGGTGTTGGGTCACACTTGAAACGTGACTAGAACACGAAGTACATGGCAGGAGATAACTCTGGACTGCAATACTAGACAAGAAAAATGCACAAGACTGGAAGACGGAGTACATGGCAGGAGATAAATCTCGGCTAATGAACGATCTCTCTAGTGGAAATAGAATGTGGGCAGAGTCTTTGATTAACGTTGTAAATGTATTGTTTTGATTTAGAATCTTTGATCGACCCATGCGACCCTCAATTGGCATTAATTAGTTTGACGTTGTAAATGTATTGTTTTGATTGGTTTTTGTCATTTTATCATTATAAACTAGTAAATTCGTCGAGTTCGCATCTATTGATCCATATATGCAACCAAGCAACCCATGCCATTATCAATATGCCATTATCAATATATTTGAGTTGTATATGTCTAATTTAGAATCAATATAGATAATAATATAAATAATAACGACATTTGGACAAAATGTTAAATGTATTTTTTGAAATTTTCTCAAACTCATCCGACGAGTTCTTAAAACACTACTACAACTTTTGAAACACATGCATTAGTTATACACAACTCAACTAGGGGCACATGGGTCATAATCTGTTTTAACTATTGATTGACGTTGTAGATGTATTGTTTTGATTGGTTTTTGTCATTTTATCATTATAAATCTGTAAATTCATCGAGTTTGCATCTATTGATCAATATATGTGACCAAGCGACCCATGCGACCTTCATTTGGCATTAATTAGTTTGACGTTGTAAATGTATTGTTTTGATTGATTTTTGTCATTTTATCATTATAAACCCGTAAATTCGTCGATTTCGCATCTATTAATCAATATATGCGACCAAGCGACCCATGCAACCCTCATTCGACATTAATTAGTTTGACGTCGTAAATGTATTGTTTTGATTGGTTTTTGTCATTTTATCATTATAAACCTGTAAATTCGTCCATTTCGCATCTATTAATCAATATATGCGACCAAGCGACCCATGCGACCTTCATTTGGCATTAATTAGTTTGACGTTGTAAATGTATTGTTTTGATTGGTTTTTGTCATTTTATCATTATAAACCCGTAAATTCGTCGATTCCGCATCTATTAATCAATATATGCGACCAAGCGACCCATGCGACCCATGCGAACCTCATTTGGCATTAATTAGTTTGACGTTATAAATGTATTGTTTTGATTGGTTTTTTCATTTTATCATTATAAACCTGTAAATTCGTCGATTTTGCATATATGCGACCCAACCCATGCCACCCATGCCACCCTAAATTTTGATTGGTTTTTTACATTTTATCATTTTCACCAAAATTCCCGCCAAAATTTTCACCAAAATTTGAATAACATAACTGTGTGATCGTGTCTTATCGAATTCCATCTGACGGTGATTCGATGTCAGGGTCATGTCTTTTCGAATTCCAGTCGTTTCTTTTTTTCGAATAATGACACACACTCTATCTAACTTTCATCATCTTCCACCCATCATTTTTCGAATAACGACACACTCTCTCTAACTCTCATCATCTTCCATCCATTTTACCAAAAAATGCCACATTTCCCTCCTTTCGTCCAAATCATTCTTCTGAGCTTTCTGGAGAATTACCTCGTAATCTCTTTCATCTCTCTCATTCAGTATGTTAATGTAGAGAATGTACAGATTTGAATTTTTTCGATTTTTTTACAGGATATTCCGAAAAAATTCTTCGGTGAGCATATTTACTGGAAAACAAGGGACGACAACACAGCAACGCTTTAATCGGATGTGTCTAACAAAACATGGGAAGTCAAGTTGGGTGACTCAAGATTCACTGATGGATGGAAAGATTTCTCCAAGGACCATGATTTTCGTACTCGGGATTTCTTAGTTTTCCGTCACGAAGGTGACATGGTGTTTCACGTAACTTGTTTTGGAGATGATATATGTAATCTACAATATGCATCATCTATATCATCATCATCCATAGAAGCAGGGTCATCTTCTTCTGGTCAGAGGATTTTCACGGTACCAGTTACGTGTTTAAATATGGTCGTAGATGCAGTGGTAAGTGAACTCAAATATATTTATTCGATTCATCAAATCCGGCCGTATAAGCATTAGTATGACGTCGTTGTAAATTTTTTCGATTATCACCGACACTTCCGATAGCGGTGGCGCTAGCATCACCAGGGGTTGGACAAATTTTTATCACGATCATGAACTTAACGTGGGTTGTACCCTCAAAGTCGATCTGCACTCTGTTCATGAGGTATCTTGTTTACGGTTTTCCCCTCTATTAGGGCCTACAAACAAAATAGTTTGAATTCCATTGTATTTTGATTACGTTGAACCTCATCTGAACAACAACATTCCTTTGAACTTGAAATTCATGTTCGTATTTCACTACTAGAAATTTTGAATTTACGGACGGAATTTCCAGACGGATTTTGATCCGTCCCTAAATTACAGACGAAAATTTCGTCCGTCATTAAATTCTAGACGGATTTTAATCTGTCCGTAATTTACAAACAAAATTCTTTAAGTCCCTATTTTCGGACAGATTAAGGACTATCACCAATCAATCCCTAAATTACGAACGGATTAGGGGCAGATTTTTTTATTTTTTTTTAAAAAAAATTTAATTTTGTATTCCTTTCTAATACTTATTTTAACAAAAATTCAGACGGTCTCTAAAATCCGTTCGAAAATTAAGGATTGATTTTTCGTATCCGTTTGGAATTTTTTTTATTTTTATATTATTTTATTTATTATTTATTTTTTAATTTTAATTTTTTTAAAAAAATTTCGGATGGAAAAATATATCCGTCCGGAATTTTTTGCAAAAATAATATCTAATTTTTTCTTTAAAAAATTATTTTTTTATATTCTAATATATAAAATTTAACTTTTTTATTTTTAAATTTGTAAAAACATTTCCGGACACTGTGGTTGCCGTCTCAAAATTTTTCAAAAAAAAAATATTTATTTTTAATTAAAATTAATTTTTTATTCATAAATATAATTCTATTTAAAAAATAAAAATAGTTTTTAGTTTTTTTCCGAAAAATTTTCGGAGGGTTATCTAACCGTCCGGAATTTTTTGAAAAATAAAATTAAAAATTTTAAAAATAATAAAATAATAAATCGAATAATAAAAAAATTAAAAAAACCATCTCTAATTCTTCCGGATTTAAGGACGGATTCTAGAATTTGTCTGAAATTAAGGACGGATTATTTTAATCCGTCCAGAAATCTAATCTTATAAATTCAGTCGCAAGGAATAAGAAGAGAAAGAAGAAGAGAATGAAGAAAGAGAAAATGAAATAGAGAAGAAGGAATGCAAGACGACGATTGTGTTGCATTTGTCTCTCGGATATACCTTTCGCTTCATATTTTTATTTGCATTTATCTCTCGTGTTGCACCCCTTTTCCGCTTTTTGTTTTTGTTTTCACGTGATTAGATGATTACAACAATGAATCATATGACGGGCTTTGAAATACCATAACTTTGCGTACGAAGCTCCGAATTACATGATTTTTTCTTCATCTCATCTCTCGTGTTGCACCCCTTTTCTGCTTTTTGTTTTTGTTTTCATGTGATTAGATGACTACAACAATGAATCGTATGACGGATTTTGAAATACCATAACTTTGCGTATAGATTCTATCCTTGCAACCGGTGTCAAGGTTTCATCAAAGTTTATCCTTTCAACCTGTGTTTATCCTTGAGGTACAGGTCATGCTTTGTTTCTTGTAACCCAACCATCTTCATTAGTTTTGTTTTAAATGATCCATTTGGTTTCAATTATATTGGTTTCAGCAAGTCTAGGAAGTAGATACCAAATATCATTATGTTCAAATTGTTTTAATTCCTCATGCATGGCCTTAATCCAAAACTCATCATTTAATGTCTCTTTAACATTTTTTTTAGATCACATTGAGATGTAAAAGAAACGAAACTCGCCAAGTCATTGTAGTTGATATGTGGTTTGTTTCTCATCCTTCTTGTCTCAAGAACATTTCCAATTACGTCTGTCATGGAATATTTTTGTGTACTTGAACTGAATTATTTCCTTCTTCTGACCTATCATCCCAAGTTGAGCTCTCTAGTAGGTTGTACTTCTCGGTTGTCACATTGTTCCTCAGGTGGACCTTCGGCTTTGACGGGTATGTCGAACATTTATGTTTGTATCTGATGTACAAATATATGTAATAACAGATGTTTCTAAATTTTTTTATTGTTTTCATCAAATACAACATTAGTAGACTTAATAACAGTTTTGGTATGTAAGTTATAAACACGAAAAGATACTGAGTTTGTACCATAACCTAGAAACATTCTCTTGCCACTCTTTGGATTAAACTTACCAAGATCATTAAGAATGTAACACTTACATCCAAACACATGGAAATAATTGATGTTATGTGTCTTTCCTTTATATATTTTATAAGGTGTTTTTTCAGTACCTGTTCTGGTATAAACTCTTTTGATGATATGACAAACAATGTTTTTAGTAATTGCCCAGAATCGAGGAGCAACTTTCTTACCGTGTAGCATTGCCCTAGCAATTCCCTATAAAGTTCGATTTTTTTCTTTCCACAATTCTATTTTCTTGTTAGATTTTTGGAGTAGAATATTCATGTGAAATACCAAATTTGTTACACAGTTTTTCAAATTACTCAGTATCAACCATGATCACTCCTTATTATTTTTATGTTTCCTTTTGTATTCATCAAATTTAAGCATAAATAATGGAAGACATCAAAAGTTTCACCTTTCTCTTGCAAAAATCTAACCCATGTATATCTTGAAAAATCATCGACACATACGAAAACATACATTTTTCCAATAATGCTTTCAGTTTGCACAGGTCCCATCAAATACATGCGAAGCAATTCAAGTATATGGGATGTCTTGATTTGTGGCATCTTCTTGTGATTAATTCAAACTTTGTTTGTCTTGTTCACATGGTTTGCAAACAACATCCTTTGTCTTTATCATTTTGGGCATACCTCAAATCAACTCTAAGTTAGACAGTTAACAATAGCTTGATAATTCATATGTCCTAATCGTTGATGCCAAAGATGTGTAGGATCTTGTGTAACACGGTAGCATTTTACTTCTTCAAACCCAATGTAGCAGTTTTTGAATGCTCTTTTTCCTACAACAACATTTTTACCATCTTCATTAGTGACAACACATTTTTCATGTGAGAAAGAAACATACAAATCCTGATCACACAACTGACTGATACTTATTAAATTGGCTTGAAGTCCCTGTACAAAATGTACATTAGTTAACTTTGGTTGTCTAATGGCTATAATGTCACCTTTTCCTTGTATTCTTACTTTGCGTTTGTCCCCAAATGTCACACTTCTATCTTTGGTATTTTGTTTAAAATTGGATAACTCGTTAAGATTACATGTCATATGTCTTGAACAACCACTATCAAAGTACCAAATAGAATCATGCTCATCTCATATAGAAGTGAATGCAACATTACAATTAATATAAGATTTCTTCACTCAAATTGGTTTAATTGTAAATTTTCTTAATGTCGTTCTTTCAGTCTTTTTAATCCATATTTTTCGAATTTAGGAGTTGACTAAAAAAGAATACTTACCTTGATGTCATCATGACTTATCTTGATGTCGTTGTGGTCGATATTGGTTCCATCCTCTCCTTGTTTTCATTTTGTTAAATGCCATTCGTGGTATCCAGCCGTAGTAATTCCTTTGGGTTTTATTTGATAACAATTGATTTGAATGTGATCATTTTTCTCGCAATAGTAACATTTGTTTGCTCTCTTTGTTGATATCTAGGCCTCATATCCACATGCGATCGAGGTGAACTTTGTGGTTTCTGAGGATTTTCTATCTTTGATAGTTCTTCACTTTAACAAATTTCCTTTGATTACTCGAGCTTTCTACTTTATAACCAAGTCTAAAATGGTTTGAGTCCCTTTTTCCTAATGTTAGAAGATAGTACAACCTCTTCATTTCGTTTGATAACATCTTCAAGTTTTTCTTTGTTTCTTCAAATTGATTTGAAATTTGTTTTACTTCAGATTCTTTTTCCTTGATTTGTTTCATAACAACCTTTAAGTGTGAGTCGGTGACATTCTTATCTTTCAAAGTCTCAATGTTGAGTTGACTCATTTTAACACATTTCTCATATAATTCTCCCATGGTTAACTCATCGTCACTTTCTTCATTCAGCTGCTCGTCATCATTTGCATTGACATAAAAAATGTTACACAACTGGTCATGTTCTCATCTTCACTTTCTTCCTCTGATTCTGTTAACTCTTGTTTTGTAAGAAAAGACTTGTTTATCTTTTCCAATCATGACAATCGTTCTTTGTAAGCTTAAATCCTTGGTAATTGAAGCATTTTATTGCATTCAAAGTTTTTAAGGTGGCATCTCATTTTTTAACACTTGGCAATCGCTCTTTTGAGTTTTCGTCCTTCTCAGGGTATACCTTGTGTGTCTTGAAGTATCCTTTTGGTCCCTTTTTCAAAACTTTGTTAAACGTTTTTGCTAATAAGGATATCTCTTTCGCAATTCTGACGATCTCCATTGTGTTTTCTATTGCTTTAAGTACTATTCCTTGAGAAGCTTCTTTGCTAGTTGAATCTTGTTCTAGTTGTATTTCCATCTCATATACTGACAATATTCCTACAATCAATTTGAAAGCGTTGTGTCGGTGTTGAATGACATGTTCATATCGGCCTTTTGTGCTGAGAACTTCTTAAGTAAACATCGAAAGAGTTTCTTACAAGTTTCTTGTATTAATAAGGTTGACCAAGAACATGTGCTTTATTGGCTAATGCATTCAATCTCCCGCTAAACTCTTTTTCACGTTTTCATTCTCTCCAATTTCATTTTTTTCAAAATGATGTTCGAGAATATCTAACCTTGTCCTTTTCAGGTTTGGAGTCCCTTCATGGATTATTTCAAGCGTGTTCCAAGCATCTTTTGCAGAATCACACCATTGTATGTGTTTGAATTTTTCCATGTCTACGAAAACAAAAAATTGCAGCTAACGCCTTTGCATTATACATTGATGATCTCTTCCCGGCTGGCATCCGTTGATTGAGTGATTTCTCTTTTTTCTTTTCCTTTGTCTTCGGTCAGCATTGAAGGATTCCAACCTTACTTCACAATCCCCATGCATCTTCGTCTATGCCGCAAATTTTGGCTCTCATCTTGACCTTCCAATATCCATAATTCGAGCAGTTAAGCATAAGGGGTTTGCAATTCGAGTATAAATCTCGTGAACCTTCCATCTCTCTCTTAACTGGATCTCAAATGGATATGTAAGAATAACTTCTTTTATTCGTTTTCAGCTCTGATACCAATTGAAAAAATTAAAGAGTATATGGACAAAGCATTTGGTGGAGTTCTCAAAACTCCAAAGGACTTTCTATTTCATCCAAACGGTTTTTCAGGTATACCTAAATACAGACTAAGACTCCCCTAAAACTCTATATATCTTGAACTTAAATTCCAAGCTACAAACGCCACACACTGCATATGTGACTGCCTAAAACTGTTCTTACAATTGTTTGAGGTTACTGAATAACTTTTCGAATCACTCACCGACAAATCTCTAAACAAGTCGTTTAAGATTTGTGTAAAAACACTCGCACAAGTTGTTTGAAACACTCTTGTTTCTCGGTTTAATCTCACACTTCTCTCTTGAATAGTTTTGCTCAATCTTTACTAATGGAGAAGATTTTTTTGTACATGGTATCAGTCCTCTTTATATATGGTTCTTAATGTGTTTCTTGAGAGATATTCTTCATATTTGTTGTTTACTTGATCTTCTCCATGATATCATCCAATTTGTTAGTCTTTGACTTATTCAACTTTGACCTATACATTAACACATAGAATTTGGTTTCAATAGTTGGGTCATTTTAATTCTCGATTCATGTTGGTTGTTTAGGTTCATTCCCTAGTGTTTGGGTCATTTTTTTTGTCATTTCCTGTTGCATTGTTGTTTGTATGTTTATTCCTGAAGCATTTATTAATTCAAACAGGACTTCCTAGATGGAGAAAGCATTCACTCACGTGGTGGCGTTGTACAGGGGATTTACAATGACTCGTGGTAAAGAAAAATACAGTTGTGAGTCAATAAAGTACATGTTCACTACCTATGACGTGATGGCTTCATGATTTTGATAATTTATGACCCAGCTGGGTAAAATGATGGCCCTAGGGTATCCTACTGTACATGTTATGCACAACACAATGAAACAAAAATCTGTAGAACATAGCATTGAGCTCTTCAGAATTTGTATTTAGCATTCACATTCATTTGTCACCCAATATATGATTTTATAGACTCGAAAAACCTTCTTGAATCTTCTAAATATTACATTCATTTCCTAAAACTAAAAAAATGAATTTCTAAGTTGGATAGTTGTTGGTGAAACTGAATGTGAATTCTTCTTCTTCTGCACCTGCATTCCGTTACAAGTGCTCTCTTCTTCAGGTGAAATAAACTCCTTCCTTTGAACATGAATTCTGTTATCATATGCCTCATCAGCAGCCTCTTCATCTCTTCTATGAAATGCTTTGTCAACTGCCTCGTCAGCTCTTGCATCAACTGCCTCGCCAGCTACTTCTCTATCTTCTCCTCTTATGTATACTAAAGCACTTATACATGTGACATGCTCTTATGTAATTTAGCATCATGCTTTTATGGTATAAATAATTCTACTTACGGTGGCATATCCATGTAGATTTACCTCGCTTCAACTAACCATCCTCGTGCTTCTATATCCTCTCTTTACAGAGTACTAACAACTTAATAGACGTGTATTGTCCTTTATTAGAAATTCGACCTTCACACGAAATATCTCAGAGAATCAGGGGATGGGGTAGTTCGAGTATGAAACTTTGATGTTGTCCCAGTTCCGAGATAAACATCCAAGTGGAAACTATTACTTTGTGATGACTGGGTGAAGTTATCTTCCTTTAATTATTTCTCAATTTAATTGTATTTTTTAATTTGGTTTAAAACATTGTATGGTTTATTTATTTTTTTAGAGAGCAATCAAATTCGATGTTTTTTATAGGTTAACGTTCTAGTATCAACATCAATGCTTCCTTGTGGAAGGTTTATGTTGCACTACTGTTCACTTCAACGTTGGTCGGAGTTTCTACGAATATAGGGCATCAAACCTCCATTAAAAATAACTTTTATATTGACTACGATCATAAGAATATTTCAATTTTTTCGCTTATCTAGACATACTCAATGGTGGATTGGAAGAGACAGTTATAATTGGTAGGTCGTATTAAGTTTTTATTTTTTCCAAATTTCACAACGTTATTGTCTTGAATTTTCTCTTTTCCGCTCGTTGCTCGGGTGTTCCATTGGGTTCTAAGGCTTGATCTTGGCTCAGAGTGGATTTATCTTCTAAGCACGTAGTTTTGTTCAGGAATCCGTCTTTTAAAGCTCATTTAGGCCTTGTCGCCTAAAAACCTGAAAACCAACAAAACGGATGTATGAAACTCATAATCATATCGGATATGTAAACCTAACTATGAAATATATGCGAAAATGGCACTAAAACCTATCCTAAAATTGATTCACTTTCAGTGTTATCAAACTCCCCCAGACCTAAACCTTTGTTTGTCCTCAAACAAAACTAAAGTCTAGTACAAGAAGAATCTAATAACGATGATACTAGCTCAAAAATATCGAAGGGTTAGTCATTTCGCAAATCAACGCGTCACATGGATAAGAGCCTAAGCGTACCGAGTATAGCCTTTGTCTACCGAAAGTGCTGAGCCATGAAATAAAAATCTAAGTCTACTTCACAACCCTAGATAACGTCCAAGCAATCTCCATACCTATTTCCCTAAGCTTTTGATATCATTCAAATCGCTTCTTCTCGTTCTTATGAATTTCTTTCTTTTCGGTACTTAGATCCACGCTTTGTTCCTAGGACGTCGAAGTCGAAGAGGGATGGCTTTCTACTGAGACCCAGGCTGCCTATGGCACACTCATAAGGTTGCGCGTCCTTAGCGGAGTGAAGAGGTGCGTTATTGATCTTATTATTTTTTTTCGGTTATTATTTTTTTTCTTTTCTTGATTACACAACACTCTAACCCTTAGGATGTAGAAAAGCGCCTCTACCCACCACTTAGACCCGAACCATCGAATATCGATGTACTCATGTCAATCCTAACTCGGAATAGCGAAAAACTTATCCTAGATGACAGCGGAGTATAAGCGTGTGGAATCTAACTCATGAACGCTAAAAGTATCAACAAAGCTAAGCTAGACGGTATATACGGAGAGGAGACTAGTATATACGGAGATGTGTCTACTTGGTATCGAAATCTAAGGAGTGAATTCAAATAGATAAGGGTTTCAAATACAACTACTCGACTAATCGGTATCAAAAAGGCTTCTAAGCAAACCTAGACCATTATCCACGATTCAACAAAGTCGCAAAACATGACTAAACTCGAAACAATTTTCACTAGATATCCATCTTATTTTTAAACCTAATCCTAAGTCTAATCCTAAGTGCAAATGTGTCACTCTCAATACACATCCGTATCACAAAATGAAAGAGTAACCCCCCCCCAGACCTACACGGAACACAGTCCCAGTGTTCGAGACCGATGAGGGATCCCCGTATGCTAAAAATTCGAGAAAATATAAAAAGGTGATACATCCGGATGTAGTGACTCTCGTGCTCTGTGCCCGTGCGGGTGATATGGTCTACCCGACCGAGTATTTGCTACAAAACTGAAAAGAAAGCGAGGAAAACCGTGTAGCAAATATCATAAGTCTTCTAAAACTCTAAGTCCTAAAAAAATGTCCATGTCTAAAAAGAAGTTCAAAAACAGAAATGAAATGAAAAAGAAAAAGGATATATGGCTCGGGTTGCCTCCCGAGAAGCACTTGTTTTCGGTCTTTAGCTCGACCCTAGCGTCTTCATACGCATGTAATGTCGGAAAGAGGAGGTACGCCTCTTTCTCTCTGATCAACGTGCTTGGATTCAAAGCCTGGTGGACTTCTTACATGTGATCCTCGATCTGTCTCTTTCGAACCCGTGACTCTCTCGCATCTCCTTCGAACTCGGTTATGTTTGAGCGTCTCTTCAGTGTTCCATGCGGGATAGGAGTGTATGTGCGCCACTGAAGGTGTCGGAGATGTTGCGCGTGACTTTGGAACCGTTCCCCGCGTTGAAGTATCGATTAGAAGGTGCGGCTCTTGGTTCCCCACAAGCACCCGATTGGGTACTGGTGTCCGCCCGGTCGGGTCGCTAAATGCGACTTTTACCCCCATAGGGTGTGCACGAGTCGGGCGGCCAACACGCCCGCGCGGGTCCTCGTCTAGTCTAACAGCCCGATCGGGCTTACGCAACCACCCGGTCGGGTGGTCAATTTGAGGAATTTCCCCCGTAGGTATTGCCCGAGTCGGGCTGTGAGGTCGCACGACCGGGTCGCCTATAAATAGCTCTGCCCGACCGGGTGAAGTATGCTGCCCGATCGGGTGGGTTCCTTGCCGAATGAAATTCGGCTTCTCCTCTATGTGCGTGAGTGCGTCCGATCTTGCTTGTGTCTGATACTGAATCTCGGTGCACTGGGAAAATGGTGTGTCCCCTGGATGGGTGTCTCTATGTACGTGTCTAGTTTCCTCCGTTGATGCATTTGTCGTGGTGACGTTCATTACGGGTTCGATCATGAATAGCTTCTTTAATGCCTCGTCGAGTTTGAACTCGATAGACTCGTCCCCGAACTTCATCACTAATCTTCCTTCTGCACAACAGATGACCATCTTTGTTGTGTTGAGGAATGGTCATCCCAATATGACGGGGATCTTCGGATTGATCTCCATATCCACAACAACCAAGTCCGCGGGGAACCAAAATTCCCCAACTTGGATGGCAACGTTCGTCAATACACCCACGGGACTACGGACGGATTGATCAGCCAATGTGATTTGCATCCTCGTGGGTTGAAGATCTCCTACCCTATTGAGCTTTTCAACGAGAGATAGTGGTAGCAAGCTCACACTCGCTCTGATATCAATTAGCGCATGCTCAATTTCGTAATCGTAGATCTTGTATGGTATGACGAAGTTACCTGGATCGGGCATCTTCTCGACCGTGGTAGGAGGCTGAATAAGAGAATTAGTTACCATTACCATATCGTTATCCACGGTCCTCTTCCTCGTCATGATGTCTTTCAGGAACTTTGCATAGGAAGGAATCTTTGTAAGAGCGCCATAGAATGGGATAGTGACTTGTAGCTTCCTCAAGAGGTCTACGAATTGGGAGAATTGGGTCT
>CM071868.1:21245925-21271695 GCA_036759665.1 Gynandropsis gynandra | reverse complement strand
GGGATTGCATGATAGATAGGTTGATCGTTGGTTTCGGTAGTCTTGTGGTGAAACCGGTTTCCTAGGACGTTTGTCTTATCGTTAGAACCCAAGTAGTTTTATTTACTTTCAATATTTCATTCTTCATCCATATTCTTTTGTTAGCAAGTTTGATTCCTAGTTCGAGTTTAGGTAGTGTTGTGTAGTCTCTGTGGGATCGACACCTAAAATACTACACACGTGCCGTGCACTTGCGGGTAGTTTAGGTTATTTTATTTAACATTGAGAACGCATCACTTCCCCCATCACTGATCACAACTCTAGGGACACCAACTCTAGGGAAGATGGTGTGTTTGAAGAGTTTGACCACTACCTTGGAATTATTAATTAGACATGCTTGAGTGTCCACCCATTTTGTCACATAGTCCACAATGACCAAGATGTATACATTTCCGCAGGAGGAGGGAAATGGTCTCATGAAGTAGATGCCCTAAACATCAAACGGTTCGACTTCCAAAATGTAGTGCTGAGGTCCCTCATGTCTTCTAGAGATGTTTCTCGTCCTTTGACATGAGTCACAAGCTAAGACATAGCTATGAGCATCTTTTAAGAGCGTAGGCCAATAGAATCCTACTTGGAGAACTCTAGTTGTTGTCTTGGAGGCAGCAAAATCACTCGTATAGACAGAAGAATGACAATGAAAAAGCACATTAGCTACCTCCTCTTCCGGGATACAACACCGAAATAAGTCGTCGGTCCCTCTCTTGAATAGATAGGTCTCATCCCAAAAGTAGGCCTTGACGTTGTATAGGAACTTCTTCCTAGCATTGTAGCTTAGCCCTTGTGGTAGAACCTCACAGACATGGTAGTTCACAAAATCTACGTACCACGGTGCAAGTGCTCCGTCTATGGCCATGAAAACATCATCTCTAAAAGATTCTCAATAGGGATGTTGCCTGGGATCTCAAGGCAGGACAAATGGTTGGCAAAATTTTGTTTTTTCCCTTTCCTTCTCGTATCTTCAATTGAATTTTTGAAGGACTAAAATTCATCATATAAGCCTTGGTTTCGCATCCTCCTGTGGCCCAAAACGATTCCTTCCCGGACCATGAAGTGGCATGTTGATGAGAAAATGATCCAGTTGATACGCAATTGGTTGAACCCTAAGATGATTGGAGAGGTCCAAGCTTTCATGGATTGGTAGGTATTTATCGCGATTCGTAAAGGATTTTAGTACCTTGGGTGCGTCCTTGATAGAAGTAAGCAAGAACATCATGTTCCAGTGGGATGAAGCTCAGGAGAGTACCTTCCAAACCCTAAAAAATAAAATGCCATGAGCTCCTTTACTTAACTTCACTAAAACCATTGAAATTGAATGTGATGCCTCAAGTGTAAAAATTGGAGCGGTGTTGATACAAGACTATAGACCCATTGTGTAAGTGAGAAGCTCAACAGAACACAATTAGACTACCCAACGTATGAAAAAGATCTATACACATTGGTTCTATCGTATATACACCAAGTGGGTGGAGTTCATAGATATCTTCTCGTACATCATCAAGTACAAGAAAAGTAAGGAAAATGTTGTTTTTGACGCATTATCTAGGCGTTACACATTTATTACTGCAATAGACGCAAGTGTGTTTGGTTTCAATCACATTAAAGAACTCTACAACATTGATCTTCATTTTGGTGATATATTCAAGTCATGTGAGAACACCACCATAAGTAAGTACTTTCGCGTTAATTTTTTTTTATTCCTTGAATATAAGTTGTGTGTACCCAAAAGTTTTGTTTGAGATTTATTTGTTCGTGAGGAACACGGGATATGACTAATGGAGCACTTTGGAGTGTCCAAGACTTTGTCCTTATTGCAAGAACATTTCTATTGGCCTTACTTGCGTTGAGACGTCGAGCGCATATGCGGAAGGTGTGTCATTTGTAAGAAGGTCAAATCTTGGTTGAAACCTCATGGTATGTACTCATGCTAACCTATTCCGACTTACCCCTGAACAGATATTTCCATGGATTTTGTATTAGGTCTCCCTATGTCAAAATCTAGACATAATTCGGTTCTTGTCGTACTTGATTGATTCCCTAAGATGACTCATTTTGTTGCATGTCATAAGACTAATGATGCATCGCATTTAGTTACATTGTTCATTAGAGAAATTGTATGTTTTCATGATATTTCTAGGACTATCGTGTGTGATAGAGATATTAAGTTCCTTAGTTACATTTGGAAATCGTTGGTGTAAATTAGACACCAAACCTTTTTTCTCTCCTACTTGTCACCTTCAAGTTGATGGAAAATCTAAAGTAGTTAATAGGACCTTGTCGACCTTATTATGTGCGTTGTTCTAGAGTAATCCTAAAATGTGGGAAGATTATCTACCCCATCTTGAGTTTGCATACAATACAATAGTGATACTTAATTTTCACCTTTTGAGATCATATATGGATTTAACCCGCTTACATCGTTATATGTGGCCCTTTTACTGACGTTGAAGTTTACTAACCTTGATGGCAAAAATAGTTAAGTTTTTTAAATAGATCCACAAGAAGGCGCGATCCAACATCGAAAAGAAGGTGGCCTTTCAACCCGGATTAAGTGTGGAAAGCATTTTCTCATAATCATAAATCCAAGCATATGCCCTAAGGCGATGGAGCGTTCAAAATGCTAGAACGCATCAATGAAAACGCCTACAATATTCACTTGCCTTGTGAGTATAATGTTAATTTAACTTTCAATGTTGTTGACTTGGCTCGTTTTGATGCAAATGATGATCTTGATTTGACTCAAATCCTATTGAAGAATGAGATGATGAGGAGGAGGATGAGGCTCCATCCAAGACACCGAAAACACAAGGAAGTATGTCAAATTTGAAAATTCTCTAACAAGTTTCACAACCTGGAATATATCTGCAGTTAAAATAATTTTTATTCATCTATAGTTTCTAGATCTGTAGTTGTTTGTGATGGTGTTATACTTGTTGTAATTCTATCAAGCCTTTATTTATATTTTTCGAAAGATATTTAATTGTCTTTGTTTGGTTACATCATTTCTACAATTATGTGCGTTGTATACTTCAAAAGCCAATACGTATTGTACGGTACAATATAACTGTTGTCCAATCGAATTTCATCTTTAGCTACATATATGTCTTTATCATAACTTATGTATATAGGATACCCATCATTATCTATATGTGTACAAAAAAAAATAATTGTCTTAATAGAACACTGAAATGAAACATATACAAAAAATGTTATATTATCTGTGGAGACTCTGCCTAGAATGTTATTTTTCTTCAAGTATATATTTAGATTTTCAATTTTAATCTTAAAACTCCTTGTTGAAATATCTAGTCTATCATATGAGGATAAATTATTTTTTCGTAGAATATTTTGAATTTCAGGCCATTTAGGTTTACATGTATGTGATATAAACAGCTTTGGGTAATCCATATGTTTGCATAGAGTCATTTCATCTAAGTATTTTTTTCATATACCTTGAATTGTCAATAAAAGATTAAGGCAAAATTATTCTAGTTGAACTAGTAGATTTTCCTGTTTTGATAAAATGACGTGTATTCGTATAATCATTGCATTGCAATTTACTAGGTTATTGTTATGTAAGAAATTCTTTTATATTCAACCATACAAAACCCGTCTACAATAAATTTTTGGAAATGTCGGCCTGAGTGTAACAAAGCCGAAGACACAATTGATTATTCTTGTAATTGGTAAGCCATAAATTCTCAAAAACTAATTTGTGTCCTCGATTTTTAGAAAATGATGTTGTTGGATTTAACACTAAACAAATAAGATATATACTGTATGGAAATAATAAAAGGTCTTGAAGTGGTGGATATGTTGGATGAAGTTCAATGATTCGAATTAGATCAATACTATGTCTTCCCAAAATTATATCTCGAGATTGCAAGGCTTCATCGAAATCTCCCACTAAGAGAGCAGCTATTTCTCATGCTTGCGGTAGGTTATACATTCTTTTTTCTTTATCACGCGATGCAATAAGATGCAATTTCATATTTATCTGGCTATTGCAATGGCGCTTGTTCTAGTCATTTGAAACACTCTTGCATATGGATTATAAGTGTCTAAAATATGTTTAAGTCCATCAATTATATCCGTATGTAAAACATCTTTGAGATCCAAAATATTTAGTTACGTTGCATTAGGGTAGATGAGTGTAATGGTACAAAGCACAACAACCATTTTACAATAAATGGTCAATGAAGCATTGAAAGTACTTATTACTAAAAATAGACATTCTATTTTGAATTTCATGATTTGTATATGTATGTAGAGTTTTGCAAATTTTACTGTTTCTCCTTCTGTTGGTAATAAACTTCTGATTCGGTGATAATTTTAACCATGTATCTTAAATATATGTGGACGATGGTATTCAACGATAAATCTATTTTGCCTCTCATAGGAGTAAATGCAAACATTATATTATATCCTTGTATATGTTGTTTAAAATGCGATGATTTTGGATTTTCTTGGAATAATAGATTTTTCAAGTATCATGGCAGATCACGCATCTTTGACAATGATATATTGCATGGTGAACAACACAGAAACTTTTAGGGGAAACTTTTTTTTTATATATCAACTCTTTCGTCATACCACATTAAAGCATACCAGTGATGACAAGAATGATCTGGACCACCTATGTCATTGTAACCTAACAAGATGATCATCTCATTTTTCGTACACGATTCTCACATGATTTTAGAGATGTTTACGATGATAGTTACGATGTTTACGTGTGATTTTGTATCCATTTTACTTTTTTCGTGTTTTCATGTTTTTATAGGTTTTAATAGGTATTTGGTTCAATTTCAAAGCTAAAGAACATACACGGAAAAAATACGAGCATTGAAGATCACAACGGAACAAACCGGACGAGAAACGGACAAGGCGCGGCCAAGCACATAACTCAGCACGACGGAGCATGCAACAAAGAAGACAGTACGGCCGAGCATGGGCAAGAGCGCGGCCGAGGAGAAAACCATCATGAGGAGCACGGCCGAGCAGTCCATGATGCACGATCGAGCTAAAGTCAAAACCACCGTTCATGGTCGGGCACAACATGATGCACGACCGGGCTCTTTTGCAGCAATTACCCCCGAGACTTCTGCACGGGTCGGGCACACATTCAGCACGGTCGGGCAACCTTCATAAAACGATGCACGACCGGGCATGTTGTAGTGCTTGGTCGGGCTCTTTTGCAACATTTCACCCCCGAGACCTTTGCACGGTCTGGTCACAAGAGGAGCATGACCGGGCACTCAATGAAGTCGGTCTAAAATCAAGGGAATGAAGCATGCCCGACCGGGCATGACATGGAGCACGGTCGGGCATGACTTGGTAAACGTCTTATGTCCATTTTGAGTGGAAAATGAGATGACAAGAATTCAAATTTTAAAAGAGTAAGACATCAAGAGCACAGGGGACATTCATTCACTCATTATTCATCCATTCTTCATCATTCATTCATCATCCATCATAGGAGAGTCCTCCTGACGGGAGACACACAAGAAGACAAGAAAATTGATTCGGGATTACGTCTCGTTTGATATTTCTATGCTCCTTACTCTATCTATTTCATTTGTGTTGTTTAGATTCAAACTCATGACTGAGTAGTTGATTTGTTCTAGGAGAAGGGATTAGCCCATGGCTATCTCGGAACCTCTTCGATTTATTCTTTGAATGCTTTTTCCAGTTTTGTTAATCTATTCTTTGTCTCGGTGTTGAATTTCTTTTATTTACAAAGGCTAAGTAGATGCTTGTGTTAGGGATTAGGAGAAGGACCGAAAAGAGAATTCTAGTCCTAGAAGATCAGACTTAGAACAACCGAGACTATCACTCAAGAAGAGTAGTAACGGTTGAGGGTTAATCGGATGAATCATAGATCGTATGGGGTTAGTTTGGGGTATTAGCTATGAAAGTAGGTTATAACTCAATTGAATCACGTCCCTATGCCTTGAAAAAGGGTAGGAATTACATTAGGATTGTCCATCTTAGATATCTTGATTGGGAACGCATGAATAGATAGATCGATACCTGGTTTCAGAAGCTATGCAGTGAAACCGTATCCTAGAATGTTTGTCTCGTTTGTCAAGAACTCATTAGTCTACTGCATTTTTATTATTGCATCTCACAACCAATATTTCATCGTAGCAAGTTTGATTCTAGTTTGAGTTTAGTCTGTGTTGCATAGTCCCTATGGGATTGACACCTAGAGTACTACACACGTGTCGTGCACTTGCAGGTAATTTAGGTTAACTTGTAACTTGAATCGCATCACAAGACATGTGATATTACTTATGAGAAACCTTAGTTCCTTCATTATTGAAATATAGATGAAGTAATCATTATCTCAAAACTTAAAATTTCCCTGGATATTGATCACATATTGGTAAAGTATTTTGTTTGCAATATCGCTGCTAAGCGAGGGCTTTGCATTTTTTAGCCAGCCAACGACGATGAAGGTCGATATGTTTTAGAAGCTACGTGTTGTCTCTATGTTCATATTATTTGTGTTACATGTATAACGAAAAGCTAAAGGAAAGTGAATGAACACAAAGAACAATATAGATAGTAGTAGTAAACTATGTTATGGTGGTTTGTTGTTAAGGAAGAACTCTTAGTTGTTGGGGTAATAAAGGTAGACAAATGGTCACAATTATGTTACTCGTAATTGTCTATTGAGTCAACATTAAAGATTGATGAATGTACTTTTGTTGATGAAGACTGCAGCAGAAATTGATTGTCCACGACATCTAGGTGTTGTTTACTATAAGAGTGATTAGATGAGGCACTTCCTAAATCTGAAACAAGAGAGCTTTGACTTGGTGAAACCCTTGTATCCGTTATAGTATAATTGAAATAATAGATTAATAAATCTATGGATTCAAATACTGTATCCAAATTGAAGAACTGAAATCTTTTGAATAAGTAGAAAAGTTACCGATACGAAAGGTGGATCGCCAATATAACTTAGTATTATAGGAAGCATTTTGACCGTTATTCTTGGTGCAAGAACCGATATGGAAGAAGCCATATCAAACATCTCACCTGTTAAACTGTATTTGGAAAACAGAATCCAAGAACCTACTATTACAACTAAATTTACCAACACGTATGTTAACAAATCATAACTAACCTTCGCTTGAACTCAACGATGGAAGGTAACATTTGGTTGAAAAAAATCTTGCTCGAAATGGCATATTGCATACTGCTTTGCAATCTGTATTGTGGAAAACATCGTTGGTATGGTTCTATTGGATGTTAATGAAGTTTTAAATACAATGCAAGCAATTGCATATAGAATTTTGGATAATTGTTTGATGAATTTTATATAGTATACAAATTTTTACAAACGAAATTAAAAAAAAATAGAAATACACCCAATTCTTGTTAAATAAAAAGGCATATAGATCAACGCTTTTATTTTTAGTCAGATGGTTCATGCAATTTTTAGTCAGATGGTTAAAATAGTAGATGAAACCATATGTTATCCACGAGGAGGAGGGAATCCTAAATTCCAAATTTTTTATAAAAGGAAGAACAATAGTATTCTACAACATGAAAACCATATTGTATATATGCAGTTAGAACAAATCTCATATGCGAAGATAAATCTAAACTACCCAAATTTTGCTATTTAAATTTAGTTGGAACTAATTAATTGACCACACAATATGTAATGCCCAATGTTCAAAACATAAGCATATGGAAATCCAGACTTAGAATACTAAATAGATGAACAAAATTTTTTTTAAGAAGCATACTTGTTTCTTAAAAAAATACAGTAAATCATTTTATGATTTAGATTTCCAAAAGTGTATTTTGAAGAGTTGACATATAATGATTAACGGTCTAGTTTCATGATTTTGGATAGAGTTATAAACTTTGTTCGCAAGGTTATTCCACAAAGTGCACTTTAATGTGTTTTTACAGTTATAACAATATTTCGAAAGTCAGCAACAAATATATGATAATTAAACATCAATTAATATGCAAAACTTTCGAAAGAAAACATGTTATCTCGGAGAATAACTATTACATCGATCAGAAAAAATTATGTCGTCCAATAGCCCGACAGAGATTATTTAGAATGGCTCGTGACAGATTCAGAACGTGTGATCAATTAGAAATGAAGTTGTGTTTGGTGGAAGGACGCGAAAAGAAAGACAGATCGTACAATTTATCTAAAGTTACAGAAGTAGCTGCATTGATAGTAAGAGATTTAGATGAGAAATTAAGTTCAAGAGATATTATTTTGCAAAAACACAACAACGGATACATGAGGATAAGTGAATTGCATCTCTCCTACCTTCCACTGCAATATCCGTTGTTGTTTCCATATGGCAAAGATGGTTATCATCTCGGTTTAAATTTGTGGTTAACGGCTTCTTTACCAAAAAAACCGCGCTCGAGGATCAGTTTAAGAGAATTCATGGCATATAATCTTCAGGAAAGAACCACTGAATCTTGTGATATAATACATTCAAAGAGGCTATTCCAACAATTTGTCGTGAACGGTTTTTGCATGGTCGAATTGGAAAGAATTTCTTAAATAAGAAACCATCAAAAAAAATTACGATACGAATTTTATAATAACATACAAGCTGTTATTCAATCGGGAAATAGTTTGGCGTCAGAAATTGGAAAGAAAATAATATTGTCTTCGTCGTTCACAAGTGGTTCCCGATACATGAAACCAAATTATTTAAATGCAATGGTTTTATGTAAAAATTTGGGCTTTCCGGATTTATTTGTAACATTCACATGCGATCCCAAATGGCCAGAGTGACAACGAATTTTGAATTACTACGATGATACATTAGAAAACAGGCATGATCTTTTAGCAAGATTATTTAAAATTAAACTTGAAGATCTATTAACAGATTTGAAACAAAACAAATGTTTTGGCGAAATCAATTCAGATAATTTTTGTTCGTTACAAATTGTTAAACTATATTTTTCTATTAATCTAACAATTTTATGCTAAAACTTTTTTGTCCAATTATTTATACAATTGAGTTCCAAAAGCGAGGCCCGCCACATGCACATATTTTGTTATTTCTCAACAGGCAATCAAAAATGCCAACATTACGCGATATCGATTCAATTATATCTGTTGAGATCCCAAATAAAGCAACAAACTCCGTATTGTATACTACAGTTCAAGATGGTGCATGGACCATGTGGATAAGCTAATAAATTTTCTCCTTGTATGGACAAATAAAAATGCACAAAACGATTTCCGAAAAACTTCTCTGATTCAACATACATTAATAATGAAGGATATCCCCTTTATAAAAGGCGACATTATGGAAGATTCGTAATAGAAGGCGGAATTAAACTAGATAATCGTTATATTCTACCCTACAATCCTTATCTCCTTCTAATGTATAGAGCTCACATTAATTTGGAATGGTGTAATCAAACAAATGCAATCAAGTATTTATTCAAACATATATATAAAGGATGTGATAACGTTGTTAAACAATAACATCACTAGAAGAAATGGAAAAAAACTAAATCGTCAGAGAAATACAAAACTACTACAGTTGTAGGTATATTTTAGGTTGTGAAGCTTGCTGGAGAATATTTAAGTTTGATATTCATTACAGATGTATACCAGTTGAGACATTAAAAATTCATTTGCTTGGACAACAAAATATAGTGTTCAAAGAATACGATGAGCTGTGCGATATAGCATTAGACGAATACATGCAACGAACGATATTTACAAAATGGTTCAAATGTAATGCCTCATGCTCTGAAGCTCGAAAATTGACATATTATAATTTCCCATCGAAATTTATATGGAACCAAAAACATCGGATTTAGACAGCCCGACAACGCGGATTTGCATTCGGTAGATTACAACATATTAATCCAACTGCTAGGGAAATATATTATTTAAGGATGTTATTAAATAAAGTATGTGGTCCTACTTCATTGGAGGACATCCGTGTTATTAATGATCATTTAGAAGAAACATTTAAAGATGCATGTAGGTCATTAGGACTTCGAGACGACGATGAGGAATATCAACACAATAAAATAGACAAGTAATTGGGAAACTCCAGCATATCTACGAACACTTTTTGTCATATTGCTAACAACAGAATGTCTTTCGTCTCTGGAACATGTTTGGTTAACAACATGCCAAGATTTGTCCGATGATATATTGTATAAACGTTGGCGTCTATTGAAATTACCAAGTTTGAATATTTACAATTTTAATTTATTTAAATAAGTCTTAATGTTGTACACTTATTATCTTTCCAAATTACAGATCTTAACATGTCTCCCAAAGAGATAAAAAAATATAGCTCTTGGCGAAATAGAACAATTGTTACAAAAAAATAATAGATCTTTACAAAAAAATATACCTTCAATGTCATTTCCTAAAGAGGTTCATTACCAATCATTATTAAATAGATTAATATATGAAGAATTATATTACGATCGAAACAAGATGAAAACCGAATTTATAGATTTGGAATCGCATTTAACAGTTGACCAACATTTTGTCTTCAATGAAATTGTAAAAGCAATCGACCAAAATAGAGGACAAATATTCTTCCTAAATGGACATGGAAGAACTGGAAAAACTTTTTTATGGAAAACTATATCTACAGCAGTAAGATCTCGTGGAAATATTGTTTTGAACATTGCTTCAAGTGGCATTGCCTCACTTCTGTTACAAGGAGTCCGTACTTCACATTCGTGATTCGCAATACCAATAGATATTAACGAAGATTGGATTTGTAATATTAAATCTTTCAGAACTTATCAAGCAAGCACAACTTATAATATGGAACGAAGTTCCGATGATACACAAATTTTGTTTTGAAGCTTTAGACAAAAGTATGCGAGATATCATGGGCAATTTAAATCCTTTTTTAAAGAATAAGCATTTTTGTGACAAAATAATAGTATTCGGAGGTGATTTCTGTCAAATTTTACCGGTAATTGCAAAAGGAAATAGACATGACACAGTTTAAGCATGTATTAGTTCTTCTTATATTTGGAATTATTGTCGTGTATTGAAATTAACCAAAAAATATGTGATTGCAAATGAATGACACCTCTTCAAATCCAAATGATGGCGAATGCTTGATAGATATACTTGAAAATTTATTAATTAAAGAAACATCAAATTCAATCGAAAGTATTGCAGCCCCATTTATATCCAAATATTGAAATTGAATACAAAAACTGATTAACTTTTTAGGAACGCGCAATACTATGTCCAACAAATGAAATTGTATATGAGATCAACGAAATGCTTCTACAAAATATCCAAAGGCAATCTAAAGAATATTTCAGCTCAGATACATTATGCAAATGTTGATTCTAACAATAATGACATATGCGAATTATACAGTACAGAATTTCTAAACAGTTTAAAATATTCAGGAATTCCTAATCATTGTCTAACATTAAAAGAAGGAGATCCAATTATTCTTTTACAAAATATAGATCAAATGCTTGGGCTATAAAATGGAACACGACTTCAAATAACTCAACTCGGTGTCAATATTATAGAGGATAAAATAATGACTGGAACTCATGCAGGCGACAAAGTATTTATATCTTGACTTCCTTTAATCCCGACGAATACAAGTTTACCATTTAATTTTAAACGAAAAAAATTTCCTATTATGTTGTGTTTCGCAATGACAATTAACAAAAGCCAATGACAAAATATTAATCGAGTTAGCATATACTTACCGAAACCAATATTTAGTCATGAACAATTGTATGTAGCAGTTTCGAGAGCGACAACTAGAAAAGGATTAAAATTACTTATTTTAGGTGATACTAGTAAATGCACAACGAAAACAACCAATGTTGTACACAAAGAACTATTTAGTAATATATAAAAAAATTTGCTTACTTCCATGCAACATAATATTTTGTTGTTTATTTTTAAATTTTTACCTCTATACTTAATATGTTCTAAATAAATATAACATCTTGGATTGTATCCGCGCGAAGTGCTAGACAAATGCTAGTTATATATATAATTACTAGCACGAAACCCGCGCTTTGCGCGGGTAAGCGTAATATGTTGTATTTATTACTTTGGTGTATTAAATGTTGTGTGAAAGAAGATATTGTCAACGAAAAGAACATAATTTTGTAAATGTAAATGCACGATGCTTTTATACATTGAGTAAAAATTCTTTGTATACAACATTCGTTGTTTTACTTGTACATTGACCATCATCATCTAGAATAAGTAATTTTAATATGTATTTGCTTTTTGCCCTTGAAATGGATACATATAATTGCCCATGGCTGAATACTGGCCGTGGATAATATATACCAACTCGATTGATGCTTTGTCCTTAGATTTTGTTAATTGTCATTGCGAAACATAACATAAAAGGGAATTGTTTACGTTTAAAATGAAATGGCAAAGTTGTATTTGTTGGAATCATAGGGAGTCGAGGTATGAAAACTTTACTGCCGTGTTATTTCCTGTTATTATTTTACCCTCTATTACATTTGTTCCTAATTGCGTTATTTCAAGTCGAGTTCCATTGTATAATCCAAGCATTTGATCAATGTTTCGTAGAAAGATAATGGGCACCCTTTCTTTGAGTATTTGAGAATGATTAGAAATTCCTCGGTATTTTAAAATGTTCAAGAACATGATAAATGCTCTTTCTTTTAGTTTTAAACAATGATTAAGAATCACTGGATATTTTAAACTGTTAAATATCATATATTATATAATTCACATACTTCCTTATTATTATTAGAATAAGTCTTGCAAATTATAGATAAAAATATCGTTTTTATGTTATTTTATAAGAACATTTTCTAATTCTATATTAAAAATCATTATATTATTTTTTAATAATTTTAAATTTAGATCAAGTATTCAATAATTTAATTTCAATTTTTAACAAAATTTTTTATTATTAATATTTATAATGTAATATTTTCTAAAATATTTCACAATTTTTTAATTGTAATTATTTAAAAAATTAGAAAATTATTATCAGTTTATTTTTAAAAACATTAAAATTTTAATAAATAAGAAAAAATTAAATAACAATTCCAATTCATTTTATTACAAAAAAGTAATTATTATTATTAAATTACTATCATACCCTTACAATTTCCTTAAACCTAATTTTGCCCTCCTCTCTCGCCGCTCTTTTTCTTCTCTCACATCCTTTTTTCTACTATCTCTCTTTGTCTCCCGCCTCTCTCTCTTCTTTTTCCATTTTCTTCTTCCATCTTCTTCTTCACCCGCAAGCACAACCCCTACCATCCGCCTGTAGCCACCGCACATCCATGATAGATGTTCTTCCTAAGCAACAGGAGGTACAGAAAGTACACTAAGGATGAACTGATACCCAACCCGAAACCCATACCACCCAACGAAACTCCAGCTTAAACCTAAAGGGCTAAAACCGCCTAAACAAAACAACAGTCGAAGGAATAGAGCACCTAGGACAGAACCGATGAACATTTGGACCCACAAATCTACAATGCAACAACAGGAGGAACCCTAACCAAAGCAAAGTGAAGAATGCCTAAATCCAGGAGGACGCAGGAATCAAAGAGGAGCAACTAAGATAAACAAAAAAGAAACCTGCAAACAAATGATGCAAAACGAACGACAGAGAACCGGAAGCGTTCGTCGGCGGAAAAATCAATCTGTTTTAGAGAGCAAGGATCGAAGAGTAAGGGAGAGAAACATAACCTCGCGCGAGACAGCAGCCGAAGGAAACGAATGAGGGAACCCAAATGGGAAGGCTTGCAAACTATCAGCTGAAACCCAACGGCAAAGAGTAGTGGAGGCGTTGTCGGTGGCGAAATCGGACCGTCAAACTCATCCGAAGACCTAAAGATCGAGCGGCAGAGGATAATCTAGAAAAAAGAAAATACCCCAACTGAAAATCGAACGGTCTGCCTGAGTGGGTCGGGTCTAACCCAAGATCCAAAAANNCCTACACGTGGCACCCATATGATCTGAAGGGAAGGCAAGCAACCATGTCAACTCAGATAATTTGGCTCATCATGCTAGCCTTTTACTAGATATATATATATATATAACATTTACGTGTAGTTAACTTTTAGCATATACATATATACAAATTAATATATCAATATATAATACATAATATATGCATATGTGTATGTATATACATACTATTAATATTATTATATAGTTATATAATTATATGCACGTATATTTTATATTAGTATTATATATATGTACGTCAATATGAAGTATAATAATAATTATATTATATTCATATAATATATATCTTATATTTTTTATATATTTATATATATACGTTAGGGTTGGACAAATAACAGATATTTACGAATATCCGGTTATTTATATTTGTATTTGTATTTGGCGAATATCTAAATTTATTATTTGTATTTGTAAATTCGAATATTTATAAATAAAAATTTTTATCGGATATACGGATATCAGTATCTAAACCTAATTTTTTTAATGTATAAAAATTATATATAAAAAATTTAATAAAAAACCAATAATCATCAGATATAATCTAAAACTAAAATTTAAACCGCACAAAGATGCAAAGATACATAATATAAATAAAACAAAACACAAAATCTTCACATTCATCTTTAGATCAGTTATTTAAATTTAGTTTCGTCGATGATTCTAGGAATATTGTCAATTCACCTAAACAATGAAACAAATTATTAGTCCCAAAAAGTTATATATTCAGTGATTTCGATTTTTTCTATATTGTAACGTCTCTATGATATTATCCAACTCATTTGAATTAGAACAAATCTTTGAGTGTAAATTACATCTTCAACAATATTAATTATTTTAAAGTATTCGATATTTTAATCCTCCAATCATAAATATATTGCATACTTGTCTATATATTTATATAATAAGAGTTTAAATAAGAATAATAATAATTGTATTGTATTTCTCGAATATATGATTTCTAATAATTATTTTAAAGTATTCGATATTTTAATCCTCCAATCATAAATATATTACATACTTGTCTATATATTTATATAATAAGAGTTTAAATAAGAATAATAATAATTGTATTGTATTTCTCGAATATATGATTTCTAATATTTTTATTTATATTTATATCAACGGATATTTGAACTTTTTGTTCAAATACGAATCGGATATGAATACTTCGAATATTCCGACCAATTTTTTATATTTTTTTAATTGGCCCGTAGCTCGTACAAATTGGGTCACAAAATTTTTCGGTCCAGCAAACCCATGGATCCAAATTTTATATAACCAAAACTGTTTGTGATCTGTAACCAAACAACTGATTTGTCAATTCTTCTTTTTGTTCCGTTCGGATTTGTTCTGTGGTTGTTGTCGTCCCTCAGTCGAATCAGACAGAGAAGCAAAAAAATTAGGGTTTTGGCTTGAGGAAGAGGAAGCAGAAGAAGAAGGAGAGAGATTCGTGCTATTTCGCTGTTAATCCTTCCCTTTTAATGGCGACGACGAGTCTTTCTTCCTTCTCTCTCTCTCTTCCTCTATTTGCCCGTAAATCCTCAAACCCTTCTTCTCTCTACCTCTTCGTTCTTCCTCGATATGAGTTACCCAGAAAATCTGGGAGTCTCAGTCTCGCTGCCGCTTCTTCTTCTTCTTCTTCTTCTTCTTCTTCTTCTTCGGGGCATTTCAGCAGTAATGGCGACGATGGCTTCTCTCTCGACGATTTCGCGCTCAATTCTGATTCTCGATCACCTAACCCCACTAAGGTTTGGCTCATTTTTACTCAAATTTGGTAGTTTTTCGTGAGAATTCTGGGGTTTTTGCTTGAAATTCGGATGATCCAGAAGTTTTGGCGTATTACAATGCATTCCATGTCTGCTGATTTGTGAGATTTGTTCTCTCCTCACCTTTATCATTCTAGTTTCTGATTTTTCCAGGCATTATTCGAGGCTTTAAACTGTGGATATATGAATTTGTAGAACAAACAGGCAAGTTTCCATTACGTGTGTTTCTACACGGTTATGAACCTTAGAGAATTGCTGCTCTGCTGTAATCCCAGTTCTTGAAGTGAATTCTAAATATGCATGAGGGATGATGAACGTTTCACCTGCTAGTTTGGCTTTATTTTATACCAATGGGGCACTAAATCATATTTTGGAAGGATTCTGCACTTCCACTGACCAATCCCATATAATGTTTTGAACTGTGTTGTGGTAATTGCTTAGCAGAATGTTAGCTATATCAATGAATTTTGTTTGTATTCAGTGCCGATCTTATATGGTTCCCTGGCTGTTGAATGATTAGAGCTCTGGTTTGTCTGTTTCCCCCAGAAATGCATACTTATAGACCTTATCCAAGAGATAGAACCGTTAGACGTGAGCCTTATTCAAAAGGATGTTCCACACACTACTTTGGATGCCATGAAAAGAACAATCTCGGGCATGTTGGGGCTGCTTCCGTCCGACAGGTTTCAGGTTCATATCGAGTCACTGTGGGGACCTTTGTCAAAGTTACTGGTGTCATCTATGATGACGGGGTATGTTCATTAGACTATGGATTTTAATCGAAATTGTAACTCTTTTACTTCTCTCTATAAATTGCGGGTTTGATGTCAAAATAGATAGAAAGATGGAATTTATTTCTGCTATATCTTTCAGATGCATCTTTTGGTATTAGAATCTCTATTGCCTCTAGTATTCTTTTTTTAACTATTTATTGTATTATCGATAAAGCAGCAGAAGGTGAATTTGAAGTGGGTAATCATCAAAAGAGATGTTCATATCGGGTTTTCATGTGCACGGAATACACTTCGTTTGTGTAGTCCTAATTAGTTCTTCGTATAGTTGTCATGGAATATCTTTGATAGTCAAGTAGTTTTCAAATCTAGTATCTGCTTTCATGATGTCACATTAACAGTTTGTGGTTGTAGCTTTAAGCCACTGAATTATTTGTCTCTAGATCCTGCTCTATGTATTTAATTGGATTAGCTTGTAATGCATTTTGTATGGGATGTTTTCTTCAACTGAGATGCTTTAGAGGCATGGTATTGAGGTTTTGCTTTACTGCAGGTACACATTGCAAAATGCTGAATATAGACTTTTCCTTGAAAGAAACCTTGACATGCATGGTGGACATTCAGAAAACCAAAGTCCAGAAATTGCTGAATATGACTTCAAAGGGGTACTGCTTGATGATGCAGAAATAAGTGAACAATCCGGAGAAAACAATGATTCATCCTTGAGGGAGCGTATTATGAATAACCTGTCTGAAACAATTGAGGAAGGTGGTCTAGGTAGAATAGCCCCTGAAGTTGAAGAATATATTTTGCGTCTGCAGTCGCAGTTGTCTTCTGTGAGAAAGGTGCACTCTCTAATGGCGCCACTTATTGCTATTTGATATGAAATGAAGGAAGCCACAGGGACATGTAGATGTTCGTTTTTTGAAGAATATAGCTGAGTTCTTTAGATTCTGTCATGAGTACCTGCTAAAACCAGTGTTTTCCCATGACTTCTGTTCCGGTTTTGACATTTTCAATGCTATCCTATTATTGAAGGAACTCCGAGAAGTAAAGAGAAAGAATGCTGCCCTTCAAATGCAGCAGTTTGTCGGGGAAGAAAAGAATGATTTGCTGGACTACTTGAGATCTTTGCAACCCGAAAAGGTTTTTGTAGTTCTGTAGCTATGTTTCAACTATTGGTCTCCTTTTCATTTCTTTCTATCTAAACCCTATTGTGTACAGGTGGCTGAGTTATCAGAACCTACATCTCCCGAGGTAAAAGAGACAATTAATTCTGTTGTCCATGGACTTCTTGCGACCCTCTCGCCTAAGATGCACTCTAAGTTGCCAGCTTCAGAAGGCCTGCCTGCTGAAACAGTAAAGGCTAAATGTGATGAAGACTGTGCTGAACTTGTTGAGAACACCTCAATTCAGTTTCAACCTCTTATCTCATTAACTCGAGACTATCTCGCTCGTCTTCTTTTCTGGTTAGATTTGCTTCTTCCCATTCCTCCTCATGTTTCCTGTTGGAAGCGAGACTCCTATGCTATCTCAATATTACTTCCATCCGGAGCTATTATTGCCAAACCTTAGAAGATTCATAGCCTTTTCTGTTGTCAGGTGCATGCTATTGGGGCATTATCTTAGAGGTTTGGAATACAGAATGGAACTTATGGAGGTTTTGTCTTTGACGGGTGATGCAAATGGATCCGAGAATCTTGCTTGAAAGTTTCTATATATACTTATCTTATGAACTTGCCACCAGTGTACCACCGATATTTTGCTTGCAAGCAATGATGAGAGGAACCAGCCTTATCAGCTTATTGGCTCAAGGTAAAGTACTTCTTGGAAAGCCCTGCGGAATGATGTCCCGTATGCAATACAACTGAAGAATAATGCCTGCTAAAAGCATCTTCCTTTTATATTTGAATTTTGTTTTTGGAAAGCAAAAAACAAGAGTGTAATTGTATTGTGAAGTTGCTCTATTTTAATGCTAAGTTTCAAACTGCTTATAATTAATACGAGGAACGTCTTAGTAGACAACAACGGTTGCAGATGGTGCGATTTGTTTATAAGCCTCTAGATGTAGCACTCTTTTTTACAGTAGAAAAAAACCAACACAACTAGTACACCTCGGGTAAAGAATTTGGATTCTATTCCGAATCAGAATCCGCATTGGCACTCTGTCTTACACTCCTCTTGGTTTGTCCTGTGGATTTCGGCTTAAGGGATGACTCTCCCTCAAAGAAGATTACTTGAGCTTTTGCCAACCTTTCTTCTAGATCCTCAGTGCTGAACTCATCAGTGCCACCAAGCTCATCAAACCCCACCTAACAATGCCACCGTAAGTTCGGAGTGCAAACGGAGATCTCACAGTTCCAAGATTGATAACATTTGTTTCTATTCTGTTTAACATACCACATAGTCATCAACTTTGGCATTCTTAATGAGGGCAAGAGTGGGGAGGACGACAATCTTTAGCCTCTCGGCCAAAAACGGGCTCTTCTCCGCCTGAATCTTCACAAAACGCGTCTCAATGTGCTGCTTTGCCAATATACTCAGGTGCTTGTCCATCACCTGAAAAAAAAAATCCAAATGTATACCCCATCAAAAGCCGAAGATAGTATATGTTTTGGAAATGACATGTAATTGTAAGTCTCATAAGATAGGAAGAGAAGATTAATAAACTTCTGTAGCACACGTGCCATCCTTTATTATCTTGCCAACTAAATATGGGATCCAAGTACAGAAAGACTAAAGTCAAGATGAAAACTTCATGATAGGAAACTATGAGCATGTCTACCAGAATAAAAGTTGAAAAATAAGCATTGGAGAGTGGAAAAGCTTAATCACTTTAACCACCAACCAACCTTGTCACCATAATATGATCACAAAACACATAACACTGGGAATCCATCCATCCAAGAAACAATTCTCAACAAATCAATCACCCAGAAGCTGCCTCTGTCGAATGATTCTGATATCAATCACGAGATTATATTTCAAAAATAAAGAACCTTATAACAAGGATACTTAGAGAAACAACATAATGAACACATTCTGCTTTCTTTTCCTCTCTCAAAATTAAACATTCCAGAAACGGAAACAGCTGCGAGTATATCTCGCTTTAAACCTATGCCCATCACGCAAACCCTCTCCAAAAACTCAGCTTCTAAAATGAAAGATGAAACCATACCCCAAAACAGAAGTATCCTATTTCGAATATGACCTAAATAATCCACTAAATCTACCCAACAAGCATCTAGAGAAAGCGCAAGGGCGCTTTGCAAAACAACCACAGATCGAATCAACAATAGCAAACTAGAACTGAAAACAATGTGCATACGAGGCACATAGAATGTTGCAAAAATCATACTTTACATGGCCAATTCTCGCGGTAGAAGTGGCAGACGACGCGTTCGCTCGCCTTGACAACGGTGAAGAAATCCTTTTCCGAGGCGATCTCCGAATACTCGCCGTGTCCGAGACTGGACCAACGTCTCTTCTTCTCTGCCATTTTCTTCATCTGCTGCAGTCTCCTCTCCCTCAATGCCTCCAGATCGTCATCGTCGAGCCGATCCAAAGCCGCGATCTCCTCGTCCAACTTCTCCTCCACCGCCTTCACCACCGTCAGAACTTGCTTCTCCAGAACCTTCAGCCAAAAATACCAATCCAACACAAAATTTTCCAAATTTCTCAGATAACTTCAAACGACAATTCATCCATGGAACCACAGATGCATAAATTCTCACATTAGTGATTGTACAATCAGATGTATATATAGAGAAGTACGTACCTCTTGAACAACAGGATTATCCATTGTTGAACGTAGAGAGATCTCACGTGACGATTGTTTGATTCCAAAACGATAAAAACTTCCACGGGGGAGAGAGAGAGAGAGAGAGAGAGATTATCGGAGGGCGGAAGAAGAGAAGACGCGAGAGATGTTTCAAAAGAAGATCTCGTATTCATCAAATACCACACGACACCGTTTTACGCGGTCAAATATATTTGAATTAACTGGGCCTCGTAAATATAATGAACCTTGTGAAATGCCACGTTAAGGCCTTGAACGATCCGGCTGAGATATGTTCAATTTCCAATTTTTTCCTCGTTATCTTATCTAAATATATAAAAGTCTGTGATTTTGGAGGTTTCTAAGAGCTTCTCCGTTCTCGGCCCTCCACGTCATTAATCTACCTTCATTTTTTTCGCTTACGATCTCTCTTCTCTCTCCCACGATCTCTCTTCTCTCTTCATCTCAATATCCATCCTGTAAGAATTAAAGGCAATTTAGCAATTGCAGACCTTTCATCATCTTTCGTTGTCCCGTTGATGTTCTTCACCGTCGCAAACGGACTCGGTTTGGGTTGCACTTCCGACCCAGAACCAGAGAGCTCTACGGGGGATTCCTTAAGCCCGTGGGACAGCAGCCCTGACTCTCTCTTTCTCTTCGAGCATGCCGACGTGTTTCTAGAGCCTCGTCAGCTATCTTCCTCGCTAACGCTGCCGCACGCGCTCTCCGGTCGTCGTCGCCACAGATACCTTGGCGGCGAAGAGGAGGATGCCGGAGAGTCGTTTATCGATTAATCGGCCTCCTTCGCTGCGAACAGAGAGGTCAAAGCACGAGAAAGCGGCGATATTCCGATAAGGCGGAGACAGATACGAGGGTGGTTTTGCGTCACCGGGGCATTGGGAGTGGTTTAAGGAGAACTCCATTCGCTCATTCGACGCCGCTGCTCAATTTCCGATTGACTATATCGAATTCGATGTTCAGGTTTTCCATTCTGTCTCTATCTCTTTCCAATTGTGTTGGAGTGGTCAGATCGGAGAATGAGAGGGTTCAAGGAGAACTCCATTCTCTCATTCGACGCCGCTGCTCAATTTCCGATTGACTATATCGAATTCTTTATTTCAATTTAGGTCATTTGAAACCCTAACACCGTCCAAGTCTACCAAGCAAAAGCCTGAATACAAACGACAAAACAAAGCTACAAGTTTCTTTATTTTGGGTGATATGATTTCTTGTCGAAGGAGATGCTAATTTTGCTCTTTTTTCCCTCTGTTTCTGGGTTACGTTGTAGCTTTTGATTCAACCAGTAAAGGGCGACTGATTCACCCAGTATTTGATTCACCATTTGGCATCACAGTAAATCAAACCGCAAGTACATGGAGGTCGTGACACTGCATGCGGTCTGTTGGTGTAGCGGGATCACACAGAGAGCTCTGCAGCCGCCGAAACTCTCTTCTTCTTCCTCTTCCTTTCTCTCGGTTTCATCGATGGACCGATTCTTTTCCTCTGGTGTAAGATTCTCTCTCTCTCTATATCCCTCGACGATGATGCTTCTCTGGTTCGAATCATGCTTTTGATGTTGTAATTGTATCACAGCCTCTTGCTTTGGAGAGTCATACTGCAACAGTATGAGATTCAATCATTCATCATCACAAAAGCAGTGGAAAAAGGCCTATTCAAGTTACAACTCATATGATAATTATATATTTTCAGCTAAATATATTTTTTCTTATTCTATTTGATTTCATGGAATGGAGATACAAATTAGATTCGTGTTGTATGTTTCTCATCTGTGGAGAATTTGCTAGGTTGGACATTGTGGGGAATTTCTGAATTTTAAAGCCATATTATGTACGCATGCCTTTATTGTTCTTTCCAACATCACATATACAAGCAAGCTTTGCATCACTATACGAGAGTTCCAAAGCCAAACTCAAGTAGCTCTAGGAGTTCATTGTCTTTATATGAGGTAGATTGGTCTGTTTTTCATCTTATCTCTTTCATTAGGGATCCTGTTTTCAGTTTTGATTAAAGGCGGTTCTTTGGCTTATTTCTGGTAGATTTTATGCATGTTTGTTTTAACTTTTATTCAAGGTACGATTCAGAATTGCTTCGTCCCATTTTGCTCTTAATGAAACAAAAGCTGCTATTACTGAGGTAAGGCTTTCACCTTCTTCTATGACAATGTCATACTATGGCCTGTAACCAGTTTTTGTTTGAGAGGGAAGGAGAGAGGAAGGAAGGATACAAGGAATTGGCGAACGCCATAGAGAGGCTCGGTCAGATATACGAGAGGGTGGAGGAGAGGAAACGGAGGGAAATGGTGGAGTTGGAGAAGCAGAGGATGCGGTTCGCTAAGGCATTGGAGTGCCATAGGATGTAGCTCTTTACCGAGATGCAAGTTCGTCTCCACAAGCTCATTTTTAGGTTGTGCTTGATTTTTAGATTGTTTAATATGGCGTCGAAGCAGATCTTGAAGGTATTGAAAGATTTGCAGAAGGATCCTCCTACTTCATGCAGTGCAGGTACGACGGATTTTGAGTTCTTTTTAGGTTGTGTTTGATTTTTAGATTGTTGAATATGGCGTCGAAGCAGATCTTGAAGGAATTGAAAGATTTGCAGAAAGATCCTCCTACTTCGTGCAGTGCAGGTACGACCGATCAATTTAGTGAATAAATGGACGGAGAAAAAGTCATTACTTCTGAAACACAAAAGAAAACCAGCCCTTTTTCTTCACTTCTGGCTTCTCATCATTATCCTCCTCAACTTCACTATCACTGCTAACAATCTCTTCCTTGTGCATCATACTTTCTCCTTGATCTGCTGCAACTATATCTGCTTGATCATGTCCATTGTCAACTACAAGGTCGGTGAAATCCAATTTCTCCTGTGGAGCAGAATTATCCCAAACCCTATTCTTCTTCATCACTTTTTTCTTTGGGTCCGCAGCTGCTTTAGGACCTTTATTAACAACAGTATCAGTTTTCTTTCCACCTTTGCTTCTTATTTTCTGTAGTTTACTTATATCAAACGCCCCAATATTGGAGCTTGTATTTTCTTTTCCGTTAGTTGAGTCCTTTTTCCTAGAACCCTCAATGGTATGAACACCGTTGGAGTGACCATTCGTAAAGTTAGCATTTTAGGCTTTATTATCATCTCCATCATCTTTTTTTGAAATCCCTCCACTCATTTTTCTGTTCCCTCCTTCAATCCCAGCTTTTGGGATCTGCCCTTGAATCTTTATATTGCTCATAGGCTTTCCAACCTGTTTACTTTTCTTCAGTTCCTCGGCGCGAGCTTCAGCCTCCTTCCTAAGCTGCCTAAACGTCTCATCAAAATCATCATAGGTCGTCTTTTTCTGATCATAAATTTAAGAGAAGCTTTGCTTTATCATGGAAAACAATTCATCCACATAGAGAAGGTGGAGAATCCGCTGATAACCAGCTACGAAAACGAGCCCAAGCTCATTGTGGAACGTCCACTTAAGAGTGTAAGCAGCTCCCAGCGCATCGTAGTTAAACGACACAGCTCCAGACTATTCTTCCAGGAGACAGGTAAATATGAAATTGGTAATAATCTGCTTGAGGTGGATGCAACACTTTCCTTCTCTCACTATATTGACACTTTGCCTTCCTATTTCAGAAATTCAATCTTCATCTAATGCTCAATGCGGATAGGGAATTTCTTGCTCAGAAAAGTGCACCGCATCGTGACTTTTATAATGTCTGAAAAGTTGATACTCATGTTCATCATTCAACATGCATGTATCAGAAACATCTTTTGAGGTTTATCAAGTCAAAACTAAGGAAGGAACCTGGTGAGGTATATTCTTTTTTTTAATGTCTTAATTTTTCTCTACAACTCTCATACTTTCATATGATATAGTGTGAGGAGCTTTAACTCCTCATATGTATATAACAAGCATTAAAATCTAAGCAGCAAAACTGTTTGTATCATGGAGGTTTTAGAGAATGAGTGATGCCCTTAATTTTTTTTTACTTGATTTGTTGTGCACGATGAGAGGGAACATTGTTATGTGAATTGCACAAAATGCTACATATATTTGCTAAACGTTTATGACATTTAGTACAGATTGTTGCATGTACGTATGAATGTTTGGGCAATTGTGAAAATCCTTTCGATGTGGTGTACGCTCATGGTGGATATTCTTTGACCTTGAAACTATTTCTTCTTGCTCAAGTTGTTATTTTTCGAGATGGGACTTATGACTTTAAGAGAAGTTTTTGAGAGCCTGGATTTAACTGGATACACAAATATCTTTTATTATTTTCAGTCTTTTGAGAAAGACATTATGGTTATGAAAGACATCTTTAATGTTAAATTTTCCCTGAAATGAAAAATCATATTTTTCGTCTTTTTTTTTATTATTATTCTCTATAAAGGTATGATCTGAATGTTGATCTTTTGGATGTTCACGCTGACAAGAGTACTTTTCATCGATTTGATAAGTTCAATCTCAAGTACAACCCCTGTAGTCAGAGTAGGCTAAGGGAAATTTTCCTTAAGCAGTATAATCTTATCCAAGGTAGTAGACTGACACTGGCATAATTATATTTGATCACGGTAATTAATTTCTGCTGAACTTTACTCTAATTGTCTTTATTTTGCTGCTTTTGTATAGGCCGTTTTCTTGCTGAATTGACAAAGCAAGTATTCTCTGATCTTGCAGTAAGTAAATATCACGTTCAATCCCATTCTGTTCATTGATGATAATCACCCACGTAGAAATGCACCAGTCTCTATGCTTTGCTTATGCAATGTTTGATGCAGATGGCTGAATATCCAATCTCAGTTTACGGTAGAAATATGAGTGAATGGGACCAATTGGCAAGCTGGATTGTGAACAACGAACTATACAGTGAGAACGTTGTTTTGGTTAATTAAGGTGTTCACAAGATATTCCGTCTTTAGATGAATCATTATATGGCTGCCTGACTTCTATTTGTCAGTAGATAGGATATGGATTTTTACTAAAAAAAATTTTATCTTTATACAAAAAATCGTCAACTCGCGCATCGCACGGGCCTATTACTAATAGTATATATATAAAAAGTAGCAAAATCTTTGGTTTTTCATGATGCCACTTCACCATTGTTTTGTTATTTTATTATTTTTTTTACAAAAATTAATAATATTTATTTTGTATATTTAATGACATTTTTAAAACTTTTTTCTTCAATTAATGTGTAATATTCTAAAAATTAAAAAGACTTTAATATATTTCAATAAATTAATTTATAAAATCAATTTTAAATATAAATAAAATTAAATGGTTCAAAGTTTACAAAAGTTTGAATACAAATTAAAATACAAATTAAATTACAATTAATTATTTCAAAATCTATATATAAAAGGTAGCAAAATCTTTGGATTCTCATTATGTCACCTCACCATTGTTTTGTTATTTTATTATTTTTTTCTACAAAAATTAATAATATTTAT
>CM071868.1:21148762-21224479 GCA_036759665.1 Gynandropsis gynandra | reverse complement strand
ATTGTTTCAATCCGTATAAAGATCGTTGCACTTTGATTGCACACATTTCTTTAGGTTTTGAGTTTGATGTTTTCGGCATTCTTAATCCTTCAGGGATTTTCATGTATATATCATTATCCAAAGATCCATATAGATATGCCGCAACCACATCCATAAGGTACATATCTAAGTTGTTGGATGCTGTTAAACTCATCAAATATCTAAATGTGATTGCATCCATAACAGGGAATATGAATATGTTTCATCAATTCCAGATCTTTCGGAAAACCCTTGTGCGACAAGGCCTGCCTTATATCTCGTGACCTCATTATTTTCATTTCTTTTTCGTACAAAAACCCATTTGCATCCAACTGGTTTAACACTATTTGGAGTTTGAACGATGGGTCCAAATACCTTTCTTTTATTTAATGAGTCTAATTCTATTTGCATAGCTTCTTTCCATTTGATCCAATCATGTCTCTTTTGACATTCTAACACTGACATTGGTTCTAGCTCGTCACTATCATTTTCAATTATTGTCATTGATTTCATCTCTTCTTATAATCTTTTCATCATAGATATAGTTGATGGAAATTTCATTGTTCTCTGTATGTTCATGATTATTTTCATGATTTTCATTTTGAAGATCATCTTCCTCATTTGTTTCTTTTTGAATGTTCTCTATGATTTAAGAATCATCATTATTATCAAACATCTTTCTCTTTCGAGGATTTGTATCTTTAGAACCAAGTGGTCGTCCGCGCTTTAAGCGTATTTTAGACTCATTTGAAATTCTTTCACCCATATGCCCTTTTGGTATTTCTATACGAGCAGGTGCTTTTGCAGCCGATATATATGATTTTGTAACTCGAGTTATATCATTGAGCCCATCTGGAAATCTATTTGCAATATTTTGCAAATGTATTATCTTTTGTACTTCCATATTACATTATTTTGTAGGAGGATCAAGATATAACAATGATTGTGTTTTCCATGTTAGATCTTGCGAGGCTTGTTTTATTCCTCCTGATAACGTCAATTTTGTTCTAGTATTTTCATCTATTTTCATAGTTAGTTTCATCATTCATGTGATTTTACCAAGCATTAAGCATCATGATCATCCTGTTTTCAGTCATTTTGGAGCTAAAGGACGTGCACGAGACAAAGTAAAAACATCGAGCATCATCACGGGACAAACGAGACGAGAATCGATAAGGAATAGCCACTACCCGTGCGGGTAACTCCTTAGCCCGAGTGGGCATTTGTTACAACGATTTTGTCCAGCGAATTGTGCACAAGTCGGGCAAGAAATACCACGCTTGGGGCCTCAGCCCGAGCGGGCAGCAAGTCAGCCCGAGCGGGCAGCACCTCAGCCCGAGCGGGCTGCCTCTTTTCCATCGCGTTCTTGCGGATCTTCCGCGCCGTACCCGAGCGGGTCACTTACCCTGCCCGCACGGGTCGGATCCGTCACCTGCAACTCCAAATAAGTTAATTTGACTTAAAACAAATGGGAATTTGTTGGGGACTTATACAATAAGGAAAACGCCTTTAGAGAAGAGGAATAAGTGATATTTCGCTGGAGGAAGTAATGGAAACGTTGCCAACTTAATCAAGTAATGGAAAACTCAAGAAACGGCAAGAAAAGAGGGGTGGCTGCTGTAACGAACGAGGGGAGAGCTTGAGGGATGAAGAGAGACATAAATAAGGAGAGAAGAGAGAGCATACAGAGAGAGGGGGAAGGAGAGTAGCACGCACAGACAAGGGCGAAGGACGGAGCGAGGAAGTCGGAGCGTGGAGGAGCTATTGAAGACATCGGTAATAGAATAAGGAGGGATCTGATTCTTTATCCATGTCGAATATAGTTATCTTTTGTGTTTTTTTGCTGAGTTCATGTCCGAGTAGATGTACAGCCATGGGTTAGAGAGCTTTGCCGATATGTAATGAAGTTTTGTTCTTGATGCTTGGTTATAATATTTGTTTGTTTCGGATTGATTGGTGGTTCGTAATGCTTTTGTTCTTGTTGGCCACTTGAATGAATGTTTGTAAAAATCTAATTGCATTGGGAGATGAATTGGATTTTGGAACGTAGCCATGATATGAAGTCTCAATTGATTTAGAACCTTGACCGGTCGATTGATTGAACTTAGGAATTAGGATAGCGATCTTAATGCATCTAGTAGGTGAGATTACACAATTGGGAGATTGGTAGTACGCATGCTAGATAGTGGGTTTAGGCATCGGGAGAGTAATTCCCTAGAAAAGAGCTTGAATTTTCCGAATACGTAACGATATCTATAACCATGCTCTTGTTAGAACTTCGTTGCATCATCGTGCATCTCTCGAAACCTTTGGTATTTAGTCATTGAGTTTATCCCGTTAATTAGTTTAGTTTAGTTTAGTTTAGTTTCATTCGCATTCCCATCACTTATTGATTTCACACGTCTTATTCATTAGTTTACTAGCTTTAGAGTTGCATTGATTCCTAGTGTTCGACCCTGGTACTATATGATCCGTATTCTTGCGGAAGCGTTAGTCTAGGTAAATTATTACTTGAGATTAACCACATCAAGTTTTTGGCGCCGTTGCCGGGGAATTGATTACGGCTTTAGAGTTAGGATACTTTTGAATTAGGATATAGTCCTTTCCGGAGTCTTTATTTGTTTTTCGTATTTTTGCTTTTGTTTTCTTTTTTTCTTTCTTTTTTTTGAGTCAAATTTTTTAACTTCTCAGATCTTAATTGAATTTTGTGTTCTTTGTTTTGCGAGGAAACATGAATGAGGTACATCCTTTGTATGCCGGTATAGCTGAATTAAATGATCAACTTTTTAGAATTTATCATATGCTATCTAACCAACACCGTCCGCATTACGCGGAGAAATTATGGGAACAAGAAGTTTGGGGGTATGAAGAAGTGAACTACGAGAGTTAGAATCAGCCTTTCAGGAACACAACAAATCACGGATGGAGCGATCATCCAAACTTCCCGTATAGCAACTCCGGCGGTGTGTTGAATGCGCAACATCTATTGAGAAATTTTCAGCCGCAAGCAATGCAAAGAAACCAGAACTTTCAGCCATGGATGCAACCCCAAACTCAGAATTATCAATCACATGCACCCCCATGTCCACAGCAAGAAGCTAACGCCGATATTATGTCCATGCTTGCTCAAATCTTACAAGGGGAGAAAGATCAATACACGGAACTTAGATAGATGCGATCGAGTTATAGAGACGTAAAGAAGGAGGCTATGGAACTCCAAATGCACCTAAAGATCTTAGACAATTTAATTGCACAACTCGCTGAAAATTCCTCCAAACCACAAGGAGTTCTACCGGGAAGATCGGAAACAAATCCTCGTGAGCATGTAACCGAAATTTACCTAGGGAGTTGTAAGACGGTGGATCAGCCTACTTCGACATTAGAAAGGGGTGAAGAACAACAGTAGTGGAAACGACTATCAACAAGCTTAAGGAGAAGCTCGAGGAGGAAGAGGAGCCAAAATACGTAAAACCAGGCCCAAGGCCACCTCCTTTACCGTTCCCATAACGTCAACACATGAAAGCGGTGGATCAGCCAACTCCCTCGATATTTGAAAAAGGGAAAGAATCTAACACAGCAGTGGATAAGGCTATGGACATTGATAATCATAAGAAGAAACCCGAGATGGAAGTAGAGTTCAGCTTAATTGACACACTTGAGCAGCCGTGCATTATCGATTTCGTGTTCCCGACGGCGTCTTTGATAATTTAGACGAGGAAGTTTGTGAGGAATTTTGGAATACGGATTACCTAGATTTGAATCTCATAGAATCTGGAGAAGGATTGTACAAGGTACCAAACGAGTTGCTTGACAACAAAAAGAAGAAGGAACCCCCCAACTGGGACTTCCGCACAACCCGAGCCAAAAGCGGTGCAAATCAGTATATAAACAACCTCGAGATGCCGAGAAGCTACACCAAACGTCCAGCACACAATTAGAGCATTGACAAGGCACCCAAGGTGAAGATGAAGCCTTCACCACAAAGGCTCACGCACCGAAGATCTCTAGAGACGCTGAAGGAAACAAGCGACGAACGCCTAACCGGTTTTATGGAGTACACAACCAGACTTATGGACAGCTCGACCAGAATTTTTGGACAGCACGATCTAGCCCCCCAACTTAGAGAACATCATGATAATTATTAGGGAAGACATGACTGATCGTGCAAGGAACTCAATTGATCCACGTGCTACGCCCTATCGAGCACACTATGCACGCGAGGCGCTACACACACGACGACGTCAAGGACGTCCACCTGATGAGTAACATCGTGGCCAGGGTCTTGACCTTAAACAAGCGCTTCTCGGGAGGCAACCTGAGCCCCATATCCTTTAGTTATTTCGTTTTAGATTTTTTAGAATTCGACTCTTATTCCTTTCACAAGCATTCTCCTTACCAACAACCTCAATGTATCGTACTTTCTCCTTTGGATTGTGTGACTTTTGTTACAGGTTTTCCACTTTGAAATCATCCAAAATATAAGGAAAGACGCGTTCCCCCAGCTACATCAACTCGGGACAACAAGCACGCATCAGGTGCACACGTTCCTATTTATAGTATGTTTCCTCGAGTTTTTGCGTATTAGTCCTTCTCTTAGGTATTGAACACCGAGACGGTGTTCCGTTCAAGTCTGGGGGGTATTCTTCGAATGTCATGATTGTGATTAGGATTTAGATGTTGAGTTCTTCGTTTTGTCTTTTTTAGGATTAGATGGACGAATATCTAGTACGAAAAATTTCGAACTTTAGTCACCTTGTGCAACTTTGTCGAATCGAGAACAAAAGTCTAGGTTTGCTGAAACATACCTTTAGATATCGATTAGTTAGTGGTCGTGCATGAATCCATAGCCTACAGTTGTATTCCTTCCCTTAGGCTTCAATTCCAAGCACTTATATCTCCGAGCGTACTTGTCATTCCTTGTTTTGTTTCGATCATTATATTTCCACGCACTTACACTCCACTGTCAATAGACTAAGTTCTTTAACTTTTTCAGCCCTACATTGACATGAGTGCATCAATATTGATGGTTTGGGTCTAGGTGGTCGTACGAGGCGGTTTTTCTACGTCATAAGGGTTTTAGATTCGACGTATTCACACTAGTTAATCAAACAGAAAATAAAAATCAGCAAAAACGCAACCTCTTCACTCCGCTAAGGTTACGAGACCTTATGAGTGTGCCAATTGGCAACCTGGGTCTAAGTAGAAGGTTGTCCTCTTCAACTCCGATGTCCTAGAAACCGTGTGCGAATTTTAAAAAAAATGTGTGGAAACCGAAAAAAAGAGAAGAAGAAAAAGAAAACCGAAAAAGAAGATAAATAGTTGTCTTAAGAATGGTATCGAACTGTTTGTGCATTAGAATAGGTATGGAGATTGCTTTGATGTTGTCTAGGGGTTAATGAAATGAACTCAGGACATGTGTAGGATTGCATGGTTAGTGGCTTTCGTTAGATAGGAGTCTAAATTCGGTGTGCTTAGATCTATGTTCGTGTGACGCGTTGTTGTGTAGGGTGGCTGATTTTTCGAGTTGATTGTGCTAGTTTTCGGTTGTTGTCTAACTCCTCTTCTACTTCTTTCTAGTCTTCCTCGAGGACGAGCAAATGTTCAAGTCTGAGGAGTTTGATAACGTCAATTTTGTTCTAGTATTTTCATCTATTTTAATAGTTAGTTCCATCATTCATTCGATTTTACCAAGCATTAAGCATCATGATCATCTCGTTTTCAGTCATTTTGGAGCTAAAGGACGTGCACGAGACAAAGTACAAAGATCGAGGATCATCACGGGACAAACGAGATGAGAATCAGCAAGGAATAGCCACTACCCGTGCGGGTAATTCCCTAGCCCGAGCGGGCATTTGTTACGGCGATTTTGTCCAGCGAATTGTGCACGAGTCAGGCAAGAAATACCACGCCCGGGGCCTCAGCCCGAGCGGGCAGCAAGTCAGCCCGAGCGGGCAGCAAGTCAGCCTGAGCGGGCATAAGCTCAGCCCGAGCGCGTAGCACCTCCGCCCGAGCGGGCTACCTCTTTTCCATCGCGTTCTTGTGCGATCTTCCGTGCCGTACCCGAGCAGGTCACTTACCCTGCCCGCGTAGGTCGCGTCCGTCACTTGCAACTCCAAATAAGTTAATTTGACTTAAAAAAAATGGGAGTTTGTTAGGGACTTATACAATAAGGAAAACGCCTTTAGAGAAGAGGAATGAGTAATATTTCACTGGAGGAAGTAATGAAAACGTTGCCAACTTAATCAAGTAATGGAAAACTCAAGAAAAGGCAAGAAAGGGGGTGGCTGCTGTAACGAACAAGGGGAGAGCTTGAGGGACGAAGAGAGACAGAAAAAAGGAGAGAAGAGAGAGCACACAGAGAGATGGGGAAGGAGAGCAACACACACACACAAGGACGAAGGACGGAGCGAGGAAACCGGAGCGTGGAGGAGCTATTGAAGACATCGGTAATAGAATAGGGAGGGATATCATTCTTTATCCATGTCGAATATAGTTATCTTTTGTGTTTCTTTTGCTAAGTTCATGTCCGAGTAGGTCCACAGCCATGGGTTAGAGAGCTTTGCCGATATGTAATGAAGTTTTGTTCTTAATGCTTGGTTATAATATTTGTTCGTTTCGGATTGATTGGTGGTTCGTAATGCCTTTGTTCTTGTTGGCCACTTGAATGAATGTTTATAAAAATCTAATTGCATTGGGAGATGAATTGGATTTTGGAACGTAGCCATGATATGAAGTCTCAATTGATTTAGAACTTTGGCCGGTCGGTTGATTGAACTTAGGAATTAGGATAGCGATCTTAATGCATCTAGTAGGTGAGATTACACAATTGGGAGATTGGTAGTACGCATGCTAGATAGTGGGTTTAGGCATCGGGAGAGTCATTCCCTAGAAAAGAGCTTGAATTCCCCGAATACGTAACGATATCTATAACCATGATCTTGTTAGAACTTCGTTGCATCATCGTGCATCTCTCGAAACCTGTGGTGTTTAGTCATTGAGTTTATCCCGTTAATTAGTTTAGTTTAGTTTCATTCGCATTCACATCACTTATTGATTTCAGACGTCTTATTCATTAGTTTACTAGCTTTAGAGTTGCATCGATTCCTAGTGTTCGACCCTGGTACTATACGATCCGTATTCTTGCGGAAGCATTAGTCTAGGTAAATTATTACTTGAGATTAACCACATCACCTACTCCTAACGGTGGGAATTCATTCATTAAAATGAATTGTGTTTTCCATGTTAGATCTTGCGAGGCTTGTTTTATCTTTTGAGCTCTTAATTTTGTTATTTGAGCAATAAACCTCACAAATGCAACATTGCGGGTTGATAATAAGAAAACGTGTGACCATCTGTTAGAAGCATCGATCAATACCATAAAGTATCGAAATGGTCCACTTGGTGGATCATGTAATCGTTCTAAAAACGATAGTGATTCATGTCCAACTTTGACATATGATGGTCTTATTATCAATTTTCCTTAAGAACAAGCACTACATGTGATTTCATGAGATTGAAATATCTTCTCATGTTTTAATAAATGATCGTTGGAATTTTGAATAATTTGTCGCATCATTATTGAACCAGGATGACCCAGTAGATCATGCCAAATCTTAAACATGTCTTCATATCTTGGGTTGAATATTGCATATGCTTCCACTATTCTTATCTTTGTGAAATACAGTCCAGAGCATAAAGCTAGTAAAATTTCCATAGTATGTTTCTTTTTAGAAACCATTGTCGTGATATAAAGATATTCACGATTTTCATCATTCATGGTCTCAACATGATAGCCGTTTTGGCGAATATCTTTGAAACTTAATAAGCTTCTTTGGGATTGTTGAGAGAACAATGCATCTTGTATAATAAATTTTGTCCCTCCGGACATTATAAAATTTGCTTCTCCATATCCTTTAATTATTTTTGCATTTCTAGATATTGTATTGACACTAGATTTATGTATTCTCATCTTGGAGAAATACTTTTTATCTTTCAATATTGTATATGTCGTAGCACAATGGGCTAGACATATGTCTCCGTCATTGATGTTTGATCGTGACATATTTTGTATTACTTTGATCCGATAAAGATATAGATGAACCTGAAAAATATGAAGCCAACTTTGCATATAATATATAACAATGTAACAAAATATTACAACAAAAGATAATCTAATAAAACTTTAAAAACTAAATAGCGAAAGAAAAAGTATATTCGAAAATAACAAGCTAAGTCTTAAAAATGAGATAATGATAACAAAGAAATTCATGTCGAAATCTCATTTTCTTTTCTCATCTTCATTATCAGGTTGATGCATAAAGTCCGCAATGTCAAGGTGCATTCCAACCTTGTTGTTATCCAGGAGATCATCTGAGACAAAATTCGTTTGAACATTTTTGCCTTTATCCGTCAGTGACTTCTGGTATAAATCAACAAAATATCTTGGTGTTCGGCACAGTTGGGACCAATGTCCATTCAAACCACATCAATGACATATTGTATCTTTTCGCCTTTTAGTCACGTTTTCATTTTCATTCACTCGATTATCTTTCCTTTTATTTTCTCCATGACATAAATTTTTTGGTGGATTACTCTGACCTCTTCCTCTACCATATCCATTTCCACGACCGCGACCACGTCCACGGCCTCGACCACGACCATGTATATATCCACATCCACGGCCATGCCAATAAATTATGATTTGATGAAGTCGCATTTGTTTCATAAAATGGTGCAGAACCAGAGGGACGAGCATGATGGTTTTTCATTAATAGCTCGTTCTGTTGTTCTGCAATGAGGAGAAGCTGTAACAATTCGTGATAGGTCTTAAAATCCTTCACGCGATATTGTTGTTGTAAAATTACATTATCAGCATAAAATGTCGATAATGTTTTTTCCAACTTTTCATAATCACTTATCTTTTCTCCACATAATTCCATCCTGGAGATTATTTCGAACATTGCAGAATGATATTCATCCACAAATTTATAATCCTGGAATCTTAGATTCAACCAATCATTCTTTGCCTTTGAGAGGATCACATATTTTTGGTGATCAAATCGATCTTTCAGAGATTCCCACAAATCTGCGGCATCTTCTTTTGTTCGATACTCATTTTTTTAATCCATCGGCAATATGATGACATAAAAATATAATTGCTTTTGTTTTTCCTCTTCTGAAGAATTATTATCTTTATCGATCGTGACAATAAGCTTTTTGCCTTTTAGATGCATTTTAGCATCAAATGCTCATGTCATATAGTTTTTCTAGAGGCATCAAGTGTTGTGATTTTGAGATTCACCAAGTTCGACATGAAGATCTGTTATCATTGAGGAAAAAATAAACAAATATAAGTTATGACATTGAAAACAAAATTAAATAAATTATTATATAACAATTCATGTGTTAGATCCGTTTATATTTATAGACAATTCATTTTTAGATTTATTTAACCAATTAACAATTAAATAATGAAAAAATAAAATTTAAATAAATTATGGGGGGAAATTTTTCTTTTTTTATCCTCCACATAAATAAAATAATTAACAAAATAAAATATAACAAAAAATTGGTGGTTCAGCCATCCGTATAACAACAATAAGTTAAATAAATTATGGGTTGAATTTTTCATCCTCCACATAAATATAATAATTAACAAAATAAAATATGACGTAAAAATCATCTTCCACATAAATATAATAATTAGGAAAATAAAATATGACGTAAAAAAATGGTGGCGTAGCCATCCTTATAACAAGAATAAATAACAGATAAATATTCATAAAATCTTAATATTATTGATTGGTGGTTGAGCCCGTAGAATCATATAGTATAATATATTATGTGCATAACTTAGTCCATGATATCTTTATAATATGATATATATTTATATTATGACTAGGATATATATTCCACGAGGTCTATATATAATTTTTTTACTTGAAAATCGAATCCAAATCGAAACCAAAATTGATTGGAAATCGATATCGTAAAAAATTGAAATTGAAAATAATATATAACTTATAATATTGTATTTTTTCTTAACTAATTAGAACGCTCGTGCTGATAACGTGTTGAAAAATTAATTATTAATGGAGATATATATATATATGTATATATATATATATATTACAAAATATAAGATATATATTATATAATTATAATATAAATATGATTATAATATAATATAATTATTATATACTTAATAATATTAACTTATGTATAATATATATAAGGTAAGATTATATATATATGTATAATATATATACGTAATTTTATATAATATATATATATACGTAACTTTATATATTATAATATATATTATATATTTATATATGTAAACTTATGTAGTATATATACTTTACCTTTTGTGTATATGAAAAGAGAAAGAAGAGAGAACAGAAGAGGAGAATAAATGAATAGACAGAAAAAGAATGAAAGTCAATCGTGGGGAGAGAGTAAAGGTGAGAGAAAGAGGATTTTATGATATTTTTTTCCGTAAGTTTACAAATTGAAATATCTATTTATAGGTAAATACTCTTTAATTTTTAATAATAAAAAAAGTATATAGATTATGACCCATTAAGACATTTATAGTTTACCATTATTATTATTATCATATTTTTAAATCATATTGATAATATTAAAAACAATTGATAAACAAATTAAAATTTTCGAAAATATTAAAATTTTAAAATCGATAAGTGAACGTAGATAAACAATATTTGTTTTGTAAAAGAAAACTATAATTATCTCAAAAAAATATAATGATAGAATTTTATAACAATTAAAATGTTTTAAACTTCAATTTCAATTGTAATATAAAAATGAAATTTGTAGATATCATAATCATTAATAATGATGGTTTATTTGGTATCGTATTATAATTTAACATAAAATAATTGTTTGAATATATTTTTATATTTATATTAAATATTAATTTAACAAACAACACTAACTTCAAACAATTTAAATATGTAAATAAATTTTGATTATTTATGAAAAATTTGAAAAAAAACTAAAAGATTCAAATGAATACATTTTAAAATAGATTGGAATTGTTAAATTTTTTAAAAATCATTTACCTATTTTAATAATTTTAATCAAGAATTATTTAACTTGTTTAATCCATACAATTCTTAAAATTTTAGAAAACAATTCCAATTTTAAAAAACGAGTTAAAAATATAATTAAAAAATAAATTTATACAAACTATTAATGATGGTTATTTATATGTTAACAATCATGATAATTAATATATTCACAAGATATATCATTTAGATTTTAAAATATACATTGTCATAATAAATTCATTTAATAAACCAAATAAAAAATATATAAATTTAAAGCAAATAATTTCGAATGTATATGAATATAAATTGTAATTAAAATTCCAAAAATATACAAAATTGTACATAATATTTTTTAATTTGTATTTATAAAGTTTTATGATAATATTGTATAATGAAAAAATGATAAAATCTATTTACATTTGAACATTAATATATATATATAATATTTATTTAAATTCATAAACAAATACACCAACAAATTATAACTAATGTACATATTTATTTGTAAATTATTTAAAAATAAATATATTGAAATTGATCATTACAATATTGATTTATATTTAGTAAACCTTTTCACGCGAAATGCGAGTTCACCCTAATACTATATATTACAAAGACCAAATTATCAGTAATTCTTTTATGTCGTTCATGAGATTTATTTTTCTATTTTTGTTCTCTCTTGTTGTATAAATATTGCAACTTATTAAAATTTTATTAAATATTGTTTTTCGAAATATAAATATTTCATATGTCTAATATAATTTTTTAGAAAATTGAAACAATAGAGTTAAAAATTTTAAAATTTTAAAATATTAAATATATCAATATAAAAGTTTATAATATATATATATAGATTTATAGTATTCTCTTTCTCCAAAACTATATAATTAAATTAAAAACTAAAATTTGAAATTCGAACTACATATATTTTTTACCAACCGAAATCTCATATTCTGGCCGAATACATGTACGAGCTAGACCTAGTGGACATTTCTGTCACTGTTTCTGATTTGGGTTCTCAGTTTACTTTTATATTATAATTTAAACTCATTAAATGCTACATATTATTTATTTGCTCTAACCTAATATATATATAGGGAATATAACATAAAAAATATCAAATTATTTTATTTTAGCCTATAAAACATGTATTATTATCTTCAACTTAAAAAAACAAAAAACTCTTTTTTCTTGCCTTACAAGCACTAACTTCTAGTATTTTGCTTTTTTTACACAAACACCAATGGACGTTTAACTCATTTAATGTTGATAATATGAGAACCCAGTCATTGAGATATTTTTACATTTTCGATGCTTTTGGTTCCAAGAAAAACAAGAATGATGCAAAAAATGGTCTTAAATTAATAAATAAAAACTAATTAAAAAATTTAAATACTCTATTCCTTTTTTCTGTGTTTTCATGGAAGCAAACAGAGGGATTAGAGGGCTATGTGGTTGAGTATGTAAATATGAACAAGAAGATTGCTTTTGGAGAATAATCATCGCGGTAATTTGTCAAAATCTTTGCTACTTATGAGAATGAGGTAAACACCATTCTTTTTTGGGTCTATAGAAATTTGGTCGGTCTGGATTTTGATGAATGACAAAAATAATACATCGAAAATTATTTTGGGTCTACATCTTTCGTGATGAGTTCATGTTTGACTTTTCTAGGGCGTCTATGCTTGGATTTGTTATCCTTGGTTTGAATTTAGTATATTTGGATTTTCTTAGTGATGTGTGTTCTGCATTTAGGTTTTCACACATTATTTTATTTATTTTTTGTAGCGATCCGAAGTTTGTTGACATTAATTTTCATTATGGTGGTCGGTTTGTGTTTGACGGAGAAAAAATACGATATGATAATGGCTCAATCGATTCGGTATAAACAATTTGATCCAAATCATATGTCGTGGACAATATTTGAGCACATAATGCTTAAACTTAAGATATGTGGAGAAATAAGAAGCATGTGGTACAAGTTTCCTTTTGAACCACTTTATGACAGGAGGTGAGTACGAAAGGAAAAATACGAAGATATTCGTGAAATGCATGTAGTCGTTACTTTGACACGATAAATAGACGTTTATGTTGAGCATCATGTAGCAAAAGTAACAATTGAAAGTGTCAGTCATGATGTGAGTAAAGATTTACGAAAAAAGGCCATCTCAATTATATGGAATTTCTCAGATCGAGTCTGTTGTACATGTTAGTATCTTCATTAACCTGATTTTTTTGTGCATACAAAGACCTTAAAATCATAGTGCTTATGTAAGTTAATATAAATTTCAGGTTGAGCATGTTGACATGGGTATTATTGATTCGTGTAATGAGTCTGATGATGCAAGAGAAGAAGCTCTTGATTATGAAGATCATGATAATGATATTGAACTTGGAGCTGATGTTGTGAGATTTCAGACATTGTTTGATAATGATATGGGGAATGATATTGCACAAGATGATATTATGCTTCCCGATACCCCTCTAGTAACAGAAGATGAATGGTTTGAGTTAGACAATCCGAGGAGAGGAGAAAACAGTTGGTTAGCTTTAAAACCAGGGCACTTAAGCATGAAACAAGTGTTTAACAGTGGAGAAGAGTTTAAGAGTGCCTTGCTTCAATACAGCTTGAAGACGGGATATGATATAAAGATGTCGAGGTGGGGAAGCACAAAATTGGGTGCAATTTGGTCCAGAGAGAAATGTCCTAGGCTTGTGTATTGTTCGATAAAGAATCCAAAAGGAAAGTGGATGATCAAGATTTATCATGACAAGCATACATGTGATAAGTCTGGTAGGTCGAAGATGTTAAAAGTGTTGATTATTGCAAAGACCTTCTTGGAGAGAATTAGAAGGGATCTTGAATTTAAAGCAATGACAATCAAAGATGAGCTGAAACGGGAGTACAATTAGAAGGTCTCAAAACACCAATGTTACAAGGCAAAGGCTCGAGCTTTGGATATGTTGAAGGGAGACTATAAGGCTCAATTTTCAAAATTAAGGGACTATGAATTAGAACTTAAGACTTCTAACCCAGGGACGACGACATAAATTCATGTAATTCCTAATGAGAATGGCAGAGAACAATTATTTTCACACGTTTATGTTTGTTTTGATGTGCTGAAAAAATCGTGGAGGCAGTGGTGTCATCCCATTATTGGATTAGATGGATGTTTCTTAAAATGGTCTATAAAAGGAGAGATTTTATCTACGGTTGGTCGAGATGCAAATAACATAATTATCCCATTGTTTGAGTTGTGGTGCAGGTGGAAAACAATGAAACTTGGGACATGTTTATCCAAAAACTTAAGGATGACCTGCAGTTGGGCAACAGAGATGTCTTTACCATGGTTTCAGATAAACAAAAGGTTAGTTAACTATCATATATGCATATTCTATTCTAAAAATTCTTTTCAGTTCTTTAAATTGTTTGATAACTTCATTTGGTCTTTTGGGATCGATAGGGTTTAGTGAATGCTATCCAAGAAGAGCTACTCATGTGTGTGCTAGGCATGTGTATGCTAATTGGCGAAAAAACTTCAAAGATATTGCATTGAAGCCTCTTTTGGAGAGTAGCGCGTAGTTTTAACCGTTTCCAGTATGAGAACAATTTGGAAAAAGTGAGGAGGTTGAATGAAAATGCTTACAATGCTTTAATCCAATCAAACCCAACAACTTGGTGCCGAGCTTTTTTCAATATTGATGCTTGCTCTGGCGACAATCATAACAATTTAATAGAGTCGTTCAATAGGACCATACGACAAGCTAGAACGAAACCAATTATTGACATGTTTGAGGATATAAGGAGACAAGCAATGGTTCAAATCACAAATAGATCTCTTGAGGCAAGCAGATATATAGGAGTGTTCACCCCAAGAGTTAGGGCTGAACTAGAAGAGGTTCATCGTCGTTCGCAACATTGTGTTTTATATCGTAGCTCGGGAGACAATTGTGAGGTCGATGACTATGGGATCGGATACACTGTCATGTTGTCCTCTAGATCTTGTGCTTGTCGTCAATGGGACCTCACTGGTATACCTTGTCATCACACCATTTGCGCCATAAAAGAAAGAGGAGAAGACATTAATAGGTACAAATCTAAACCGCTTGGTAAATTGTTTTATTCTATGTAGTAATGGAATCTAACATCAATATAATATTTTTGGATATGTATCGGATCATTATTTGATAATTAGATGGAGAGAAACATATCATTTCTCCATTCAACCCGTCAATGGGAAAAAATTATGGTAGAAGAACAATGGCTCACCTATCAGTGCGCTTGCAGTTCGAAAAATTTCGGGGCGACTAAAGAAGCACAATAGGCATAAGATCCTCATGAATCTCCATCGAAGAACAAAGGGGAAACTTCTCGTCATGGGAGAAAAATGACTTGTCATCGATGTCAACAACAAGGACATAATGCATCTATTTGCAATAATGAACCTCTCGTGATATATGGACCAAAGAATCGTCGGGGAATGCCACTAAACGTGCTGGTAAATGTGTCAGATTTGACATAATGAGATATTACCTCTTCATGTTGTTTTATTGGTCATTCTTAGGTTTGTTTTGTTTTAAAGATTGATGAAGGTAGGCTAAGTAGCAATAGAAATGCACCAAAGAGGAAGAGAAACACTGCATCTACAACGCCGTCGGCATTGTCCCAAGTGTGTGCAAGTCGTATTACTCCATTCAATATAAATCCAAGAGCGCCCCAACCGTAGCAACCAACACAATCAAGCCAAATCGGGCCTTCTCGTGAAGGCCTCGTGGTAGGACGATGGTACACAACATTACAAGACGAGGAAAGTCCAATACGCGTGCTGGAAAATTATGTTGCATGTTTACTAACCAACCACTTTGAACTATCAGACTCCGTGTGTTGGTTATTTTTTGGGAGAAGCTCAAGCGAGGCAATACTAGCATCGGTATAGGTTGGACTACCTTTTACATCTTTTTTTGTAGATTTTAGTAGGTCATATATTTTTTTGGATCATGTCCGACGGTAGTGGGCAAATACTTATGACGTTCATACTGGTCGTACATCTATGTCGTAACACACATACATACTTTTGGGACTTATTTCGTCTGTACCCGTTCGATGCTACTCATTTTGTCGAATACTAATTCACGAGCATACATCTATGTGTGATTGCGAAGATTTGTTCTCTAACAAACTTCTCAAATTAATATTATATTTTATTTTCATAAAAAATAGAGGTAAATAAAAATCCAAAAGTAAATACAAATAAAATAATTCTACATTGTAAACACTAACGGAAGTTTACCAAAAATTAATATTTGTGTATAAATATGATTAATTTGATAAATTTTTTGCTTTTAGACAAAACTTAAAAAATTATATTTTCTAGATTAAAAATAATAATCTGTGTTTTATAGACAAAAACTAAAAAATTGGTATTTCCTATGCCATATATATATATATATATATATATATATCAAAACTTTTTTATCAATGGTTTTAAAACTATCTTTCCAGTTGAAGTCCAGGCCTAACCATAAACATGAGAAAGCCCATAGTTTTCAGTTCATCGGCGGGCCGCAGAAGGGAAATCAGTAACGAACTCGGTACCAAATCGGTGGAAGACGAAAGGGAGTCAACGATTTTTCAGTTTTTCCGGGACGGCGTTGGAGGTTCAGGTGAACGAAGAGACACTGAGATCTTCTGGAGCAGAGCTTTTGCCCGACGGTTGCCGAGGCTTGCTCATCCATGGTTGGGAGATCGAGTCCCTTCGTGGCTCGATTCTCAACTCTCTCGCTCTTCAGAAGTACTCTGTCTGTTTCCCGCGCACATAGATTCGTAAATGTTCATGTGGGCTGATTTCGGGATGTTTGTAAACTTAAGAGGTCCTAACATGGGGTTTAGGCTAATCACTTTTCTTCTGATTTTTGTGCGATTAATTTAAACTCGCATTCTTCCGTGATGATGAATATTTGATCGGGTATTCGGTGTTTAGTGGCTAATGATCCACTTGCACTCGTGTTTTGTTTCAGAGAGTCATGTCAAGTTCCTGGTTTATTCTGTTACGATTTTGGGTAACTCAGAATAGCAAATCCCCTAAGTCAAATATTTGCAGTCTTCTTCTTGACATAGGACGTGGATGTGCAGGACCGTTTTTGATATTTGACTGCATCTTTTTCTCACCTTCTACTTGATTGCATTTACAGCTTAGAGTGGATGGTGTCCCCATAAGATTACGAGACACGAGAATGCATTGCATCTTTGGCAAGGGTGATATACCCACTGTTCTCCGCTGAATCACTATCCGGGGTTAGTTTTCTTCATTTTCTGCACCAGAGTTTCTAAATATTCTATTTTCACTCCCATCTCGATTAATGAATCATAGAATTTTTTAGCTTTCATCTTCCTTTTTATTCCCTTCTCTAATAAACACCGAGTTTGCCCTCTATTTCTGCAGAAAGGGTATCCTATCGATTCAGCACTGTATAGCGACCAAAGCGGAATCAGCCAGAGGCTTTCCGTGATTAAACAAATGACCCAGAAGCTGAAGATCCCACAGAAATCGTAAACCCTTGTCAACTTGGAAATCATCCAGAAGGAAAACATCAGCGTATCCTGAGAAATGCTTATACAAGTATAAGCCTGCATAAAATACTATGAAGTGGTTGTGTTCAATCCTGAAATAGGTTCCGTTGATGGGCATTTGGTGAATTTTTCTGGTTCCCAAGTTACAAGTTCATGGTTCATCAACATATTTTAGGTTTTCTTTTCTTGATAAACGAGTAAACATGGCTGAAAAACGAACATGGCTCTACAACAAAAGAATGATCCACGCATCATGCTCTTCTAAGTTATGAAAATTGAAGAAGAGCAAGAGCAAAAGAAGATGAAAAACGATTGAGTTCTTCTCTGAACACCCCTCTAGTCTGCCTACTGCTTCTCACACCATGCTTTAAGTACCTATCAGTGACAAAAGTTCACAATTGAAGGATAAAATCAGTGCATCTACCGAACCGCTCATGGAGTTTTAAGCATGGGAAGTTAGCAAAACTCCAAATGGACTATTCAAACATGCATGCATGAGACAAGTTCCATTTCCCTGCCTGTTGGGTTAACTCAATGGATTCAAATCTCGAAGGGCCTGAGGAGGGTGAACATGCTTTCGGTGATAACCCGAATATGAGCAGCTTTTACTTGCATAGCATGAGCATCCGACCACTGATATGAACTTCGATGAAACTGAACTATGTATCTTCAAGGAAAAATCACAGTTCTTCTCGGCTTTATGTTTCCATTGTGATAGTGGTATAAAGACAAGGTGACACAATTCTTATGTTATCGGGGCACAGTTTAGGTTGTCCAGTGAGCTAATCTCTCGCTGTATCTTATCCTCAATGCTGAAGAATTGAAGAGAAATAGAAGCTTACACTTATTTCCCAAATATAAAACAGAAAAGTTGGAAAACAAGAAACCTACAATGCAGCAGCAGTAGCTTGTCAGCGACTAACTCCATGTGCATCAACCATCTTTTCCACTCCTACCTATCAACTCCAAGCCCGGTATATTTTTAACAGCCAGATTAAGTAAAATCGAACAACAAAACCTATGAATTTAGTCAGAACAGGATTTAGCACACCGATGTTCAAAAAATTTCCAGAGTAGAGAACATAAACAAGAACTGTTTGAAAACGTGATGTCTATATTTGCATGAAATCCTAAGGACTGTAACATTCACAAAGACAATACTAGCGATCCTGACAAGTGCGTCGGAAGGTACCATTAAACAGCTCGCAGAAAGCCCGCACGTTAAGATTGAGGTGAGAGGTTAGCCCAGCTGCAGCCGCAACACTGTGCAATGGTAGCATAGATTGCACGCATCCTAGTTCTCCAAGGTTCCTATAGAAGCACGATATGAAATTGAAACGTTTTCTCAACAACACACTGAAAATTTCATTTAATTCTCAAGGAAATGGGTCTTAAATTCTGAGAAACAGTTGCATCAAAAATCCACCCGAAGAACAGAAAAAAGAAGAAGGAAAAACACAGATTTAGATATCAGCGGACTCCAAGCTCAACTGGGTTTTCAAATACACAAGACATTAACCCCTAACTCAGAAGTTTTAAAACAACTGTAGGAAAAAAGAATATGATAGAAAAAGGCGATGACGAATTCAATTGTCCAAATACCAAAAGAATGGAAATTTTCAAATTTCCCCACAAACACGAAAATCGATAGTACCGATGTTACCAATCTACTTAGATAAACTATCTACTCACATTAGCCTCAGAGGAAAGAGACGCATCGCAAATATTGAAAAATTTACGAAAATTTACAGAACACAGAAAACGAAAATTAGGGGCGGATTCAGATTTGGGACTCGAGATGGTCAGAGAAATTTTGGGTTTTACGAAATCCATGAAGCAGAAGATCGAGAAGATAACAGTCATCGGACGAAGCAACGGATAGAGATAGCACATAGGCGGATATGTGAGAAACCTGGATGGAGAGAAAGAGGCGAATCGACGACGGGGTATTGAGGATTGGGTAGGACGGAGGCGAGTGAGCGCCGCCGGAGGAGAGCGAAGCGACGTCGCTCTCGCAGCGGCGGAGCCGAAGGAGCAGCCAACCGATCCGGCGCGCCGCCAAGCCATTTTTCGACTTTTGTTCTACGGTCGAGAAAAAGTGAGGTTACTAACACTGGATGTTGGGAAATAAGTGAAAACCCCTCGTCTATGTCAATCTGGCGTCTATTTGATTAACAATACTAGGAAAAGTATTAAGTAGAAGATGATTTGTTTTTGTTTAATTAATTTAAAAATATTAGATATAATAAGTAGGAAAATATATATTAAAATAAATAATATTAGAGTTTAAATAATTATTAAAATAAAAATAATAAATTAGTTGTTAATAATATTGAAATAGTATGACGATGTAAGGTTTAATGATAAAACAATAGATTTTATTCTTAATAAATTCTGACAGAAAAGTGATTAACGAAGTTTGTTTGTCAATATTCTGGTTAACATATTTTTGTATGATCAATTGTTTAATTTATATTTATATTTTTAGAATAATTGTGTTTGAAATCATATTGAAATAACAAATATATTATTGAAATTGTTTAAGATTCTGAGTTTAAAAAAATTATATTGAAATAGTAAATGAAGACATATATCATTCCAATGTTTAATTGTTTCTTATACATGATACATAATAACATAGATTATGTAGATATGTTAAAATTAGCATGATAGGTTATAAGTACAAGCAAAAGACAAGTGAGGTTACCATTATGACATCGATTCTCAACAAAATGTAAAATATAAGGTACTACAGACATCCTATATATATAATTTCCAAATCACCATTGATTGTTTAATAAATCGATATTCATTATGCAGAATTTGAAAGTTTCAAAGGTTCTCATTTTTCAAAATTGCAATGATCAATTTTTTGTTCCCATTAAGGTACTGAATCAAAAAGAAAGTTTAATCTGATAGAACTCCTTGTGGAGATCCTAAACCTTTGGTAGAATTAGCAAAAGTGGATGGAAAGTAGATCCATTACGCCGATCTTCACTTTAGCAATTTAATATAGGCCTTTCACTCTTATAAAATGGAGGAAAATTCAGAGAATCCTTTCTGATGCAGATACATGATCATAGCCTACCTACATGACTGAGAATTCCTAATCATCATAACATGATCATACATGTTCCTCAATATAGGATGAAAAAAACATATTTTTTCCATCAATGTCTAAGTAGAAGATGTCAATTCTTGAAACCTTTGTGATATAGATAGGAACTTTGAGAATTTGGTGCATGCCAAACATAACAAAGCAGTAAATTGTACTTTTCCCACACAAAAAAACAACTCTTAGATTACATACCTTGAAGCACCTACGATGAATACGTAGGGAACTGTTGCATTTACACCAGGAAAAAGAACTGGATAGTCATTTTTTAGAACATAAAAGCATAAGTGAGGATACAAAGAGCAAACTAAAAACTTTCTTCCTTACAAAATCAATAAATCAAACCAAAATAAAAAGGCTTCAATGATCGAGACCATGACATAAAAAAAATATGGTTAATCTTTAATTTTGTTATGTATAGATGTTTGAAAATGTCTTTATGCATTTATTTCATAGAAACCATAATAGCGGCAAGATTCAATGGATGGTCTTTTTTCCATCTCTTTAAGCTTGTAAAGATATACATAATAATTTATCTCTTACAGTAAGGTTACACAATAAAAAGGCCCAATGGGGTTATCTATCGAACTGACTGACTTTCGGATGCAGTAACCTTTCACTATCAGGCTCGACTCCAATTTTAGGATGAAACAGTCATCGCCTCAAATCTTAGAGATCATGTGAAGAAAAGTAACACATTATTTCCATCCATAAGGACTAAAAAATAACCATATTGGTTTATGAAGCATTTTTTCATACAATTGATGGTCAAACATTTTGAACTTACATAGGTTCACCGAAAGGGATGGTGCCTCGATTCAAGCCGACAACTATAGTTTCGAAATTCAAGCCAACAACGATGGTGTCGAGATGATCATCCACATTATCATCTGTGTCGTCATCTTCATCTTCGTTGAGATATCAAGTTCCTTACCTTAAAGACCAAGACGAAGAAGTGGAGGTGGAGGAAGAGCTTCAAAATTCGCCTGTCAAGCGTTAAGAGTTCGTCTGCCAACGATAAGCTAGAATGCGAATTGTATCATTCGAGTAGTTACAAATTATTCAGGAAGACAACATGAGGAGAAACAAATCTATACCTTCTCATATGTAAAAGGGACAACTTGATCGATTGGAATCCGACTTTCCTTTGAAGATCTGACATAAGGAGAAACGAATCCATCATCTCCTTTGGATTATCAGAGCTCTAAACTTAGATACAGAGGTTGTTCGCTGGAATTCGAAGAGAAGATCGACATGAGTGTGAGGTTTCGATTTGAAGAGTAATGGAATTTATTGGTTATGGTTAATCTTGGATTAGGTTCGATTCGACGACATCGAGAGCCCCATCTTGTAGAGATGAAGAGAACATGAGAAGAAGTCGGTTGAACTTCTAAGGGACGAAACATGTTTTATTTTTATTCGCCTAATTGTTTAATTTTTTGCATGTTGAACTTTTTAGAGATAAAAACGTTTAAATTGAAATTTTTATTTTTACTCATTTAATTGTTTAATTTTTTACATGTTGAACTTTTTTTACTTAAAAAAATTTAAAATTGATATTTTAAATAATAAAAATTTTAGTAAAGAATGTTTGGATGAAAATTTAAGATGATGAATGACGTGACTTTTTGTATTCCAAAATAGAATAAAATAAAAAATTTGTTGATGAGTTGGCTTCACCAAAAACCACCGTAACAACTTATATATATATAATTCATTCCATTTATATATAATTTTGTATTCTTTATTATAATAAAAATATAGAATTTAATACGAATCATTGTGTATTTAAATACACCATATACTTTACATAAAATGGTTAAGTGATTTGCAATAATTTAGATAAAATAAAAATTTGAATATGGTGTCATGTTTTACCAAATAAATATAATATAATCTAAAATAAAAGTATATGATAATATATCATGACATAAATAAATGTTTATTTAAATTTTTTTTATAAGTGGTAGCCACAACATATGGTACATAATTACAACGCCAAATCAAATAACTTGTATTAAATTTAAGATAAAAAGAATTATAAGATAAATATATATTTTGGTTATATTTATTTATTGAAATAATTTATCGGCCAAATTCATAAGAGATACATTTTTCCTCGAAAAATAAGTTAGAGAAAACAAAATGAGATATTAAATTTTGTATTTTATGATTTTTAAAATTAAATTAGACATTAAGACAACAATATTAGTTTATTTGATTTATATTTTAAAAAATAAAACAACGTCGTTGTACACATGTCACTATACATTTCAAAGTCTTTGTCAAATGTATAAACTTTTCCCGATAACAACTTTGTAATCGAAGTGGTTCCTTTGTAAGCTATTGTGGTGGAATCTTTTTATTCCGACCAAAGACCAAACTCTACGAGGTTACCTTCTCTCCCAAATGCTCACCATGACTCCGCCTCTTGCCCTTAGTCCTTTGGCGCAACCTTGAAGAACTGGGAGCAAGTATAGATTCTTCTTCGTGCTCTGCACTAACATTTCTGCAACATCGGCTATGAATCTGCTGAGCAAAACATGTTTCAGTGTAGACCAAATCACGTACTCATTCACATCTTCAAATTAATAACTGGATCGAGATTGTAACATAAGCCATACGTGAACCTAGAGTAATAAATGTAAACGAACATTCTAAACTTTTGAAGTACAAGTTGGGTGAATTACGCCTAAATCCATTTGGAATGATATTAAAGTTTAATTCACGATGATTTGAATATTCCGATATTAACCGACTAATTGTGAAATGCGCGTTTAGGATCGAGCCTAGACATGATGAATGGTATATTATTTCACGTCATTTAGAACATGAAGCACATGAATTCATGAACTCGCTTTTGGCTGGTTAAGTTAGACACAAACAACTCAAACATGCAAAACAATTTAAGACAATAAGATGATGATGCAAGAAATTTGACTTGCCCAAAGTTTGCATCGATCTCGAATTGTGGGTGAGCGGTGAACCAATTACTATTGTTGGAAATATTGATTTTTTAAGAGAAGAATATGAAGGATAGAAAGAATAACAAAAAGGATTGGTGTTTGAGTTACGTTTTTTCTATTCCATTTCATCCTACCAACCCCACTAACTCCATTATCTCTAGTAAATGATACACTCACACCACTAATTCACCAACAAATAAACTTTTAGAAAAACAAGAAAACAAAAAGAATTATCCAATATCTGCCCTATAATTCTTGCCATATTTTTCTGAAATCTCGACGATGTCAATTCTTGTGCGCAGTTCCTGAAATCTGTCCGAGTGGCTTTGTAAGTATGTCCGCGAGTTGTTCTTATGTATAGGTATACTCGAGGATGATCTTTCCATCTTCAATGCAGTCCCGAATGAAGTGAAACTTCATGTAGGACACCGAGCCCGTGCGGGTCGTGTCCACGACAACCTCCCGGAACATCTTTGATTTATTTATGAATGCATTTCTCGGTTTGCTAATCTATTCTTTGTCTGGGTGCTTAATGTCTTGTATTTATGAAGGCCACATATATGCATGTGTTAGGGATTAGTATAAGGACCAAAAGGAGAATTCTAGTCCTAGAAGATCATGCTTAGAACAACCAAGACTAGGTCACGAAAGTAGGACAGTAACGGTTGAGGGTTAATCGGATGAATCATAGATCATATGAGGTTTAGTTAGGGTGTCAGCCACGAAAGTAGGGGATAAATCAATTGAATCACATTCCTATGACTTGAGAGAGGGTAGGAATTACATAAGGATCGTCCGTATTAGATATCTTGATACGGAATGCATGATTAGATAGATCGATAGTCGGTTTCAGACGCTATGCGGTGAAACCATATCCTAGAATGTTTATCTCATTTGTCAAGAACTCCTAGCTTTACTGCATTTTCATTATTTGCATCTCACAACCATTATTCCATCATAGCAAGTTTGATTCTAGTTTGATCTTAGTTCGTGTTGCATAGTCCCTGTGGGATCGACACCTAGAGTACTACACACGTGCCGTGCACTTGCAGATAGTTTAGGTTAACTTTTTTAACCATCAAGTTTTTGGCGCCGTTACCAGGGACTATTTTTCAACACGCCTTAGATTCGAGTATAGAGTCATTCTTGTTTTTGTTTTTCTTTCGTTTTTTTCTTTTTATTTTTTCTACTGATTCATTTTGCCTGTTCTTTGTAGGTGCATGACCCGATCTCAAGGTAGTTCGAGCTTACATCGAATCGAACCCTAGATCGAGAGAACGATTAGACAATGGAAGAAGGGCAAGGAAGAAGAAAGAGTAGACCCGAACGATCCGCAAGCGTTGGACAATCGAATGATATATTGGACGGTCATGGACAGCCCTAATTAACCGTTGGTAATGTGGCTTAATTACAGCAACCGCATGCTCCTCCACCACGTCGACTTCGTGATTACGTGGCACCAAATATGAGTAACGTCTAAACCGCAATAAGGACGCCCGCTGTTGCAAGAAAACAATTCTAGATAAAGCCCGCGATGACCAAAATGTTATATAAAAAACAATTCATGGGCAGGAATCACGAAGATCCTCATCAGCACCTAAGAGACTTCCTAGAGCTTTCAAGCATATTCAAGATACATGGAGTCTCAGAAGATGCGATTTTTATGTGTCTTCCCCTTCTCAACCGGGGGACATGCAAAAATGTGGTTGTAATCTCTTCCTGCGGGTTCCATCACTACTTGGGATCAACTTTGTACTTTGTTTTTATCATGGTTCTTCCCTCCTAGCAAGACGATTCAGATAAGGGGAGAAATTACGACATTCGAATGCAGAGAAGGGGAGACTGTTTGATCTTAGTTCGTGTTGCATAGTCCCTGTGGGATCGACACCTAGAGTACTACACACGTGCCGTGCACTTGCAGATAGTTTAGGTTAACTTTTTTAACCATCAAGTTTTTGGCGCCGTTACCAGGGACTATTTTTCAACACGCCTTAGATTCGAGTATAGAGTCATTCTTGTTTTTGTTTTTCTTTCGTTTTTTTCTTTTTATTTTTTCTACTGATTCATTTTGCCTGTTCTTTGTAGGTGCATGACCCGATCTCAAGGTAGTTCGAGCTTACATCGAATCGAACCCTAGATCGAGAGAACGATTAGACAATGGAAGAAGGGCAAGGAAGAAGAAAGAGTAGACCCGAACGATCCGCAAGCGTTGGACAATCGAATGATATATTGGACGGTCATGGACAGCCCTAATTAACCGTTGGTAATGTGGCTTAATTACAGCAACCGCATGCTCCTCCACCACGTCGACTTCGTGATTACGTGGCACCAAATATGAGTAACGTCTAAACCGCAATAAGGACGCCCGCTGTTGCAAGAAAACAATTCTAGATAAAGCCCGCGATGACCAAAATGTTATATAAAAAACAATTCATGGGCAGGAATCACGAAGATCCTCATCAGCACCTAAGAGACTTCCTAGAGCTTTCAAGCATATTCAAGATACATGGAGTCTCAGAAGATGCGATTTTTTTGAGTCTCTTCCCTTTCTCAATTGGGGGACGAACAAAGAATTGGTTGCAATCTCTTCCCGCTGGTTCAATCACTACTTGGGACCAACTTTGCACAATATTCCTATCACGATTCTTTCCTCTGAGCAAGATAATTCAAATGAGGGGAGAAATCATTATGTTTAGATGTCGAGAGGGAAAGGCATTGTTTGAAGCGTGGGGAAGATTCAAGGATCTTTTGTAAATGTGTCCTCATCATGGTCTAGAGCAGTGGTACGTGATCCAAACCTTCTACAACGGGATCGCGAATGAGCATAGAACGATATTAGATAACGTTTCAAGAGGATCATTCATGGACCTAAGCATAGAAAAGGCATACGAGTTAATCGTTAATCTTGCCATGAACCACACCATGTGGTCCACACCGAGGAGTATGCCAAACAAGACAAGAGGTCTTTACGAGGTGAATCAAAGTGGAGCGATGGGCAATGCAGTGAATGCCATATATTGTGCGAATTGTGGAGATACAGAGCATGTGGCGTATCAATGCACGATGCGTGAAGATGTAGAACAAATGAATTATGCCCACTAGAAAAGGAACACGCAATTCGGAAACACCTACAACCCGAATTGGAGGAACCACCTGAATCTTTCGTATCGAACGATCCAACCAGTGAAGTATTCGGGATTTCAGCAAAAGCAGAAACCGTACCAGCAACCGCAACTATTCCAAAAAGCTCAGCAAACACCTCAACCTCCTCAAGCACCTTCGTCAAGCCTTGAGGCGGTAATGCTTGAATTCATCAAGGAGCAAAGGCATCATCAAGATAGCATCGAGGAGCAACAATCACTTCAAGCTAAATTCAACCAAGAAATGGGGACTGCGTCAATGAGCTGAAAACTCAAATGGAATCCTTGAGCAAGCATGTGAAGTTCCTTGAAAATTCCATTGCACAACAAGCTACCTCATCCTCTTGGAATCCCAGACAACTTCCAAAAAAACCCGATCTAAACACGAGAGAGTATGTAAACGCCATCACTTTGTGCCGCGAGGAGACGATTGAGAACCCGCACTCCAACGAGCAAAAAAGATTTGCTGGAAATTCGGTAGACAAAGGAAAGGGCAGAATCACGATCATGGAAGGGTTTGAGCCAGATTTGGTAAAGCCATATGTTGCTCCACCGATGTACGTACCTCCTATACCATTTCCTAGACGCTTGGTAAGCAACAAGAATCAGGAAAGTGTGAGAAGATTCTTCCATGGACACAGAAGCTCGACATCAATATGTTGTTCGTTGAAGCCTTCCAATGCCTAATCGCACAAATTTCCTCAAGGAGGTTCTTTCCAAGGAGAAGCGTATCAAAGAGAGTGAGACAGTAGCACTCACCGAGGAATGGAGCGCCATTCCCCAAAACAAGATGCCCCCAAAGTTGAAGGACCCCGAAAGCTTCTCCATACCATGCACCATAGGAAACATTGACATCGACAAAGCTTTGTGCGATTTGGGAGCAAGCGTGAGTCTAATACCACATTCGATCTATAAGCGGATAAACTTCAGAGATCTCAAACCTACCAAGATGTGTCTACGACTAGCGGATCGTTCGGTAAGGTATCCAGTGGGAATTGTTGAAAATATTCTCACCAAGGTAGGTAATCTTTGCATTCCCATTGATTTTGTTGTACTCGATATTGAAGAAGATGCTAGGGTGCCTATAATTCTTGGTAGACCATTTTTAGCTACTGCAGGTGTGATGATAGATGTACAACAAGGAAAGCTCTCTCTACGTGTCGGTGTTGAGAAGATTGAATCCAACTTGTCCAGCTTCATGGAGTCGTGCTCTAGAGTTGATTTGCTGGATGAGTCGGCGAATGAAACGCTCGATCGGGTAAGTATTTCCGACCCTCTTGAGAGATGTTTGAAAAACGTTTGTAGGAACGCAAGACTCACAGGCGAGGAAGCCGAGCTCTACACGAAATTCATGAGTGCCATTGAGGAACTACAAGACGCCCCACATGAGGAGATGCCGCATGAAACGCTCACTGACTTTGCATTAAAGAAGGCGTATAGACTTGAGCTCGAACATCTTCCTTCCTTTCTTCCGCATGAGACGCGAGAGGACAGCCACGAACCCTCCATCGATGATCAAAGGAGGTTGCACCCTAGTTTGAAAGAGAAAGGAGCGCCGACGTTAGTGCATAATGAGAAAGACGACCACGCTAAAGGATGACACGACGCAAAGATCCTACCTCATGACTTTTGGCAAGGTGATTTGGTTCTACTTTTCGACTCTCATTTTAACTCTTTCTCGGGCAAACTACGTTCCTGTTGGTCTGGTCCTTTACATGCGAGAGGTGTTCACACATGGAGCAATAGAACTATGGAGCAAGACGAGCGGAACATTCGAAGCAAATGGGCAGCGCCTAAAGCTCTACGAATCCGCTTAACCGATCGAAAGCGGAAACTCCATCTCCCTATTCGATCCACCCATCACGAGCACATGAAGCATGGAAACGTCAAGCTCAACGACGTTAAACAAACGTTTTCTGGGAGGTAACCCAGCATTTTGTTTCCTTTTGTTTCGTAGTTTCGGACTTGGTTTATTTAAAAACATAAAAAACATAAAAAGAAGAAGACCTACAACCATGACTTCACCTTCATTATCCTCCATTGGAGCTTCATGTCGAGGACGTCGTTCAATTTAAGTTTCAGGGGAGTAGCTCACGTTTATCAGGTGATTTCGTTTCATTTTCTTTTGTTTTTTCTTTACATTTCGTAGTTCTTAGTTTAGCTTTAGTTTGTCTTTGTTTTCATGAGTCTCTGTCGTCCCAGGCACTTGTCTGGTGCCATATTTTGAGATGAACCTTGGACCTAGGATGCTTAAGAAGTTTGCCTTTTTCGTGATATCTTGCATGTTAGAGCTTATTAGTCGGTTGAAGAACGAGTAGGTCGTAAATCTTTGGGAATCCTAGTGTTACTTATGAGAAGTTTAGACGAGGTTGCTAGGTTAGTTTCTTGTTCATTCTCTCTATCCAAATGATTATATTTCATGTATACGATGCTTTACTTATTTTTCACAAGGATAATTTCATTGTATGAATTGAGCTTATTTTGTAGAATAAGAGCGCACATTAACACATCTATTGATAGAAATAATGCCTAAAAAGTATGATTTAAAATTGATATGAGTGCATCGACTTTGATACTTTTCAATGATTCGAGTCTAAGTGGTGGGTTGGCGATTATTATTATTATTATTATTATTATTATTATTATTATTATTATTATTATTATTATTATTATTAATAAAATTGATCAAGTAACAATCTAAAAGATTTGTTTATTATCATTCTTATTATCATAATATTTTAGAATTGATTGATATTAGAGGGTATAAATTAAAAATCTTAATGTGATGATTTTTATAAGAGGGACATAGGATATGTGTTGAACTATTTTTTTCAATGAATTTTTCATTAGGTTTTTTGTAAAGTTTTTAACGAGATAATTTCTTATTTTTATATCATTTAAGCTATGTACTATTTTTCTATTTTTCCTTTATTAAGACTTTATCATATAAGGTTTATTAATAATTTTAACCAGATATATTTTAAAATGTCATTAATAGATATTTAATTGAGAATATTATAAAAATAATATAATTTGTGAATACTGTTTAACTCTTTTCACTTTGTCCACAAACTTAAAAATTATTTATCTTTTTATCTACATTGTATTATCGTTCTATTTGTATTTTACACATTTGTAAGGAAGAAAAAAAGTATTTAAATAAAATAATTCTATCTTCCATGTTCTTCTTATTCCTCATTATTGTTTATTATTAGTAATAATTTTAGAAATTATTGATCAAATATTTAAATTTGATATTAAAGAGAAGATTATAAAATCGACTTATCTAAAATGTTGAAACTATAAAATGATAAACTTTCCATTCATCTATTTTTTTTATATTTCTCCCTTTTTCGAAAAAACTCTTGAAATTGTTCTTTGTTTTGATAAATTTGTTTTCTGTATAACACATTTGCATAATGTTTTACTTTCCTCTTCATCTTTTACATGTATCTAGGTTCTTTATATAATTTATATTTTTTTTATTAAAAGTATCATTTCAATCCATGCAAACGTTTTTTATGAGATAGAAATTTAATTAATCAAAAGTTTTTTAAAACAAATCAACCGGTGTTTAACCGGCGAAAGAACAAAGTTGCCCAATCCCAACAGTTGGAATTCTAAAATGTGCAAGGACGCTCAAAAGTAACCTCCCGTTTAAGTAAAATACATAGGTATTAATAATAGTACAGAATCTTTCAATACAAGGATATAAAGCTTTTTAATACAAGTAAAAGAAGACAAAATATATAGCTTTTCAGGTTCCTTTGCAGTGATGCCGCCTTATAGCTATGTCCAATTGCCTTTTGTTACGAAAACGAAAATGGTGAAAATGAAAGTAGCTCGTGGATAACTATTGAACTGAAAACGAAATTTAGATCTTAATAAGGTTAACACAACCAAAACCACACCAACCACACGCGCACCCGTGAAATTTATTTGAAATGCCCTCCAAATACCCAAAAAGAACATAGTTATATAGGACAAGAATAAGAGTAAATTTCCTTTATTTAAGAATAACATATGTTTTCTCTAAAAAGAGAGAAAACTCTCTCATGCATTCTTTTGAGCACGCATAGAAGAGTTTAATATATACACATGAAAACTTATTTTCCCATGCTACGTGGGTTAACAGCATTTAGTATAACCATTTCGAATAATGTCCACAAATGAATAATCAGAATTTTAAATACATCTTTTGGTAAAAAATAAGATTTTTTGTTACTTAAAAATTAATATTATTAGTGGATAATTTTTCATTTTGTGGTTTTATATAGTTGCCATTATTATTTAGATTTTTATTTTGTGGTTGTACATAGTGGTCATTATTGTTAAGATTTTTATTTTGTGGTTATGACTATTTTCATTGGGCACAATATCAGAAATACCCTCTTAGGGCTAAAACACTTCAACACTACCCTCCTAAATCTGATGAAAAAAAAAAATTGGAGAAATGAAAAACACATACAAAAGAGGGAAAGACAAATATAAGAAGAGGGAAAACGAAAATTGAGAGGAGGGAAACAAAGTAGAGAACTATTTCCTTTCATTTTTGAGTGTTTCTCTTCTATTTTCGAACGATTTCCTTCAATTTTTGAGTGATTTCTTTCCATTTTCGAGTGATTTCCTTCTATTTTGAATGGTTTGCAGCAATTTTCGAGCGATTTCCAACAATGTTTCAGTCATTTTCAGTGATTTCCAGCGTTTTTAGCGATTTTCCGGTGATTTTTGGCGATTTCCGGAGATTTGTAGGTGAGTTTCAGTGATTTCGACCGTTTTCCGGCGATTTCTGGCATTTTCCGGCGATTTCTGGCAGTTTCCGACGGTTTCTGGCAGTTCCGGCGGTCGCACTACAGGGTCGGTGGGTCGGACTGGGTCGCTGGATCGCAGGGTCGCACTGGGTCACTGGGTCGCAGGGTCAAACTGGGTCAAACTGGGTAGAAGGGTCGTAGGGGGTATTTTGGGAATTTTAGCATTTATAAGGGTATTTTTAAAGCGGAATTTTTTTTTTCGGGAAGGGTATTTTTGAAGTCTTTTAGCCCTACAGGGGTATTTTTGATAATCCCCCTTTTCATTGTGTGATATATTAGTAAAGATTTACAAAAATTAACAAAATATTTGGAAAGATTTGAAGATAGAAAATCAAATAACTTAACAAAGGAAATCTAAGAGAAGTTTAAAAGAGCTTAGCATATAAAAGGAATATATCGTGGAAATTGCTCTTAGATTTGTAAAAAAAACCCTCAACATAAAAGATTTGCAAGTGTTTGATAGCATTTGTGAAGAAAAGTTCACACACGCTTTAAATAATAAGATTTTGGTGGTTTGTAGGTGAAGAATAATTCTAGACGGTTCATATACAGAATTGTATGGCGTTTTTGTTTGCATTTAGGATTGTATTTAGGAGAATGTCTGAGTTGTATAGTCTAGATATCCTTATAGAATGATGATGTATAACTTGTAACTGTTTGAATTTTGAATAAAAAATAATTTTGAGCATTGTGTTGCATGAACCCATAAAAATTGTATATATATTATCTTAACTTTCAAATATCATTATATTAATGCATAGTAATACGAGGCCATAACATAACTTATGAAAATGAAATATTTCTTGAACTTTCAAAAGCTCAAGCTCAAACCTTACAACATTCATGTTATTATGCTATACAATCAAAATGCTATTATCATGCGTATATATTTTGATTATATGTGTACTCTGGGAAAAAACCTACACCTTTACATTGAATCCAATCCACCTATATTCATGGTTATTACAATTATAGACCACTCAACAAATAATGCTATAAATTTATTATGTTATTTATATTTACATCACAATTTTCATCCCGTTATTTCAAATACCACTCAACAACTAAAGCTATGCATTTAAGAAATGCCGAAAATATAGGGATATACTATAGTGCACCATATAGTATTCAATCCATATGCTTAAGATTCATTCCTTAGAAATCTCTTGAATAACTCTCCTAGTTAGTTCTTTTGGTAAAAGATATGTGAGGTCTCTTTTTGATATCATAAACTCTAGGGAGTCACTCAATTTTTCAAGAGTTATTTAATTGCACCATATCTTATGTGAGTTTATTGTTTTGTCATTATACACATAACTTTTGTCAATTGTAATAGCAGTGTGTCAAGACAACAAAAATGATTGGAACACAAAATTCACAAAACCGAATATTAACTAACAAAATTTTCAACCATTCAACTCCTTAACATACTAATTCAAGATACTACAAGAAATTCCAGACGGGCGACTTTTGTCCGCAAATGGGCTACCATAATCACGATCTGTTTGAAATTTGTAAGCACATACGAATGAAGATATACATAAAAAATCTGTCCGCAAATCTAGACGAGTCAAGGTCAAGCGATCGACAAAACATCCGTAAACACAATCCACAACCTTCATTCTCATCTAAAATTCTTTGGAAATCGTTTTCTTTAGGCTTATGACCACATTCGAAAGCCTAAGAACTAGTGTGATGAACTGAAAGCCGTATACAACCATGTCTCTAACTTCAACCGATTCTACGAGGTTCGGAAGACGCTTCAATCTATCCATCAAGAAAGGAATCCATTTAATGATCTCATAGTCGGGCTCAAAGATATGTGGGCTGAGTTCGAAGATCTCCTTCCAGAGACTACCGATCCAAAATAAATTCAAGCTCATCATAATCAAGACAAAGTCTTTAGTCTTTTGTCCACCCTTGATGCATTCTAACACGACCTTATCTATCATGTCCTTCATCAATCGGAGTTTTCGACACTTAATGATGCGTCCATGCTAATCAAGAAGGAAAAGGAGTGGAATCGGCTCTTCAAAGGGTCCACGGAGATAGTACATCTCAACAAGCATTACAATGGTTCCAGTAACAATTTTAAACTGCTAACTGATCAAAAAATTTACTATTGTGATTAATGTGGAAGAAAGGTCACTCAAAAGAGAGATGTTGGATCCTTCATCCTCACCCCAAGACTCGGAGCAAACATGGCTCGTTCTCGAAGGGGACTGCACATCTTGCATCTCATGAAGAGACATCTTCGGTGGCCCAACCAACTTATGTAACAATGGAGGCTCTCAAACACATGATCAACAAAGTACTCAACACCACCGATACTGTAAAGCTAGAATCTAAAGAGGACGACAACTCTGCTTACCTATCTCGAATAAAATATCATATGGTTTTTTATTCGGGAGCTATGTTGCACATGATTTAAGGATAAAAATTTAATTGACCATATGCAATAAATGTTAGGGCAAGTAACTATAGCAGATGTGAAAAGTATTCCGATAAAAGGAATATGAAAGTTAAACTTACTTGATCAACATTCAACTGCCTTATATATTCCACATTTTATAACTAATCTACTTTCGGTTCATAAATCAGCTCATGATTGTAATGTATCGTGTGATTTGATTCTAAAAAATTTTGGTTGCAGGATATTGAGACCAAAAAAATCATAGGAGGTGGGACTCTACGAAATGACCCTATTGATGTGTTATCAGAGTTAAATAAAATAACCTAAACTACCCGCAAGTGCACGACACGTGTGTAGTATTTTAGGTGTCGATCCCACAGAGACTTGGCAACACTACCTAAACTCGAACTGGGAATCAAACTTGCTAACGAAAGAATGTGGATGAAGAATGAAATATTGAAAGTAAATAAAAGACTTGGGTTCTAACGATAAGACAAACGTCCTAGGAAACCGGTTTCACCACAAGACTACCGAAACCAAGATAAATCTATCTATCATGCAATCCCAGTTAAAGCTATCTAAGGCAGACGACCCTAACATGATATCTATCCTTTCTCAAGGCATAGACACGTGATCTAGACAAGTTGCCCCCTACTTTCGTGGCTGACACCCTGAACTAAACCCATAAGCTCTTTGATTCACCCGTTTTATCCTCAACCGCTGCTACCCTACTTTCGTGGCCTAACCTCGGCTGTTCTAAACCTGATCTTCTAGGACTAGAATTCTCCTTTCGGTCCTTCTCCTAATCCCTAACACATGCATCTACGTGGCATTTGTAAACACAATTAAATTAAGCGCTCAGATAGAGAATAGATGAACTAAAACGGGAAGATGCATTCAAAATAGATCAAAAGTGGTTCCGGGATAGCCAAGGGCTAATCCCTTCTCCTAGAACAAACAAACTACTCGCTCATGCGTCTGTAAAGAAACATAAACAAAGTAGAAAGTCTAAGGAACATAAAAACCAAACAAAACCGAAGTGTCGGTGCTTGATCTCCAATGTTCCTCGCTTGTCTCCTCGCCAGAATCTCCTAAATCTTCTACTGAACTAATCTCCAATCTAAGCTTGCTCCAATGACGTCTTCTGCCTCCTTTTAAGCCTCCTAAATCGGTCTAGATGTTGCCTAAATTGCCCCACCGACTTCCCTTTGTTTTAAGTTAAGTTTACTTAACTTAATGAGCAGTTACGGGCCGCGACCCGCTCGGGCGGTCATTGTGCCCGCTCGGGTGCGGCTAGGGTGAGTCGCGCAAGTTGTGTGGCTGCAATGCATGCCCGATCGGGCATGGTATGTGAGCCCGCTCAGGCACAAGGCAGGGCATGGTATGTGAGCCCGCTCGGGCACAAAGCAATTGGTCGGGTATTCTTGCCCGAGTCGTGCAAGAAATGTGCACAAAATTGGCCATAGGTTTTGCCCGGTCGTGCAAGAGTTGTGCCCGACCGGGTGGAGGCTTTCTATGCTCAATCTCGTCCCGTTTGTCCCGTGATGATCCTCGAAGTTGCTCCTTAGCTCCATGCATGTCCTTTTAGCTTCAAAATGATCCAAATACGCGTAAAAACCTGTAAGAACATGAAAAGCTCGAAAACAAGTAAAACGGATATGGAATCATATGTAAAGCAACACATATATATAAAAAACGTCTCCTAAATCGTGCATGAAATACGTATGAAAACGAGATGATCACCTATGTCCTCGAAGAGCTTCATACTTCCTCAAATTCTTTGTCCAGTGCATTATCAGCTTTGTCTACTCATTATATTAAAAAAAATATTTTCTCTAGACTGTGGTATACTAGACTAGGACACCCTCATTTTCAAGTTTTCAAGCATGTGTTTCCTCATATTGCATTTGATCATGAGAAGTGTGAATCTTGCATCTTAGGCAAACATTGTAGAACTGATTTCCCGATCTCAAAAACCATATATGATAAATGTTTTGATTTGATTTATTCTGATGTGTGGACGGCTTCATGTCATTCTAGAGATAGGAAGAAATACTTTGTTAGTTTTATCGATGAAAAATCCAAGTTTACATGGTTATACCTCCTTGAATCTAAATCAGATGTCTATGAGTGCTTTGTCAAGTCTTATCACCATGTTCTAACTCAATATGGAACATAGATTAAGTGCATTCATACAGATAACAGTGGTGAATTTTTCAATCATAAACTGGGATCATTTCTCTACCATCGTGGGGTAGTTCACCAAACCTCATGTCCATACACCTCGCAACAAAACGGAGTAGCAGAACGAAAGAACTGACATTTGATGGAAGTCTCTCGAACCATCAGGTTCAATTGCAAAGTTCCAAAACATTTCTTGGGGGATGTTGTTATCACAGCTTGTCACCTCATCAATCGTATACTGACCAAATGTCTTGGAGACAAATCTCCATATGAGGTACTAAACAAACTAAAACCTGATATTGATTATATTCGTGTATTCGGGTGCTTTTGCAATGTGTTTATTCGAGAACATCAACGAACTAAGCTCGATCCAAAAAGCATAAAGTGCATGTTTGTAGGATAAGAGTCCGAGCACGAAGGGATATAAATATGACCATCCAGACTCAGGACAGATTATTGTGTCCCCTGAAGTCCACTTTTTTTGAGAAACATGGGTTCTACGAGAAACAAAGTTGGAATAATCTTGAAAACCTCTTCGTATCATAAAATCTCAATTCTTCTCTACATTTTTTTGATACTCAAATTCAAAAACGAGTTGATGCAGGATCACATCCACCGACAACAGAACCCTGATCAACGGATGAATAGGTTCAACTGCGAGCTGATTGCCCGCATATGCCCGCCCAAAATTCAGTTGAGACTGTGTTTTTCGAGGCATTGGACGAGTGACCATCTGAAGATCTCACTCTGGAGCTCGATACTCCAGAAGAGGAGGAGACTCTCAAAGATGAAATTGTTCAGGAGCATCATAATATTGTCGTCCCTCGGTGTAGTACTAGGATCCAAAGACTGGTCTCAGAGTGGTTGTACAAGGCAAGGTACTACATAGGTCTTGCTATCTCTCACCCGATACAAAGTTATTGTGATATTTCTGTCTTACCAACTCACCACTCTGTCATCTTAAGTAAAATTGATCAAGAAAATGAACCTAATTCTTACACCAAGGCTATGATCATTCAAAGTGAGAGTCTGTCATGAACGAAAAAATATGTGCCCTTGAGAAAAATCAGACGTGGGATCTTGTGGACCTACCAAAAGATAAGAAAGCTGTAGGTTAGTATAGAAGTGATGGGTCAATTGAACGCCATAAAGCTCGGCTTGTAGTAAAAAGTTATACACAAACTTATGGAGAGAACTACACCAAGACATTTGCTTAGTAGCTAAACTCCATACGATACGTGTCTTATTATCAGTGGCTGTTAACCTTAATTGGGACCTATGGTAGGTGGGTGTTAAGAATGCGTTCCTCCAAAGAGATCTTGATGAGGAGATTTACATGCACTGTCCACCGGGGTATGCCTAAGGCACCAATTGAGTTTGCAAACTCAAGAAATCCATATATGGCCTAAAACAATCCCAAGAGCGTGCTACAATAAGCTGAATGACGCATTCACCTGTCACGGGTTCGTTAAAAGTGAAGCAGATAATTATTTGTTTTCAATACAGGGGGAATCATGTACCATCGTTCTCCTCGTGTACTTTGATGACATTATTATATCGATAAATGATTGTATCGAAATTGAAAACACGAAAGAATTCTTAAAACGAACCTTTGACATAAAATATTTAAGAGAATTGAAATATTTTCTTGGGATTGAAGTTACTCGCTCTACTAATGGTTTGTTCTTGTCTCAAAGGAAATATATTCTTGATCTCCTCATTAACACAAGGAAGCTCGGTGCTAAACCGGTTAAGACATCCATTGAAAAGAAGCATAAAGATCATCAAGAAAGGGAACTTTTATCAACTGTCTCAATACCAACAGATTGTGGGTAAGATAATATATCTCACTGTTACTTGACTAGATATTTTTTTTGTTGTGGGCCAAGCTAGCCACATGCATGCTCCGAGAAAGCAACATTGGTTCCCTATGGAGAAAATTATCAAATATCAAAAGGGGTGACCGGGAAAAGGAATTTGTATGGAATGCAATGGTCATACAACGATCGTGGGATACTGTGATGCTGATTGGGCTAGGACAGAACTGATCGAAAGTCTACAACTGGGTACTACAATTTTGTTGGGGGAAACCTAGTCACCTAGAAGAGTAAGAAACAAAGTGTGGTCGCTTGCTCGAGTGCTGAATTCGTATACAGAAGCATGGCTAACACCACCTACGAGCTTATTTGGGTTAAAGCCATTCTTTAAGATCTCGACAGCGCCATAGAGGATCCAACTACCTTGCATTGCGATAACCAAGCCTCCATCCACATAGCCAAGAACACGGTCTTTCATGAAAAAATAAAGCACATCGAGGTCGACTGCCACTTCATTCGTGAGAAAATAAAAAAGGGAATCATCTCAACTATCTATACCAGGAGTTCGGACCAGCTAACGGATCTATTTACCAAAGCTTTGAGCGAGAGAAGTAGTAGAAGTCTTCAAAAGAGCATGGGCCACATCGATATCCTAAAGCTGTCGAGAAAATCGAGTTCGAATGAGACAAACATAAGTATTGTTTCGTGATAGTACTTTTTTTCTTTCATCAAGTTCTGTCCTAATGGGTTTTCTTGGTAAAGGTTTTAACGGGGCTACACTTCTCAATCCTTGATCATTACGAACTTGAAGAGGAATGTTAACTTCAGATCTCGTGATTTAATCACGATGATTACAATCGTCATATCTTTGGAGAAAAAGATATAGTGATTTAATCACGAAGATTACAATGGGTCATATCTTTGTCAAATAGATCTCGTAATTTAATCACGATACATACGGTCGACACTATCTTTGGCAAGAATATCCTCGATATTAGTAACTCATGAAAACTTGATGATTCTTTATAATCATTTTTTACTTTTCTCTTTGCCTTTTTGTGTGTGCATATATTTTTCCTCTTCCATATAATTGTAAAGTTTCCTTTTTCTTCTTTCTTCTGAACGTATCTTCTCTATATAATGTTCTTCCTATGTACTATAAGAAATAAGAAAAAAATACACTGATTGTCTTTGTGTCTTCTTTTGTTAATCTCCACCAAATTCTATAAACTCCATATCCACTAATTCTTTGATTCATGTTCTCTCTACAATCAATACTCCTAGGAACGTCCAAAGCAAGAAGTCACACATACAAAATCTCTTACCAGTAAAAATTCATGGAGGATGCTTCCCAACAATTACATTTCTCTTAAAAAGTTTCCTGTTACGATTTAGTATATCGTCAACGAAAAGAAAATAACGATAAGAATCAAACCAACTTTTCTTTCTTCCACGTTTCATCTGGACACACATGTTCATCAATGCAATACAGACAAACCAATCAATCATGTGTTGTCCATCTCAATAGCATATCACATAAGAACACTTCGTAACATAAAATTCTACAATATAAAAACATCATATGATTGCACACCCACACACAAATCTTTTAATGCTTCAAAATCAATGGTTAAAAAAATGTAGTCAAACTTATTCTAAGATGATTAAACCTAGGAATCAATATTGTTAAGAATAAGAAAAATCTCTTTTCATGCATTTTTCTAGTGGTAAATTGTATGGGCAAGAATAATTGACCATAACAAATAATTTTTCCAGGCATCCTAAATGAACTAAAACCATATGTGAAATGCCTAACTAAATGTTTGTACTCTCATCTACGAATTCGGGATATACCTTGTTAAAGTACCTCTATGACTCGAGTGCTCAACGTATCATCTCAAAAAGATATATAATCCATGTAACTCTAAAAAAGATCATTTTTTATCTTCAAACTGATCAATATGCAAATAAAGAGAGTTGTAAAAGACCAATTCTCGTATTTCATAAAATGGATGTCTAACACTTTCTAACATCTTAAAAAAATCTTTTTGCATCATCATTTAGATCTTTTCCAATATTTTATTCATTTGTTTCACCGAATAAATTTTGCACCATTTCAATATAAGGGTTCATTTCTATTTCTTTACTTGTTTAAATAAATTCATTATGTGAAGTACCCCTATTAAAATCTTCAACAATATTACTAATATGTGCTACAAAGTTTTATGCTTGAAATAACCACATAAAATAATTAGGAATTAAATATCTTAAACAAATATGATTCCACACATTTCTCTTGTTCACAAACTTTATATCTTTTCATTTGACGTATGAACAAACCTACTTATCAATTTCTTTTTAAACATATTGATTTGTCATCATTGTCATGAACTATGTAACATCCCTCTTCAACTCCTTCAAGACACCGTGAGTCCATATCAATCACTTTGTATATTCATTGTTTGAAAGAAAAATATTTTATTTTTAATGATTATGTCATTATAATATGAAATGCAAAGATCATATTAAATACAATGTATGGCAGTTTTGTATCGCAAACGAATGAGTGTGTAGTGTGTGTTATTTATACAGTTTCGTATGGAATATAGTAGTAAGAGCAACGAAAGATTCCAAAGTAGAGCGAATAATAAAACTTTGATTTAATGATTTCCTTGAAACGATTCATCCACCTAAAAAGAACATATACCTACTAGTAGAACTCATCTTATTATCATCATCAATTACCCAATTTTGAATCACAATAACCTTCTAAAACATAAGAAAAAATTGTTCAAATGGAAACACAAATTCATAGTTCACTTAAAGTATTTCATCAATTAATGAAATACATTTTAATGTTCATTATTAAGATTATGAGTGTTTCTACATAATCTGTTTACATCATCAAAATAATAGAATCTATTCATTCCCAGTTTCCACCATCGGCTAGTAACTAACACCATGATAAATATCTTGAAATACAAAACACTTCTAAAGTTTAAAACTTACGAACCTATAAATAAATAATTTTATTTCAGATGCCTTAAAACCTAAAGATATTTGATTGCAGTAACAAATTTGGAGAACTTAACGACCTCTTTATCTGAAATTGGGTCAACGTCATCAAGCTTAGACAAGAACCAAAAAGTCAAATAGATTGGTCCCTATGACATGTCTTCCTAAAAACATATGTGGGATCTATTGTGTATATAATAGCCTATGATTAACTAAATTCCAGATTAATAAGACATCATGCACACATAACAAATACATTTCATATGAAGACCAAACGTAACAATGTTGCATAAAAACTTAGCTAATAACATGACGAATCGTTCATGTCACTCTCTTGACCGAATGTTCAAACTTCGAACACACAATGAAAAATCTCTCCAGAAAGAAAAAGGTCACAATAGACTAAGATACTTTAGGGAAGACAAAACTAGATTATTTTTTTAACCATGAGATTAACAAGATTAAGACAAAGCTAAAAGACAGTGACAGTAGATAAACACGGTTACGGATCTCAAATGTTTGTACAAATTTGAAAATATATTTCAATAAAAATTCGAAATAGGGTGTGAGAGAGGCAACTAGGGAACCACCCTTTTTTCCGCTGATAAGGTTACATCTTAATGTAATAAGCATCCTAAAACCATTGAGGAACCAACGAATCCAATGTCACCGAACTAGTAAGCTTTGAATCCAATAAGAAATTGATTTACGCACCGAGAGATGAGAAGGACTAGATCGACAATGAAGTAAAATCAGAGACATATCCCTAAATTTTCTACATTGCTACGAAGGAGACGAAAACCGCGGAAAGAGGTGACATATTCAATGATAGGTTGGAATCAACAAAGGGGCGAGATCACGGTGAAAGGAGGCAACGGCAACGAAAGGCATAGACAGAAATCTCTTCGAGCTCAAACGCAATGACACCACACACACACACGCAAAATGTGTTTTACTTTTTGTAGATCGTGAACGGCATGGGAGCGATTTGGTGGGAGAGAAGCTTTGAGAGAAGACTCGAGAGAAACAGAAGGGGATGGTTTCTGAGGAGACCTCTAGAACCCCTCGAGAAAAAGAAGGGAAGTGGGGCGCTCGTGAGAAGAAGCCCAACACCAAAGAAGACGAAGCCCACGAACGCAAGCCCGACCGCAACAGTCCAAGCAGCCCATTGTTTTGAAGCCCAAACAAAAGCCCATGCGGAAAAACACAAAGCAGAAGGGGTTAATATGGTAATTAAATTAACGGTAAAACTAATATTAATAAGAGACATTGCAGGGCATGAAAAAGGCTATTTTACAGGCCTATTTTAGGGATATAGTGTCAGTTTTTTTTGTAAGAGCTTGTTCCCTTGTTGGACAAGTGATGTTTTGTAATCGGATCATATAAGGGAAATAGGAAGGGTGTGAATCAGAATCACATCCAGAAATTGCTAAGTTGTGTGTTCTTCCATTTCTCTCTAAACACAACAATTCCTTCAAGCACACAGTATAGCACAAACACAAGAGACAATTCCATTTTATTTCTTTCCGCATGCACAAAGGAGGTTAATACCTTAAGAGCTCATGAAATCAACAATTAGTTCATGAGCAAAAGATCAACAATTGGTATCAGAGCCTTTTGGATCTAAAGGTCCAGAGGGAGCACAAGTACAAGCACAACAAACAACATAAGAGATGACACAAATCATCCAGCACAAGCAAAAACAAGAAGATGTAGAATACACCACCTATACCGGTTTTCGATGGTAAGAGTTACAATCTATGGGTAATCAAGATGAAGGCATTACTCAGATCGAAACAATAGCGGAAGGTAGTCACAGAAGGACTACCCGAGAAGCCCATGGTAGGGGCTGTTCCATTGGAGGAAGAGTTGCAGAAGGCTTTGCAAATTTGCGAGGAAAATGAAGCTAAGGATCAGACTTCCTTACAGCTCTTGTACAGTGCAGTCTCTGATGACATCTTTGCAGCACACTTATCAGTGTGTGAAACTTCGGAGGCTGCTTGGGATCTCCTCAAGGAGAGGTTTCAAGGGGACCCCAAGACAACAATGATGAAACTCCAAAGGTTGAGGGCAAGTTACTACACTCTAAGGTCGGGCGAGAAGGAAACCATCAGGATTTTGCTAACAAAGTGACAGAGTTGGCAAATGAAATGAGGGCTTTTGGGGATGAAATTAAGGAGGACACGTTAGTTTCTTCAGAAACAAACAATCTCAAGGAGATCAAAGCAAACAAAACAAAAGCAAGAAGGAGTGCTACACTTGTGGAAAATTAGGCCATTTCTCACGGGAATGCAAAAACAAACGATCTACCCAAAATCAAGCACATGTAAATCACCAAGAAGAAGATGAAGAAAACTCATTGTTCACGGCAGCACACTTAACACATCAGGTTTTTTAGGATGGTGTGTGGTTAATGGACAGTGGTGCTACAAATCATATGGTCAAGCAAGAAGGGTATTTCACAATGCTAGATATGTACTTTAGAGTACCTATAAAAGTTGGAAATGGAGAGGTTTTGACCACTGCCGGTAAAGGAAATATTCAAGTTCATACCAAGAGAGGAGTTAAAATTATTAAAGATGTTTTCTTAGTGCCGGGGCTGGACAAAAACCTATTAAGTGTGCCACATATAGTTTGGAACAGGTATGAAGTTGTGTTCACCGAGGATAGGTGCTTGATAAAGGATAAAGCAGTTTCAAAGGTAGTGGAAGTACCTATGGTGAAGAAAGCATGTCCTCTTATATGGAGGATAGTTAAGGAAGAAGCAAGGGTAGCTGAAGAAAAGATGGGCGTTTCTGACCTATGGCATAAGAGGCTAGGTCAAACGGGAGTTCATAATTTGGAGAAGCTGCAAAAGGATAAGATGGTGAAGGGTTTACCACAAATTACTGTGGTAAAAGAGATATGTGAGGCGTATGCTAAGGGCAAGCAACACAGACAGGAAATTCCTAAGAGCACGGATTATAAAGCGAAACAAGTTCTAGGTCTCATACACACGGATTTGTGTGGACCTATGGACACACCCTCACTGGATGGGAGTGTCTATATGTTAACTTTCACAGACGACTACTCCCGTATGACTTGGGTTTATTTCTTGAGACTCAAGTCAGACGTGTTTTTTCGATTTTTAGAATATTTGCAAGTTAAGTTGAAAACCAAACGGAGAAGAAGATAAAGAAGCTACAGTCTGATAGAGGGACTGAGTTCAACTCTAAGGAGTTCTCAGATTATTTGGCCGAAAAGGAGATTTTGAGGGAGCTGAGTGTGGCTTACACACCCCAGTAGAATGGGGTTGCAGAGCGGAGGAACCACACATTGATGGAGATGACAAGATGTATGCTTAAGGATAAGAAGATGCCTAATCGTTTTTAGGCAGAGGGAGTATTTACGGCGGCAAATATTCAAAATAGATTGCCTACAAGGGCACTGGAAGATAAAACCCCCTTGGAGGTTTGGAGTGGGCACAAGCCCTCAATTGGAAACCTACGAATTTTTGGGTGTTTATGTTCTAAAATGGTGCATACACATGAACGAAGGAAGCTTGACGACAAGTCACAAGTTTGTGTGTTTGTGGGTTATAGCAACCAAAGTAAGGGCTACAGGTTTTACGTGATTGAGTTGGGGAAGGTGGAGGTCAAGAGACATAATATTTGATGAGGAGAAAAGCTGGGATAGGGAAGCAAAAGAAGGGGAGAAGGAAGTACCTATTCCTATGGTATTTCTGAATCCACAAAATTCCAGCATCCCGGAGGGAGCACCTACAACTATGTTTGAAGTGGGGAGTACCTCAAGGCAGCCAAGTACGAGAGACAGTGAGAGTAGCAGGAGGAGAACACCACCAGGTACTCCTCTGCAATTTTCATTGTCGAATACTCCATCATCCCAGGAGCCAAGCACTGGTAATACCAGTGAGTCATCCCGTGATGAACACAGAACACGAAGATTGAGTGATTTATATCGAATTGAAGAGGACACATAAGGGATACAAACAGAGGAAAGCTGTTATCTAGCTGTGATTGAACCGACATCCTATGAAGAGGCTCTAAAACACCCAAAATGGAAGGAGACTATATGGATGTGGAAATGCACATGTTGCATAAGAATCAAACTTGGTATCTCATCGAGAGACCACCAACTCTGAAAGTTATCGGAGTCAAGTGGATCTATAAGATAAAAACAAACAAAGAGGGCATAATTCAAAAATACAAGGCTAGATTGGTGGAAGGGGGATTCACTCAGACTTATGGTCTTGATTTTGTTGAGACTTTTGCCCCAGTCTCAAGACACGACACGACTCGGGCTCTAATTGCAATAGTAGCTCATAAAGGATGGCCATTACAACAGATGGATGTGAAATCAGCATTTTTAGATGGTGAAATCAAGGAGGAAGTTTATGTGGAGCAGCCACCAGGATATGAGGTAATTGGTTCAGAACATAAAGTTTTAAGACTTAAAAAAGCGTTATATGACTTAAAACAGGCACCGAGGGCATGATACAGTAAAATTGACACGTTCTTCTTACAAGAAGATTGTGTTAGGAGCCACCGTGATGCAGCAATGTACATCAAAGTGGAAGGAAGTAACATTCTGGTGGATTTGCTTATATGTTGATGACATTATTCTATCTGGGAGCAGTTTTAAAATGATCGAACAGTTTAAGGTGAAGTTGAGCTCAAATTTTTATATGAGTGATTTGCATACACTTAAGTATTTTCTGAGTTTCGAACTTAATTACCTCGAAGATGGAATTTTCTTAAGGCAGGAGAAGTATGCTATCCAACTTCTTACGAAGTTTGGTATGCTAGACTCAAAGGGGGTTACTACACCCTTGACCTTAAACTGCAAAGAAAAGGAGGACAGCGAAGAACTTACTGAGGCAACTGTGTATCGGAGCATGGTAGGCGACATCCTCTACCTTGCGTCCACACGTCTAGACCTAGCTTTCACAGCTTCGCACTTGTCACGAAGCAATGAGAAACCGACAGTACACAATCTACATAATGCGAAGCGAGTATTAAGATACATAAGAGAAACGACAGACTACGGATTAAAATTCACACAAGTGGAACATGCAGAGTTTGTGGGTTATGCAGATGCAAATTTAGCTGGGAGATCTTGTGATATGAGGAGCACAAGCGGGTTCTGTTTTACAATCGGGAGTTCAGTTTTTAGCTAGGAAACACAAAAGCAATCAATCGTGGCTCAGTCAACGGCCGAGGCCGAATATATAGCTCTAAGTTCAGCAACTAATCATGCAACCTGGTTATCATGTTTGTTCGAAGAACTAGGGTTTTGCATGCAGGATGGGGTTCCGATTTACAGTGATAGTACCGCTGCGATTGCTATTGAAAAGAATCCAATAGATCACAAGCGGACTAAACATATTAAGATAAGGTTTCAAGTGGTTAGAGAAGCACAGATCGAAGGGAGGATAAACTTACGATTCGTGCGAGGAGAAGACCAACTGCTGATATCCTGATGAAGCCACTACCGACTGAGAGGTTCACGGTGATGAGAAAGAGGATCAGAATCGCCCCACGGCCGTTCAAGAGGGAGATTGTAGATCGTGAACGACGTGTGAGCGATTAGGTGGGAGAGATGCTTCGAGAGAAGCCTCGAGAGAAACAAAAGGGAGGGTTTCTGAGGAAACCTCTGGAACCCATCGAGAAAATGAAGGGAAGTGGGCCGCTCGTGAGAAAAATCCCAACACTAAAGAAGACGATGCCCACGAATGCAAGCCCGACCGCAGCAGCCCAAGCAGCCCATCGTTTTGAAGCCCAAACAAAAGCCCATGCGGAAAAACACAAAGAAGAAGGGGTCAATATGATAATTAAATTAACGGTAAAACTAATATTAATATGTAAGAGGCATTACAGTGTAAAGGCATGAGAAAGACTATTTTACAGGCTTATTTTAGGGACATAGTGTCAAATTTTTTTTTGTAAGAGCTTGTTCCCTTGTTTGACAAGTGACGTTTTGTAATTGGATCATATAAGGGAAATAGGAAGGGTGTGAATCAGAATCACATCCAGAAATTGCTAAGGTGTGTGTTCTTCCATTTCTCTCTAAACACAACAATTCCTTCAAGCATACGGTATAGCACAAACACAAGAGACAATTCCATTTTATTTCTTTTCGCATGCACAAAGGAGGTTAAGACATTAAGAGCTCATGAAATCAACAATTAGTTCATGAGCAAAAGATCAACACTTTTCAAAGATCGTTTCTTCAACTAATGAGAATTTTAGGGTTAGGTTAATATTATTTAATTCAGGTTGTTTGATATTTTCCGAATTCTTCTAAACATGATTCGAACCGAATCCAAACAAGTTCTGAATTTTGGATCCAAACGGGTTTTTGGTATTGAATCGGGCAAGCTGAAATACATACTCCTTTTTTGTGGATCTCATTTTTTTTCAAATTATTGTTAAAGTATCGATGATATTTCGTCAATAATAAGAGAATCAATTAAATATTCTTGGTTAAAATTAGCATCTTTGTTTTACTTATGAGATATAGAAGCATCATTTCCTCGTTTTCACGTTTAATATATTCAAAATCGATTGATCATTAAATTCCTTTCTGTTAACTATCACAACTTTCTCTGTGAATCATACTTGCACATGCAATGTTATCTCCCTTAAATAGTTGAAATCTTTAATATCGTTAAGGGAAAAGAGCCACATTCTTTTTACCCCATGGACTTTTTTTTGGGGTTAAAATTTAGATTATATTAGAGGTTGACAAATAACGAATATCCGTAAATATCCGACTGTTTGTATGTGTATTTTTATTTGAAGAAAATCCACATTTACTATTTGCGTTTGTATTTGTAAATACGAATATCCGTTGGATATCAATATTTGAACCCAAACTTTTTTAAAATAATAGAGAAAATTCAATAAAAATCAATAACTATCAAATATAATATAAACTGAGTTCAAATAACACAAAAAAAAAAATACATAATATAACGAAACACAAAATCTTCACATCCATCTCCACATCAATCATTTAAATTTTGTTTTCTACTAATATCACTAATCCATCTAAAAGGATGAAAAAATTGTTAAGATTATCAAATCAATACATTAAAAAAATTCGCATAAAATTTATATGTTTACTAAGTTTTGTTTTTTATATCTTGCAATGTCTCCATAATATTATCCAACTCATCTCGATTACGAATTCAATCTAGAGTGCAAATTAAAGCTTCAATTATATTAGTTATTTTAATGTATTTGATATTTTAGTATTTCAATTATTAATATATTGTATATTTGTCTATATATATTTATATAATATGTTAAAATAAGATTAATAATGTTATTTTTACAATGTGATCTTTAAAATTAATTTTATTATATATATATTAAAATAAATTGTCTATATAGTACTTACTGATACAAATAGTGTGGATAATTTTTTATATTATTTGTATTTGTATTTTTCGAATATCTGATTTCTAGTATTTATATTTTTACCGGCGGATATTCGAATTTTCGTTTCGAATATCGATCGAATGCGAATCGGATACGAATACTTCGAATATTTTACCCAATCCTACATTATATTACGAAAAAAAAAATGATAAATTGTTAGTCCAGAGAGAAGACATAAAATACAAGGCTAACTCATAAGCGGTAGCAACATACATAAATATAAGACTTATATATGTGGTCGGAATCGTGGAACCAAATACTACCCTTTAACATTGGTTTATCGCTTATTATCATGCACACTCAATTATAAACATGTATACATACATAAGCCAAACGATATATATCCATGCATATTCAAGGAATTAAATCTATAGTCATATCTAGGACATTGGAACCAAAGGAAAATCAATCTCGTTGCACCACTCCACAAACCTCGTCTCATAGAACGAGCTATTCAACTTGTTGGGCCAATAACTTAGCCAAATTTGCCCTCCAATTCTCCATTTCAACACATTTCCTTCCATTTCTCTACCAATTCTCCAACTAATTTCATCTCCATATTCATCCCCTCCAAATACCATCTCTCCATTCTTCGTTAACATGTTCTTAAACCCTTTCTCGTAGTTATTATGATCACCCTCGTAGTTATACGGTCTCATCGCCATCACTTCTCCGCCCGTCTCTCGGTCGTGAAGTATAACGTCGAAAACGGCGTCGTTCCCATCGCAATCTTGTTCGATTTTCCAATCCTTCAGCTTTCTTCTCGTGCACATTCTTGCCCTCGCCTTCACTCAAGAGGCTCACTTTTTCGAAAGATCCCTTTAGTACCTTCGTGAGCTCTATTTCTCGCTCCTCGTTCTTCGTGGACCGACCTAGACTTAGCCCGGCGACATGTGCCGACCCGATTTCCGGCCCGACCCAAATTCGAACTCGATACGGAAAGTATCTTTCCTCCGAGTAATCCATATCTATGAGCTCCGTGGCTTTGTGAAACCCGAGTTTTGTCACGTGGACGCGTATGTTGTCGACACGTGCGTTCACTCTTATGAAACTTTTGTAGAATTTGTTGTTAGTGAGACTGACCAAGAACAACATTTAGGATGATTTGTTCAAAGTCATCTCACCCTTTCTGTGAATTGTGCAAATTGAATGAAAAAGTGTTTGTAATATGTGTTTGTTCTCAGTTTTGAAAGAAAAGATATGAGCATTAAAAGGTTAAGAGAATTTCTGAAAATATGCTCACTTAGTTGCGTCTCCATTAGGGGTTTTTTATACGTATTACTTGCTTACACCAAAGACAAGAAAAACAACCATAAACTATCCAAAATAACCCTTAATTTGTCCTAGGAAGTACATAAAACGGACTCTGATTTTTCTGTCCAAAATACAGCAAACAATGGTACTGGTCTGCTGCTGTATTGCAGACCAGTCTGCAGTACGACACCCGATCGGGCGCTTCTACATTGCCTGATCGGGCACTTGCCTTTGCTACCCGGTCGGGTTCCTTCTTCTCACCCGATCGGGCACTTGCCTTCGCTACCTGGTCGGGTTCCTTCTTCTCACCCGATCGGGCACTTGCCTTCCAATTGACCTAAAATCCGATTTCATTACACCGAAATAAGAAATGCCTTCACCCTGATACTCGAACGGCGATAGGAATCCCAAATGGATTTCTTCCCCTTCGTCCGCCTCTTCGCCAAGCTCGCCGTCACCGTCTACCTAAGGGTCGCCGTCCGCGTCACGCCGAGGGGAGGCACTGCTTTCAGTCTCCCTCTTGGCTCCCTTCGGTGTGACTCCGATGAGCTCCCTCAATTTCTCAAACCGGCCGGTGCCCAGCGGCTTAGTGAAGATGTCCACCCACTGCTCCTCGCCAGGTACATGTCTCAGACGGATTATTCCGTCCCTCTCTGCATCTCGAACGACATGGTACTTGATTAGGATGTGTTTGGTTCGTTTGTGGTCAATTGGGTTGCGGCCAATCGCTATAGCCGATGTGTTGTCGCATCGGATTTCAACTCCCTCTAGGATAGAGAATCCTAGTTCTTCGAATAGCCTCCTCAACCACACTGCGTGGTTCGTTGCCGCGCATAGGGCAGTGTACTCCGCTTCAGCCGTGGACTGAGCGATGGTACTCTGCTTCTGAAACAATATCCCGTAGTGCTTCAAGCGTCCTCACTGCTTCCCGCTAGATCCGAATCCGAGAATCCAATTAACTTTGCATTCTTAGCTCGCTTGAATAGCAAGCCGTAGTCCACTGTTCCTCCCACATACCTTAGTACGCGTTTAGCTTCTTGTAGTCTTTTCTCCGTAGGATTTGCATTGCTTCTCGATAGGTAAGAAGCGGCAAATGCTAAGTCCGGTCTTGTGGCTGCTAGGTATAAGAGTCCATCGACAATACTCCGATACTTAGTAGTCTCGGACAACGTCCTTCCATCGTCAATATTCTTTCCGTGAGGTGTGAGTGGAGTTCTCACCATGTTAGACCCTTCCATACCAAATTTTTTCAACAAATGTTGTGCATACTTGGCTTGACCAAGAAAAATCCCTTCTTGAACATATTCGATCTCAAAACCCAGAAAGTACCTCAACTTTCCCAAGTCACTCATTTCAAATGTGTCACATAATCTGCCTTTAAAAAACTTAATCATCTCCTCGCTGCTTCCCGTGATGATAATGTCGTCAACATATAGGCAAATTACCATCAACTTTCCCAAGTCACTCATTTCAAATGTGTCACATAATCTGCCTTTAAAAAACTTAATCATCTCCTCTCTGCTTCCCATGATGATAATGGCGTAAATATATAGGCAAATTACCACGATTTCGTCGCGAGTGACCAGCAAGTACATGGCTGCGTCGCAATCACTTCTTTTGCAACCTTCCCCGATTAAAAATGAGTCAATTTTGCTGTACCAGGCTCGCGGTGCTTGCTTGAGCCCGTACAACGCCTTTTTTAGTCGTAATACCTTGTCTTCGGCTCCCTCTATCACGTATCCGGGGGGCTGTTCAATATACACCTCTTTCGTGATCTCCCCATTCAAGAATGCGGATTTCACGTCCATTTGATACAAATTCCAGCCGTTTTGCGCTGCCATTGCAAGTAATAGCCGAATTGTGTCATGTCTAGACACCGGGGCAAAAGTTTCCCCGTAGTCCATTCCGTACGTTTGCGTAAATCCCCTTGCAACCAGCCTTGCTTTCAGCTTCAAAACTTCCCCTTTTTCATCGGTTTTAACCTTGTACAGCCACTTCACACTTATCACTTTCTTACCCTTCGGAGGATCAACAAGTTCCCACGTCTCGTTCTTGCTAATCATTTCCATTTCAACGTCCACAGCGTCCCTCCAACCTTTTTCATTCACTGCTTCTTCGAATGATGTAGGTTCAGCAATTGTTAGATAACACCCTTCAATCATACAATAGGAATCTTCGCCTTGAACTTCCGTATCCTCGTAGAGCTCACTTAGGCGTCTGTGTCGGTGAGTTTCTATCGAGGAGCTACTGCTGCTTCCTCTCAATATATGACTGCCCTCACCATTTCTTCCATGGGTGTCGCTAAGATTGAATGGGATAGGGGAGAACGGTGGTGGATGCTGTCTCCTTCTATCTCCCGAACTCGGGTGCCGCGGTGAGTTCACTGTAACAGGTGACTGTTGCAGTGTCTCACTGTTTCTCTCATGTCTAGGACTGTAATTGAAAGATACATGTTGTTCTCTTATCTCAACTTGTGTCTCCCAATTCCAGCCCTTGTCTTCCTCAAACACCACGTCCCGAGCAACCTCAACTTTCTTTGTTGCCAACTTATAAACCCGATATCCTTTGCTCATACTACTGTACCCCACAAATACTCCCTTCTCCGATTTATCGTCTAACTTCCGTCTATGTTGTGCGGGTATGAGTATGTGACATAAGCATCCGAATACCCTTAAGTGTCCCACCGAAGGTTTATGTCCACTCCAAACCTCAAGTGGGGTTTTATTTTCTAGTGCTCGTGTCGGTAGCCTGTTTTGAATGTAACAAGCTGTAAAAACTCCTTCAGCCCAAAAATTGTTCGGCATGCCTTTCTCCTTCAGCATGTTTCTCGCCATTTCCAACAATGTCCTATTCTGTCTCTCGGCCACCCCATTTTGTTGAGGGGAATAGGCCACCGTTAGCTACCTTTGGACTCCATTTTCTTCTAAGAAATCTGTAAACAGCTTAGAGTTAAATTCCAGCCCACGATCGGACCTTAACTTCTTGATTTTCTTCTCCGTTTGAGTCTCGACCAATGATTTAAACTTCTTAAAAACAACAAATACATCTGATTTCACTCTTAGAAAATACATCCACAGCATGTGTGAGTAATCATCCGTGAAAGTCAGCAAGTATATGCTTCCGTCCAACGAGGGAGTTTGCATCGGTCCACATAAGTCCGTGTGAACCAGATCCAATATCCCCTTGGATTTTGCCTCTAAAATTTTAGGGAATTCCTCTCTACATTGCTTCCCTTTCATGCACGCCTCGCACACTTGCTTGACCACCTTAAACTTAGGTAGTCCCTTCACCATTTCTCGGCTTTGCATAATCTGTAAGTTATGCAATCCGGAGTGGCCGAATCGCTTGTGCCACAATTCTGACAGCTCCTCCTCCTTTGCAATTAGAGCTCCTTCACTTGCCAATTTCCACCTCAAAGGATAGGCCTTATTCACCATTCGAACTTCAGCAACTTGTCCTCCATTTTTATCCTTTATCACGCACCTATCCTCCATGAATACCACGTTGTATCCATTCCTCGTCATTTGTGGTACGCTCAATAGGTTTTTGCTTAACCCCGGAACCAAGAAGACATCTCGTATTGTCCTTCGACCTTTCTTAGTCAACACCTCAATGTGTCCTTTTCCAGCCGTACTTAGCGTTTCCCCATTGCCTACTCGTATAGGCACGTTGAATTTTCTGTCCAAATTGGTGAAAAAACCCTCCTCCTTGGTCATGTGGTGGTTGCGCCACTATCAATCAACCATATGTTGCTGTCTTGCGACTCACTTGCCACATGGGTAGCCGTGAAGAGTGAGTCATCTACATCGTCTTCCCTTATAAAATGTGCTTGGTTGTGAGTGTTCCTTCTTGCCTTGCAATCCTTCGAAAAATGTCCAGGTTTGCCACAATTGTAGCAATCCTTCTTAGTCTTAGACAACTTGCTACTTTCCGATTTTTCTCCCCGATTTCGGAAGTAACATTGTGACTCCATGTGGTTATCCTTCTTGCATATAGTGCAGAATTTCTTCCCGTTTGATTTGAAATCTGAGTTTCCAGCGAATTTCTTCGGAAAAATAGATTTCTATCCGTGTTTAATGCCTTGATATTTTGCATTAAACGCCGCCTCTAAACCTGTCCCGTTTCGGTCATCAAGTCTGAATTCCTGTGACTGCAATGCAATCACTAGCTCTCCCATGGTAAGTGTCTTTAGATCCTTTGTTTGTTCGATAACCCCTACATATGGGTCGAACCGAATCTGCAATGAGCATAGTAATTTTGATACCAGCTCATCCTCCTCAATCCGTGCTCTGTAGGCTCTTATCTCGTTACCCAACTCCGTTACCTTGTTAGCATAGTCCTTAATACTCTCCTTCTCTGTTTGTCTCATATTGTAAAACGAGGCACGAAGTTGCTGTAGCTTAATACGTGCAGATTTGGGGTCTCCTTGGAACCTCTCATTCAAGAGATCCCACGCTGCCTTGGACGTCTCACATGTAGACAAGTGAGCGCTAACAATCACTTCCGACACCGAATGATAGATTAACTGAAGTGCTCGCTGATCCTTAGCCTCTAACTCCTCCCATTCTGCTGTAACTTTCTTTTTCTGCTCCTCGGTAGTCATTTCCCCCATAGAGGCAGCTCGGGCAACCCTTCCGTCACCATCTTCCACAAGCCTTTAGACCTTAAGGTAGGCTTTATTTTAATCACCCACAAGGTGTAGTTTTTGCCCTCAAACACTGGTAGGGGCGGGGAACTCTGTGTCCTCTCCATTTTGTTTGGTTTTAATGCTGTTCTAGGATGTAGAATCTGTTACTTAGCTGGTGTGGTTGTTAGTGCGTGAGTTTTGCTGGGTTTGTTGCTGCTGTTGCATCGAACGTGTTGCTGGTTGTGCTGGAATGTTGCTATTGTGCTGGGATGTTGCTGTTGTGCTGGAATGTTGCCGTTTGTGCTTAGTGTTGTGCTGCTGGTGCTGTCTTAGTGATTATCCTCGATCTTAACCGCTCTGATACCATTTGTTGTTAATGAGACTGACCAAGAACAACATTTAGGATGATTTGTTCAAAGTCATCTCACCCTTTCTGTGAATTGTGCAAACTGAATGAAAAAGTGTTTGTAATATGTGTTTGTTCTCAGTTTTGAAAGAAAAGATATGAGCATTAAAAGGTCGAGAGAATTTCTAAAAATATGCTCACTTAGTTGCTTCTTCATTAGGGGTTTTTCATACATATTACTTGCTTACACCAAAGACAAGAAAAACAACCATAAACTATCCAAAATAACCCTTAATTTGTCCTAGGAAGTACATAAAACAGACTCTGATTTTTTTGTCCAAAATACAGCAAACAATGGTACTGGTCTGCTGCTGTATTGCAGACCAGTCTGCAGTACGACACCCGATCGGACGCTTCTACATTGCCCGATCGGGCACTTGCCTTTGCTACCCGGTCGGGTTCCTTCTTCTCACCCGATCGGGCACTTACCTTCGCTACCCGGTCGGGTTCCTTCTTCTCACCCGATCGGGCACTTGCCTTCCAGTTGACCTAAAATCCGATTTCGTTACACTGAAATAAGAAATGCCTTCACCTTGATACTCGAATGGCGATAGGAATCCCAAATGGATTTCTTCCCCTTCGTCCGCCTCTTCGCCAAGCTCGCCGTCGCCGTCTACCTGAGGGTCGCCGTCCGCGTCACGCCGAGGGGAGGCACTGCTTTCAGAATTTAACGGAGTATTCGAACTGTACAACAGCCTCCACTTGTTGATGAGACAAAACGTATTTTAGGACAGTCTCTTTGGGATCCATGATTGGAAATTTCATAATCTTATGATAATCATTGGAATTATTGTGAATGACACTCATCGCTATGGTCGAGAAATAAGGTTGAAGACGGGTGAGGAAGATAAGGTTGAAGACGCATGAGAATGCCTCAGGCGAGTGAGAGTCCATGACCCAGCGAACAGGGTCCGGTTTGATTTCTTGGAGACGCGAGTTGCCACTCGCTCCCACAGCGCGCGTGGCGGTGGGGGAGAGAGAGATGAGTTCCCGGAGGAGCTAGAGCACGAGAGGAAGGAATGGTTGCTCCGGAGACACGGGACACGCGTCAGAAACCCATATCTCCGTCGGCGAGTTGCCCCCGTTAAAGCCTTGTAACATCAATGTGAAGGTGAGAGATGGGGGTTCCGGGTCAGACCCAGAAGTCCGCTCGGCTCTGAGTTGGATCGAGCGATTCGGCTCGTCTTGACCCCGTTGCGGACCCGCTAGGTGAAACACCGCGTAGAAGTTAGACTGGACGAACTCGGGCGATTAAGGGAGGTCGCATATCCACGACCAGGGATCCATATTCTCAGGAAAATAAGTGTTTGCTTGACGGGAAATGTACGAGGATAAGATTCTTGATGATTTATAGAGAGAATGAGTGGTCGTGGAGAAGCCATGTAGGAGACAAAATTAAACAAAGATCAGAAACGGACGATAACTTAGGAGTTAAAGTTACAAGAGAGCAAATGTCTGAATCTGAGTGACGTGAACTGCATTGAATAGGGGTAGATTTCTGTCTTTTTCTGGGTGATTTCTCGCGTTTTCTCGGTCGGATATTTGAGAAAAAGTACAACGACCACTTCTTTTGCATGGATGAAAGGCTAAGTATGGGACGTGGAAGTTTAACGTTTTGTCGCTGTGGCCGAGCTACGTGTTTGCATGGCGTGGATGTATTCACGTTCGATTTTCGTTCACAAATATACATTTGTAGAAAAGTCATCAAGATCAAGATACATTTATATTATAATGCTAGTCTTATCTGACATTAGTTAGGAGGTAACATTGTGATGACAAAATTAAACTAGTCAAATATTTTTTTAGGTTGAATTATGCTTAAACCAATTTGACATATTATCCGAGTCTAATCTAATGTTGAGACTTTATTTGTTATTTGCATGTTGTAGGATCGAGTCTATGTGTTAGAAGGCGTTTTATTGTTCATGAAGGCATCACCATGAGCATAAATGACATTGACTCCGTCAATGGTCTTTATGACATCGATAAAGCAATTTAAAATTACATGGTCGAGAATATTCGATGTTATGTGTCATATGTTGAACTTTCCAATGATAAGTCAATGGTGAAATTCTGTTGAAAAATTTCAACGGTAACCATCCATATATCATTGATAAAAGTATCAACAATTTTAGTTGAAAATGTTCAATAGAACACATTGTTGGAAAACTATTTCGAATGTTCAATGAGAAATATCATTCTCATTAATTTAAACTTTTCAACGGGACATCCATTAAACGTCTATTGAAATACTTGAGAAATTATCAAGCCATTTTGTTCAAATATTTTGAAAATATTATCAACATTCATCTTTGAAACGCTAGAGAAACAAAAACAATATATCAACAAATGACTATTGATAAAAGAACAAACAATTTAATATTTCATGGATGTCCGTTGATAATAGCGTAATTTTTTAAAATATAAAAGTATAAAATTGAAAAATAATTAAAATTTTAAAAATATTATTCTTACAAAAAAAACCTATATCTCATCTAAGTTATTATATGCTTGTTTTCCATCGAGCTTTGCACCTCTTGATGCAAGAGATGGCGCCACATCATTTTATATCGTTGAATCTTGTCTTATTAACATTCTTTCATCTCCAATGGGAGGTTCTAAATCGTGCAAATATTGGTGTAGTTGGTCGGTTAGGAATTCTATAACAATTTCCATATTTTGCATCTTACAAGCTCATGCCCTACTCTACGTGTGATCTAATACTAATCAAGGTTTACAATGTATACATAGACTAGACATTCCGCAACGATATAAACCGTGTAGTGTCAGTGACGAACACAAGGACTAAAGTGAGATTTCAACTAATCGCCTACGAAAACTAGGCTAATGAAAATGTATAAAGGTGTGTGTGCGTGATATGAACATGTAAACTAAACTAAACTACTGTTATATATAACTTTCGGAGTGCTTATAGACTTGAATATTATTCTCATATATGCGAGCTAGATAGAAATTTCAAAATATCAATCTTATTCCATTTAGAAAATTCAATCATCTCTCGTGGACCTATCTACTCTCGTAGTGCAAATCCTATTCTAGTGTACACATTACTAATGTCTCTACCTAATGACCTATACTGCAAACGTTATTAATGAACCTACCTTCTATCGTAGTGCAAACTCTTATTCAATATCTAGACCACTACATAATGACCTACATATTGAACGCATTATCGATCGTATCCCCACTCATAAACTCATTAATCTACCTCTCGATATGACTATTTATGTCTATCTAATGCACTAGCTCTAGCGTAATTTGATGTCTCCTTCTGAATTAAACCAAATGACCATAAATTCATAAGGTCCATCACAAACGGAAAGAATAAAACACCGTGGAGTTAAAAACAATTATTTAGATTATTAAGTTAATTAGACTCGCATATACAATACTCAAATCAACAACAACGATCACACATATAGATTTACATCTTAAAACTATATTACACCAATGAACAAGTAACGAGAGAGTTTAGGAATGCTCAACATATCTCTTGATCTGTTACGACCATGACTTCATCTTCAACTCGTCTTTACTGGTCGTTTAGCTCTTTAATGTAGTCCAAATCACGTTTTAGCTCATATGCATGATCCTAAAGTGTTTCTCAACTTTTGATATTCTCTAAGGCTCTTTTTCTCTCGTCTTGTTTGTCCTCTTTGTCCTAAAAAACATCCCCTTTTTAATAGAGATGTCTCACTCCTTCTTAAATAATTCAAAATTTTAGTTTTTAAGTGGATTCGGTGAACCACTCGACCGAGTAGGTTGTGCTTGGGCTGAATGGTAGGTTGTTACGCGCTATTAACATGTAAATAGGATCCATCTTTGACTGTTTCGAGTGGATCGCTCGAGTTGAGTGTTTCCTATAGAACAAATGAGACCTCTAGATGGATGAGCATTCAGTCGAGTATGCTTGTGCTTAGGTCGAGCGAATCCTCTAGATGGATTTTATTTCTTCGTAGCGGCCGGGTGAATGACCGTTCAGCTTGAGCGAATTCTCTGGAGGTTTTGAGAAATCAACTTCAGTATACTGGATCGAGCATTTATGGTGCACAAACCGAGCATTTTGACGTGATATGTCACTACAAAAAACAGGCGATTTTCGATGGACATATCTGTTGGAAATCGCCAAAATCCGTTGCAATGACCGAACAACGGATTACTCTGTTGGCATATTATAACGGATGCCCGTCACAACAACTGTAATGGATGCCCGTTACAAACTTGCAACGGATGCCTGTTACAAGATTTTAACGGATATCGGTTGCCCTTCCGTTGGAACAAAAAATGAGCGGGAATTGAAATTGTGCAACGAGCATCCGTTGCAAATTGGTGGGAAATGGCAACCAACATCCATTACAATTGGCGGGAAATTTTGATTCCAATAAATGCTTGTTGCAAATTCTAACGGGCATCCATTGGAATGTTTTAAAAAAATAAAAAAATAAAAAAATAATAAAAAATAAAATAAAATTTAAAAATTTAAAACACCTTTAAAATACCTTAATTAATATATTAAAAGTTCTTACGTAAAATTAAAACCTAATTCTATTACATTGCATCTAAATTTGTTGGGTCGATGTCATCCGCGTGGTCACCAACACCTCGTGAAGGCGTTGCATCCGAATCGATAACCGGTTCTTGACGCGGTGTTGTTTCTCCCGCCCGACTGGATAGTAATTCTATGACTCTCTCCATGTGCCGTATATCTGTGCTCGAGTCTCTCGAAGTTGTGTTTCAAGATCCTCGATACACCGTTGTTGCATGTAGCTCTCTTGGACCACAGGAGGTACCATCGTGGTGTCCTCGACGCACTACAAGAAAATCAGGTTTTAGGGACTGAAAAATCAGACCCTAATCCGTCCCTAAACAGGTTTAGGGACGGATTAGGGACGACCAGCGGTAGTATCCAATCGTGCGACTCTAAATGGTATCCGTCTCCAATCCGTTCCTAATTAGGGACGAAAACTTCAGTCCCCAATCCGTCCCCAATTAGGGACGGAAAAAGTAGTCCCCAAACAGTCCCTGGATTGGGGACGGGTTGTTTTCGGTCTCTAAAATTTGGATACGGACCACTGAATCCGTCTCCAAATTTGGAAACGGCAGTCGCCCGTCTCCAAATTTAGGGACGGCTCAGCCCGTCGCTAAATTTAGAGACGGGCAATATTTGCCGTCCCTAAATTTTTTTTTAAAAAATAAAATTTTAAAAAGTTCGATTACATTAAAAGATAAATATTAGTACATAAAAAATTACAAACCATACATATAACCAACATTCCGATTACATATAATCCTAAGCCGTTCCGATTAGTCGTGGTCGGAATCACTGTCCTGAACTGCATCCCAATTGATGTTAGGCATTTGCGCTTTCATCATGCGCAGAAGCTTATCCATACGCCTATCTGATCGTTCAGCATGCTTTCTTGATAGTTCAGCCTCCTTTCTTGATAGTTCAGCCTCCTTTCTTGATAGTTCACCCTCCTTGAATGCTTGTTCAACCCGCTTCTCGGATTCTTGGAACCTTTCGGATATTTGATGTCGGAGCTCGTAATCCGATACTTTTTCTTTACCTTTGGATGAATTTGAATGTTTTGAGGCCATTGCTCCAAGTCTGAAATTACGACCTTTGTATGGCGTAACTTGCTGTAAAACAAATATCGAGAATTAATAACATTTATCAATAGTGAAATTAGATCATAGTAGAATTTCATTATTACCTCGAGATACAACTCGTTGTACTCTTCTTGACTAAGATTAGTTTGTGAGCCGTCTTCTCTCGGGTGAATTTGCGATACTCGCTCCGCTGCCATGTTTTCAATTTCATTGTAAAGACTTTTCGCCTTAGGATCCACCCACGAACCATCTGACTTCTTAACGTGCGTACGTTCCAACAATTCTATATACGATGGTTCGGATCCCTTCTCTTTCGCCTGAAAAAAATAAAAAAGACATAGTTTTATAAAATGTTAATTTTATATAAATGCATAAAAATTGAATAAAGCTTACCAGATCTTCGTATACTTCAGTAAAAGAACGGGATCCGGCCGTGTGTACGCTTATCCCGTATCCTGCTCTATCAGAACGCTGGGATTTACTTGCTCGCTCGCTCTTTGCCTTAAATTCTAGGGAATCCCAATATGTGCACATCCGATCCCAAATATCTTTCGCCATCCAGTTGGGTCTTCCTTTTGTATATCGGTTTTCGTGACATTTACCTACGATAGACTTGAGACGCAAAGCCGCATTTCTTTCAAATTCGGACTTTACTAGTCCGGTAAGGGCGGGATTCCAATAAAATTTTTGCTGCAATAATAATAAGCTTATTATAATTAAATTAAATTTAAATGACTTGATAAAATTAAAAAATTTTTAGAACATACCACAAATGATTTCCACCATCGTTGCTTAATATCTGGATCGGCATGTGTCCAATTGTAACAAAACCGATCATAATCAGCTGTTATCGTAGCTGTTATTTGACGATTGCCAAACCTACAAATCAAAATGACAAATAAATTAACATTAGTTAACTATTTATAATTGAGATTTGAAATTGAGTATACGTACCATAGTCCGCCGCTTTTTCGATCAGGGTCTATAAGAGGAAGCTTCCGTCGCTCTTCATCCATTGCTAAAATTTCTTCCACTGTTGGTTCCTCGTATATATGCGGATCGTGATGCTGTACTTGATCTGGTGGTGGTTGCATTTGCGGATAATACGGCATATATTGCCCCGATTGTGTCGATCCAGTGTTTCGGAAGAAATTTGGATTCATGTAATCATCATATCGTGAATTGGAATGTCGGGAATGAGATGAAAGGTTGCCCAGTTTCCTCGGACTGAGGGCGGTTTCTCGTTTTACCGCCTCTTCCAACGCGGCGCGACATACTGAAATGTGAAATAAAAATATTACGACATTCTAAATTTCAACGTACATTTCTAAATTTCTCAACTTCTAACATCAACACATAAATAAACAGCTAAATTTATTTAACCTATTTCCGCATTTTTTTGTTCTAAATTTCAACGATGAATTCTAACATCTACTCTAATTTCAACGATATTAGATCTAAATTTCAACTCTAATTTCTATAAACTCACAGTTTAACTTTCATTAACAATTTCTCTTTAGAGGTCATCATCATCTACGCAAAGCCTTGAAACGTCACAATAACATACACATCTAAATGCAAACGCATCAAAACGGAAACACCAATGCGTATGGAAAAGCTATCCATGAGCATCACGGCTGGAACCATGAGCCTCTAAACTCACGTCTATATCCATACACATCTAAACTCACGTCTATATCCATACACATCCATGAGCATCACGACTGGAACCATGAGCATCACGGCTGGAACTGCTAACCGCTCACGGCTGGGTTCCGCCAACCGCCTGGGATCCTGCTCACGGCTGGATTCTGCTAACGGTTATGTACCAATAAGTGGTTGAAGAAATATATCCAAACTTCTTTTCGGATGATTAGGCCCGGGAATCATTATTGTTAAGAACAAAAATTCTCGTTTCATGCACATATCCGGTGGTAAGTTGTAAGGTGTCACTATAACTGGCCACAATGAATAATTCTTTCCAGACATCCCAAATGGATTAAAACCATCGGTACAAAGGCCTAAATAGACATTTCGACTCTCAGCCGCAAAATCAGGGTATACCTTGTTAAAGTGTTTCCACGCCTCACCATCTGAGGGATGACACATCTCTCCTTCACGACTTGAATGCTCAGCATGCCATCTCATGTCGCTTGCGGTCTCCACAGATTGATACAATCTTTTTAATCTGTCTGTAATTGGTAAGTACCACATACGACGATATGGAACCGATTTTCCATTCTTTGTTAAATAAAACCGATCTTTTCCACAAAATAAACAATTACTCATCTCCGTTGTCTCTCTCCAAAAAATCATGCAATTGTCTTGACAAACAACAATCTTTTGATATGGCAATAAACCTAAAGATCGCATCATCTTCTTTGTCTCATAATAGGAGTCGACTGCATTATTATCTTATGGCAAATAATCTCTTACTAATTGCAATATCGAATCCATGCAATTCTCAGACAAATTATTTTCAGTCTTCAAATTCATCAAACGTGCAGACAGAGATAACTGTGATAAACCACTCCTACAACCATCATAAAGTGGATTCCTAGCACTTTCTAGCATTTCAAAAAAACTTTTTGCTTCTTCATTCGGATCTTCTTCAATATTTTCGTTTCTTTCACGGAATACATTTTGCACCATTTCCACATAGGGGTTCATTTCTACATCTTGAGAAGACTCAAATTCATCATGATGTATAGTGCCCCTACTAAAGTTTTCCACAACATTACTAGGTCGTGGTGCAAATTTTTCTCCATGACATAACCACATGAAATAATTCGGGGTAAATCTTCTTAAAAAAAGATGCTCCCAAACAGTTCTCTCATAAAAAATTTTTTCATTCTTGCATTTGACGCATGGACAAACCAACGTACCCGTTTCTTTGTAAACTTGTTGATTCGTCGCCATTGTCATAAACTGTGTGACGCCTTCTATAAACTCTTTCGATACGCTTTGATAAAATCTTTCGATACGCTTTGAGATACTGGATCAATTCTTCTGTACATCCATTGTCTAGAATCGAAAATGTTCGATCTTGATGAAGATGCCATTATATCGCAAACACTATAAAAGATATGGGGTGAAAAATATGAGAGTTGCTTATGAAAACGAATCAATGGTTGAGGGGTTAAATAGATGATTTATACAGGAATTAGGAACGAACTAGGGACTAAGAGATTAATTTTCCAAAAAATCGTCCCGAAACCATCCCTAAAACGGTTTTTAAAGTCCTAAATTTAGGGACGATCCCAAATCCGTCTCCAAATTTGGAGACGGATGACCTGCCCGTCTCCAAATTTGGAGACGGATGTTATGCTGTCTCCAATTTAGGCACAAAGTACTTTTCCGTCCCTAATAGGTCCGCATTTAGAAACAGATTGGGCACGACTCTTCTGTACCCAAATTTGGGGACTGATTAGGGACAAATTTCATTTTTCGTCCCTAATCCGTGTATAATCCGTTTCTAAATTTTGGGACGGAAATGTCGGTCCCCAAATTCCGTCCCTAATCTTGAATTTTCTAGTAGTGATGATATCCTTTTGCAGTGCACTGAGACCATATAGACATCTCTTATACGGTCTAACCAATTATAAAATAAACAAAGTTAGAGTTAGAATTGTTAGAAAATATTTTACTTACGAATTGAAAAATAAATAATAAATGTTTACCTCCAAATATATTTTATCCTTATGTAAATGAGTGAGCTCGTCGGGATTTGAAATGCAAGCTTTTCATTTCCATGTGATCTTATCCGTCATAGCTTTCACGGTCCTTTCGGCTCGAGGGTCGACGAGTTCAGGTTTATCGCTCTCTTTCCCGACAAACGGTTTCTTCTTGGCGTGGATTTCCACTACTAGCTCAAGAAGAGTTTGTTCTCTTCCTATTCCATTACAAAAACAAACACCATTTCCAACGGACGCGGCAATGGATCCGTACGTTGATACGAAATGTCAATAGATTGTAACGAATTGTGAGTACTTTCAACCGTCGCAAATCAGTTGGAATCCATTACAAAATTTCAACAGAGGTTTAACGGATACTGTTCGTTGCCCCATCCGTTGCAATCCGTCGCAATTTTTAACGGAATGTTAACGGGTTTTTCTATTGGCCATTTTCGTTGGAAGTCCGTTAGAAGCCGGGAAAAAATTCAGCAGAAATCCGTTGCTAAATGTAACGGATGCCCGTTACAAATGGCAACGAATGCCTGTTGAAATTGTTAATTTTGAGGTTCACCTGTGGAAATAAATTCACGTGATCTTGCAACGGGCATCCGTTGCAATTTCCAACGGATGTTCGTTGGAAGTTTCACTATTTAGATCAAAACCAAAGATTGCATCAAACCATCAATAACAAACATATTTTAAAAAAAATGTCGTCTTCTTCAAAGCGAGATATATATAGATCGAGATAGTGGATATATAGAAGAAAAGATCCTATAACCGAAGAGATTACGCAAGAATTCTTACAAGGATTGGAGCAATTCATGAGTTTTGTATTTATGCAACCTTTGTGTCAAGAACGCGGGACAATGTTATGTCCATGCAAAATATGCAAAAACATAAAGTATCGAAGTCAAGAAATTGTTTACAAACATCTTTATAAGGTGGGTTTCGTTGAAAATTACGAAATTTGATTTTTTCACGGTGAAAATTGCGGTGTTAGAGATATTGTGCAAGATGCACAAGTAGAAAGAAATGAAGAAGTTATTTATGAAGCATCAACGGCCAATCCATATGTGGAAATGGTGTCAGATTCTTTTCCTGGAGTTGTTAATGAACAAACGCATGAAGAGATGCCGAACATCGATGCACGTCGATTCTTCAACTTATTGGATTCGGCGAAACAACCTATATATGAAAGTTGTAGTGAAGGTCAATCTCGCTTATCTTTATCTTCAAGATTGATGAGCATTAAAACAGACTACAATGTGGCTGAAAATTGCATGGATTCATTTTGCAAAACAATGCGGGAATATTTACCTGAAAATAATCAAGCTCCTGAGACATACTACGAAACAAAGAACGTGTTAAAAGATTTGGGAATGCCACATGAGAAAATTGATGTTTGTAGAAACAGTTGCATGTTGTTTTGGGGAAATGATAAATACTTGTTGGAATACAGGTTTTGCGGTGCAAGCATATTTCTGCTTAGAAAACCATCTTCACGTAAATATGTACCATACAAGAAAATGTTCTATATGCCTGTAGCAAACAGGTTGAAAAGAATATTTGAATCGAAAAAAACCGCTGCGGGAATGAGATAGCACGCAGAACACTCGACGACCGAAGGTATAATGCAACATCCATCGGATGGTAAGGCTTGGAAAGATTTCAATGAAATATTTCTCCAGTTTGCGTATGAAAGGAGAAATGTTTATCTTTGCCTGTGCACAGATAGTTTTAGTCCATATAGGGAAGTCAATATTCTCTATGGCCGATGATTTTGTCTCCGTATAATTTGCCTCTCGAGATGTGCTTGAAAAGAGAGGTAATGTTTCTGACGTTGCTAATTCCAGGGTCAGAACATTCGAAGAAAAGTTTTGATGTCTTTTTTTGTAGCCCTTAATTAATGAATTAAGATATTTGTGGAACGAAGGAATTATTGCTTATGAGGTCAGTACGAAGCAAAATTTCACAATGAAAGCGGTCTTGTTGTGGAAAATTAGTGATTTTCCTACCTATGGAATGTTATCTGGATGGAGCACGCACGAAAGATTGGCATGTCCATATTGTATGGAGGATACAGATTAATTTCGACTAGTACATGGTAAGAAAACATGTTGGTTTGATTGTCATAGAAGATTTCTTCCTCGTGGACATGTTTTCCGGAAAGATAAAAAACATTTTCGTAAGAACGTGGTACAAAAAGAAGAGGCACCATGCATGCAAACCGGAACACAAATCCTTTACGAAAGATTTAACACAATGGGTGATTTACAAGAATTGTAGAACGGTATTCAGATTGTGTGGCCCGACAAAAAACGACATTATTAAAGTGGTTAAAAGAGGACGTTAAGTTTCCAGATGGATATGCATCGAACATTGCTCGGTGTGTGGATACTGTTGGTTCGAGGCTGATCGGGTTGAAAAGTCATGATTGTTACGTTTTCATGCAGTGACTCATTCCAATTGCATTTGCTGAGCTCTTACCACGAAATGTTCACGATGTGCTATGCGAAATCAACATATTTTCAGAGACATATGTTCAAGGAATTTAAAAATGGATGACTTGGATTTAATGAAAAACAATATCTCTGAAGTATTATGTGCATTGGAAAAAGTTTTTCCGCCTTCATTCTTCGATGTCATGGAGCATTTGCCAATACATTTATCAGATGAGGCAATACTCGGTGGGCCAGTTCAATTCAGAGATGTATCCTTTCGAAAGGTTTTTCTTTCATTTAAAGAAAAAAGAAAAAACAAAGCAGTGGTCGAAGGATCTATTGTCAAACAATACTTGCTGAAAGAAATCACATATTTAAGCACATTTTATTTCGAGGCGAATATTCAAACGAAAGAATGACGTGCAACAGATGATCACACAAACTATTTGTATTAATATAATCCACAGTTTGGCACAATCCCTGAGATGTTTACACCGATTGGACTGTACAAGAGGTAAATCCGAGGAATATTGGTTAACACCGGAGGAGTATAATCACGTCCACACATATATACTACTAAATTGTCAAGAGTTATTACCGTTCGAAAGGTACTAGTACATATTATTAAATCTTGTATATATATATATATATAATTTTAACGTATTTTCATTATACATGATATTTGATGCAGAAGTACTTGGTACATATCCTCATCTAAATGCAAATGAACTCACAGACATGAAAGTTCAACATTATGGCTCGTGGGTGAGAGACTACGTAAGCACTCGTGTACACATCTATTAAAATTAATTGCATTTATCATAAAGTATTCATTTGTTTTTATTATACGTACAGGTGAAATGTTCTGATGAAAGACTTCCTACGTGGTTAAAAGGTTTGGCTAATGGTCCTACACAAAATGTCATGTATAGGCCAATCTTGTTTACTCCCGTCTACACGTTCCACACCTACGAACACGAAAAACATAGAAGCACATAAAATTATGGCGTTTGCGTTAATAGTGATATAGAGGGTGATAACTTCTACAGGATTTTTCATAAAATCATACAATTGGAATATCTCGGTCTCGTTGGGTTGAAGGTGATGCTTTTTAAATATACGTGGTTCGACCCAACTGTAGGACGTGGAATACGTAAAAACTGTTGGGAAGGAATTGACGTCAATCCGTCACGACAATATGGTAAATATGATCCATTCATCACCATAGATCAAGCAGATCAAGTATGTTACGTAAAATATCCAACAACATTGAACCGTTGAAGAGAGGAGTGGTGGGCCGTAGTAAAGATCAAGCCACGAGGGATCATAAGCTCTGATGATAAAGAATATCCGTTGCAACCCGATCATCCGCAACCGATTCGTTTATTTGATACAGATCATAAGGAGATTCTCGCAAGAACTGACATAGATAGAGAATTCATACGTGATTATGAAGACGTTGAACCGGAAGATGCTGAAGATGGAAACGACAATGAATTCAATGAACAATCGAAGGAAGACTCGCCAATCGATGAATCTACTGAAGAAGAAATGTAAATACAATAATGTGTATGATGTGTAATAAATGTAGATGATGTGTAATATACATGACGTGTAATGTACATGATGTGTAATAATGTAGATGATGTGTAATCGAACAATCGAAATGTTAATAAAATCAAAGAATATATAAACGATGTTTAATGTATTAGAACTTCATATTATCTAATACCAATGGGCATCCGTTGGAAATATTAACGGATGCCCGTTGAAACAAGAAATCGCTTCCGACAATTAGAAAAAATTTCTAACTTTTCAACATTTCTAATGGGTATCCGTTGGAAAATTGCAACGGACGCCCGTTACAAAAATTCCAACGGACGCCAGTTATAAAAATTCCAACGGGTATCCGTTAGAACATGTAAGGGTCGAAAAAATTCTAACAGGCATCCGTTAAAAGTGGCACGGATGCCCGTTAGAAATTTTGTAACGGGCGTCCGTTACAATGTTCTAATGGATGCTCGTTGCAAAGTTTAATGATGCATACCCTAGTTTGCAGAAATTCCAACAGACACCCGTTGGAAATTGTAACGGATACCCGTTGCAAAGGGAGACGTGCCGCCATTTCACCGTCCGTTGCCTCGATAACACGCATTTCCAACGGTCACCGCCGATATTTGATGACGAGGGCGATATGGTAGATATCGATTCCTTGATCGATATTTTGATGAGCGTCCTACCCTTCCGATTATCGATCTGAAACGTTTGTCGGGACGTTAGTGTAAAAAAAATAGTATTTGCATTTCCATTATTGTAAATTATAAATATTATATAACTTTTTAATTTGATATTTCAGGTTTAAAGTGGATGATGTGATCAAACACATGAACAACGACATCATCCAAGGGTCCTTACAAGACCGATTATATTATTCCTGGCAAGTTACGCCAGAAGCCGTGCGCCACCAATGGTGGTGCACTTATCGTAAGTTTTAAATTACATTTCATTTAAAATGATTAGTTATATATATGTTATAAAACTAAAAAATATAAATTATTTTGCAGCGCGCATACAGATGGTGGAGAAAGGATACATTGCGAATCTACACAGTATGGGTGCACGACATGCAGGCTCGGATGCGCCTTATCATGAACAACGCCAAGCGCAACTACTACATCAAAAATCACAAACCGACATGGGCAACGGACGAGGTCTTCAATCAAATGATTCATCATTGGGAGTCTGCAGACATCAAGGCCAAGAGCAAGAAGGCCAAAAAATGTCGGTACAAGGAGAAGATTCTCGGAGATGGTCCGCATCGCCATACTTCGGGATCAAAATCATTCCCAAGAGAAAACAAGAATTGGTAAAATTTATTATTACTAAAATTTTTGTTTTATTAAATATTTATCTAATTAATTTTATTTTATATTACAAATACAACGGATAGGAAGAGAACCGACTCTTCTTGAGCTAGTATTGGAAACCTACGCCAAGAAGAAGCCGGTCGTCGGGGAAGAGGTCGACGAACAAGAACTCGTCGATCCTCGAGCGGAGAGAACCGTGAAAGCTATGACGGAGAAGATTACACATCAATTGCAAGCTTGCGTGTCGACTTCTGACGAGCTGAGTCCTTTACAAAAGGACAATATTTATTTAGAGGTAAAAACTTTTTCTTTTGTTTTTTTGATTATTAATAAATTATTTTGTAAAAATCTAAAACTAATTGTTTTTGTCTTGTAGTCGGTGAGACTGTATAAGAGGCGTCTATACGGTCTCGTCACTTCAAAAATATATCTTCGTGGATACCACGATGGTACCTCCCGCAGTCCAAGAGAGTTACACGCAACAACGGCAGATCGAGGATCTCGAATAAAACCATCGAGAAACTCGAGCCCAAGTGGTGCAACAACACTTCCAAATACAGTAGTTGGAGAGCGTTACTGAGTTGCTATCTGGTTAGGTGAGGGAATCAACGCCGCAGCAAGAAGTGGGTCTTGATTCGGATGCAACGCCGTCTAGAGGTGGTGGTGATTGCGGAGATGATATCGATCCAGCCGATCTAAATGAAATGTAATAGGGTTAGTTTAGTTTTAATGTTTTTTTTAAACAATTTTTATATTTTAATTCCAAACTTTTTATTTTAAAAAATATTATTATTTTTTTTATTTTTTAACCAACTTTCCAATGGATGTCCGTTGCAATTTCTAACGGGCATCCGTTGGACGCTATTTTTCCGCCAAATGGTAACAAACGTCTGTTGCTCTTTCCCGCAGTTTCCAACGGATGCCCGTTGAAAATTTTAAAATCCCACTCATTTTTCCCACCTGGATAGCAACAGACGTCTGTTAAAACTTTTTAACGGACATCCGTTACCAATTTTCAACGGGCGTCCGTTGCAAATTTGTAACTAGCATCCGTTACAATATATTTCAATGGGATTCCATTACAAAATTTCAATGGCTTTATCCGTTGACCGTCCCGTTGTAATTTTGTGATGGATATTATCCGTTGCAATTCCGTTACGAATTGCAACAGATCCTTATTTGCAATGAGCGATTCCCAACGGTCGCGGATTCATTGTTGTTTGTTAGGGAAACTCCTTTTTTTGTAGTGTTCGTTGCATCTGTTATATAAGATAAATATAATTATATAAATATTGTATAAAAAAATAAATTTAAATGATAACTATAAGAAATTTACCAATTCTTGTTTTTCCTTTGGGAATAATTTTGATCCCAAAGTATGGCGATGCAGACCATCTCCGGGAACCTTCTCATAGTACTAACATTTTTTGGCCTTCTCGCTCTTGGCCTTAAAGTCCTCAGACTCCCAATGTTGGATGAGTTGATTGAAGACCTCGTCTGTTGCCCATGTCGGTTTGTGATTCTTAGTGTAGTTGTTACCCTTGGCGTTGTTCATCATCAAACGCATGCGGGCTTACATGTCGCGCATCCAAGATGTGTAGATGCGCAACATATCCTTCTTGTGCCATCTGTATGAGTGCTGCAAAATAAATTATAATAAATTAGTTTATAACATATATAATTAATCATTTTAAATAAAATTTTATAATATAAAAACTTACGATAAAAGTAGACCATCATCGACGGCGTATAACCTCTAGCATAACTTGTCAGGAATAATAGAGTTGATCCTATAAGGACCCTTGGATGATGATGTTGTTCATATGTTTTAAAACATCATCCACATCAAACTTGCACATGAAATTGAAATATTTAGGTAAAATTTATAATTAACAACAATATAAGTGCATAATTTGAAATTTTACCATAGCGTTCCGAGAGGACGATCAAGATCGATAATTGAAAGGGTAGGACGCCCGTCGAAATTACCGATTGACGAGTCGATATCCACCATATCGTCATCTTCATCAAATATCGACGGTGCTGATATTGGGGAAGGAGGCCGATATGGTGGCGGTGGAGGCAGGGGAGGGGGTCCCGCTGAACCCGGCAACATTCCTCCCGAACCTATGAATCGACTAGCCTTCATTTTGTGTTTATTGTTTATAAGTGTGATTGTTCTGTGTGAGAGGAAGTGTTTGAGAGGATTTGGAGTTTTTATTTGTGTTGAAAATGAAACTGTTCAACGGTATGTATGCAGAAATTTCCAACGGGCATCCGTTACAATTTCCAATGGATGCCCGTTGGAAAAGATGTCAACACAACAGACGTAATTAAGTGATGCGACGTTCTTTTTCTCCAATGGACATCCATTACAATTTCCACCGGATGCCCGTTAGAAATGCATGTTCCTGAGGCAACAGATGCCAAAACGACTGTTCGTCTCCCAGTGTAACGGGCCCAATGGGCATCTGTTGCAAATTGTAACAGATGCCCTTTATAGCCTTTTTAACGGGCATTCGTTAGTAACTGGTAATGGATGCATGTTAGCAGTATTAAGGGATGCCCATTGCAAAGCTTTTAACGGTCATCCGTTAAATACTCTAAGGGATGCCCGTTAGAAAAACTAAACCGGGCATCCGTTACATATTTCTAATGGATGCCCTTTAGAAAAACTGCAACGGGCATCCTTTACATATCTCCAATGGATGCCCATTGCAGTTATGGGAAACTTAGAATTTTTTCTAAGTGTCGAAGCGATTTCGTGTTCCAACGGGCATTCGTTAATATTTCCAACGAATGCCCGTTGGTATTAGATCATATGAAGTTCTAAAAACATTCCACATCATTTATATATTCTTCGATTGTATTTACATTTTGATTGTTCGGTTGGAGACTGTTAGATTGTATTTACACATCATTTACAGTAGACATTGTTGTATTTACAGTTCGTTTGTCGATTGGAGATTGTTCGATTATATTTACATATCATTTACATTGTATATTATTGTATTTACATTTCTTCTTCAGTAGATTCATCGATTGACGAGTCTACATTCGACTGTTCATTGAATTCATCGACGTTTTCATCTTCTGCATCTTACGGTTCAACGTCTTCATAATCGTGTATGAATTCTCTATCTATGTCAAGTCTTGCGAAAATCTTCTCGCAATTGTTTCTATCAATTAAATGAATCTGTTGCGGATGATTGGGTTGCAACGGATCTTGTTTTTCATCTGAGCTTATAAGTCCTCGTGTGGCTTGATCTTTACTACGGCCCACTACTCTCTTCGACGTTTAAATGTTGTTGGATATTGCATATAACATGCTTGATCTGCTTAATCTATTGTGATGAATGGATCATACTTACCATATTGTCAAGCCGGATTGATGTCAATTCCTCCCCATCGGTTTTTTCGTATTCCACATCCTATGGTTGGATCGAACCACTAACATTTAAAAAATATTACCTTCAATCCAACGAGACCGATATATTCCACTTGTAGGATTTGGTGCAAAATACTGTAGAAGTTATCACCCTCTATTTCACTATTAACGAAAATGCTATAAATGTATGTGCTTCTATTTTTTCCGTGTTCGTACGTGTGGAACGTGTAGCCACGAGTAAACAGAATTGGTCAACATATAAAATTTCGTGTAGGACTATTAGCCAAATATTTTAACCATGTTGGAAGTCTTTCATCAGAATATTTCACCTGTATAACATAAAACCGAATTAATACTTTATAATAAACACAAATAATTTGAATAGACGTGTACACGAGTACTTACATAATCTCTCAACCACGAGCCATAATGTTGAATTTTCATGTTTGTGAGATCATTTGCGTTTAGATGAGGATATGTACCAATTACTTTTTCATCAAATATCTTGTATAATGAAAATACATAAATATTTTATATATATAGATATATATATTTAAAAGATTGAATATTGTTTTGTACCTTTCGAACGATAATAACTCTTGAAAATTTAGTAATATGTATGTGTGGACGTGATTATACTCTTCTGGTATGAACCAATATTCCTCGGATTTATTTCCTATACGTCCAATTGGTGTAAACATCTAAGGAGTTATTCCAAACTGCGGATTATATTGATACAGATAGTTTTTGTGATCATCCGCTGCACGTCGTCCTTTCGTCTGAATGTGCGACTCGAAATAAAATGTGCTGAAATATGTTATTTCTTCCAACAATGATTGTTTGACCATAGATCCTTCAACCACTGCTTTGTTTTTTTTTCTTTTTTTAAATGAAAGAAAAACCTTTCGAAAGGATACATTCATCTGAATTGAACTGGCCCACCGAGTATTGCCTCATCTGGTAAATGTACTGGCAAATGTTCCTGACATCGAAGAATGAAGGCAGACAAACTTTTTCCACTGAACATAATATTTTAGAGATTGTGTTTCATTAATTCCAAGTCATCCCTTTTTAATTTTCCTGAACATATATCTCTAAAAAATATGCTAATTCCGCATAGCACATCGTGAACATTCCGTGGTAAGTGCTCAGCAAATGCAATTGGAATGAGTCACTGCATGAAAACGTGACAGTCATGACTTTTCAACCCCATCAGTCTCGAACCAACAATATACACACACCGAGTAAGGGTGGGAAAATTACACAAAGAACCCGTTCCGATCAGAAACCCATCCCGAACCCGTGAAAATTACCTGAAACCCACGGGTTTGGGTTCGAGTTCGGGTAATGAAATCTCATTACCTGCAGGTTCGGGTTCGGGTATTTTCATCTCTATACCGGGTACCCGCAGGTACCCGAAGATATATATATATAAATTTTAAAATAGACATATATATCATTATACTTACAGAAATGCCACTAGGTTTATTTCACATTTTACTATCTTTCACTCCTCTCTCCTCTCTGTCGGTGCCTCTCATCTCTTTCACCTCTCTTTGCCACTGTCTCTCTCATCTCTTTCGATACATACGGTGTCATATATTAAATTAACCCTATCGAGTTTGATCTTCCAAGAAAGGACAACACCAAAACTCGTAGTCTCTGCCACCTCTGATCACCCAGAACAAGTATTCGCACATTGCTCTCCTGTCGAAAATTCTACCATTTGCGTCCATTACATACGTGTCTATCACGTTATCTGCAACCAACTCATGTTTTCTCATCATGGAACCGAACTCTCCACCACTTAAATTAACACCGACTCCAACACTGGGAATGTCCATGGAGGAAAATCATGGATCTTGCTCATCTTAGCAATGTTATATGATGTGCGTTTTCTCAAGTAATAAATTACCTATATCTAACGCTTCCGCAAGAATACGGATTGTGTAGCAACTAGGGTCGAACACAAGGAATTGATGCAACCTTAAAGCTATTAGACTAATGAATAAGACGTGTGAAATCAATAAGTGGATGGAGTGCAAATGCAAACTAAACTAAACTAATGATAGGAATGACTCAAAGACTAAACACCAAATGTATCAAGAGTCGCACAACGATGCAATGAAGTTCTAAAAAGATAATTGGTCTTAGATACTATCACGAGTTCAGGGAATTCAAGCTCTTCTATAGAAGCTAACTGGCGTAGACTTGTCCACTATCTAGCATGCATATACCAATATATCTATTGCGCATCTTACATACATAGACGCATTACGACCGCTATCCTAATCCCTAGATCCAATCGATTGACCTGGCGTAGATTCTAAACCGATTAAACCCTAAATCATGGCTAAGTTCCAAAGTCTAATGCCCTGGCGTAGATTTATTAGACTTCTAATATCATCAATCAAGTGGCGTACAAGTATAGAAGCATTAAGATCAACCAATCAATCTGAAAACATGATCAAATACCAAATTCATTCATATCGAGTGGCGTACAAGTATGAAAGCATTAAGATCCACCATTCATTAAGCACAAGACTTCATTACATGTTGGCAATACTCGCTATCCTATGGCAATAGATCTACTTGGACATGAACTCAGAAAACGAAACACAAAAGAATACTAAATTCTACATAGAAAGAGAATAAGAATGCTCCCTATTCATCAACCAATGTCTTCAATAGATCCTCCTTGCTCCCAATCCGTTGTTCCGTCCTTTCTTCCTTCTTCAATCTTCCCTAATGTCTCTGAATGTTCTCTTTTCGAATCTGTTTCGAATCCCCTTTTTCCAGATCTCCTTTCTCATTAATTGGCCGTTCTAAAACTTAGGAGTTGGTTGAGAAAAATGGGGACCCAAG
>CM071868.1:21081814-21113935 GCA_036759665.1 Gynandropsis gynandra | reverse complement strand
GATCATGTTGCCTTCGTGCTCGGGTCGTGCAAGGTGTGCAAATAAACTCCGTAGGTTTTACCTGAGCGGGTAGACCTCAGTGCCCGAGCGGGCACTCTTGATTCCTTGATTTTTCTCTTTTTCGCTCGTTGCTCGGGTGTTCCGTTGAGTTCAGAGGCTTGATTTTGGCTCCGAGTGAATTTAACTTCAAAATGCGTGGTTTTACTCAGGAATTTGTCTATTCACGCTCGTTTAGGCCTTGTCGCCTTAAAATCTGAAAACCAACAAAACGAGCGTATATAAAGAAGATTCGTATCGGAAATGAAAATCTAACTATGAAATATATGCGAAAATGATACTAAAACCTAGCCTAAAATCGATACACTTTACGTGTTATCAAACTCCCCTAGACCTAAACCTTTGTTTGTCCTCAAACAAAACTAAAGTCAAGTACAAGAAGAATCTAATAACGATGGACACTAGCATAAAAATATTCGAAGAGTTAGTCATTTCGCAAATCAACGCGTCACATGAACAAAAAGCCTAAGCGTACAGAGTATAGCCTTATATCTACCGAAAGTGCTGAGCCATGAAATCCTACCAAAAATCTAAGTCTACTTCACAACTCTAGACAACGTCCAAGCAATCTCCATACCAATTTCCCTAAACTTTTGATATCATTGAACTCGCTTTTTCTCGTTCTTATTCATTTATCTTTTCTTTTCTTAGATCCACGCTTTGTTCCTAGGACGTCGAAGTCGAAGAGGGATGGCTTTCTACTTAGACCCAGGCTACCTATGGCACACTCATAAGGTCGCGTGACCTTAGCGGAGTGAAGAGGTGCGTTATTGAAGATCTTTTTTTTCGGTTTTTTATTTTTTCTTTTCTTGATTACGCAACACTTTAACCCTTAGGACGTAGAAAAGCGCCTCTACCCACCACTTAGACCCGAACCATCGAACATCGATGTACTCATGTCAATCCTAACTTGGAATAGTGAAAAACTTATCCTAGATGACAGCGGAGTATAAGCGTGTGGAATCTAATAACTCATGAACGGTATGAATATATCAACTAAGCTAAGGCTAGACGGTATACACAGAGATATGACTACTTGGTATCGAAACCTAAGGAGTGAATTCAACATAGATAAAGGTTTCAAACACAATTACTCGACTAATCGATATCCAAAAGGCTTATAAGCAAACCTAGACCATTATCCACGATTCGAAAAGGTCGCAAAGATGACTAAAGCTCGAAAAAATTTCACTAGGTATCCATCTTATGCCTAATCCTAATCCTATCACTAAATGAAGAGTATCCCCCCAGACCTGAACGGAACACAGTCCCGGTGTTCAAGACCTATGAGGGATACCCGCATGCCAAAACTGGAGAAAATATAAAAAGGATAACGAGTACACCTGATGTGTGTGGTTTTCTCGAATTGTGATACATCCGGATTGTGTGACACTCTTTTGCTCTAATGCATGTGTTAGCGTGAAGGACCTGAGATATGAACCATGCAATGCAAAAGATAGAGCAAAGATCACTACATCAATTAGTCTAAAGAGAGCGTACATAATCGCTAAAACTAAAAAGCAAGAAAAATAAGAAAAATAGGTCCATAAAAGATAAAAAAAAGAAAAAGAAAGAAAAAGGAAAAAGGGAAGAGTGGTGTAATCCTCATCCTCTCCACCGCGGGTGGCCGGAAGGTCTGCTGGCTCCGCGGGTGCCCCTTCCCCAGGTGGGAAGTAGAAAGACTACAGCTCGTAGGGGATGTGAGGGCAGTACGGGATGGCGCCAGAATGATAACCTTGAGGGATCGGCACGTACGGCTCCTGGTAATGCTGCATACTGAGCTGCTGAAATCGACGGACGAACTCTGTGAGGTAATACGTATGCTGGATCGACTGCTCCTGGAACTGCTGCTGCTCCGCCTACCTTCCAGCCTCGATGTCGTGCCTCGCCGCCTCCATGTCTACCTCTACTCTGTCATAAAAGTCTGATACCTGGGGGCGTCGGAGACTCCTTCCATGGAAGGAAAGTCAGAGCGGTGGGGAACGGCGGCGGCGCACGAGCGACTCCGGTGGAAGAGATTACGGCGTGAGGGGCGAAATTTCTGGGAGCACGCTCGGGCTGAAATTGTGAAGTGAGGGTGGCCACTCGTGTTACCCGAAATATAACTTACCTTGCAAATTTTACGGTGCCCGATCGGGTACCCTGTGTCGGCCGATCAGGCGTCCCTCGTGTTGACCTACCCGATCGGGTCTTCTGATGCTGCCCGACCGGGTCCCTTGAATCTGAAGATGCCCGCTCGGGTGGATGTGTCTGCCCGACCTGGTACTGCTGCAAAACAAAAAAGTTCATACGAGGAAAACATGCTGCAAAAATTTTTAGACCACTAAATTCCTAAATCCTAGAAAATTTGTCCAAGCTAAAAGAAATGAAAAAAAGGGGATTGAAAATATGAAAATAAAGTGAAAACGACTAAAAAAGATATGGGGCTCGGGTTGCCTCCCGAGAAGCGCTTGTTTTCGATATTTAGCTCGACCCTAACGTCTTCATACGCGTGTGGTGGCGGAGAGAGGAGGTACGCCCCTTCCGTCTTCTATCTGATCAGCGTGACGTGACTCGAATCCTGGAGGGCTTCTCACATGCGATCCTTGGTTCTTCTCATTCGATCCGGGACTCTTTCGTATCTCCTTCGAACTCGGTTTTGGTTGACCGTTTCCTCTGTATTCCATTCGGGATAGGAGTGTACGTGGGTCACTGAGGGTATAGGGGATGATGCACGTGGCCTTAGAACCGTTGCCCGCGTTGAAGTATCGATCAAAACGTGCGGTTCTTGGCTCTTCTCTTGTGCCCGATTGGGCTCCTTCCGTGCCCCGGTCGGGTTCCCAAATGTGACATTTACCCCCGTGGGATGTGCACGCGTCGGGCTGTCTGGTCGGCCGGGCGGGTTCTCAACCAATCCCTCTGCCCGATCGGGCTCACGGAACCACCCAAATTGTATATTCTTTGTGCTATTTCTAGTGTGGTTGTTAAGGCAGATAAAAAGCTGTTGACTGTTCTCTTTCCTGAGTCGGGCTATGAGATTGCCCGACCGAGTCTCCTAAAATCGACTCTGCCTGCGGGGGTGGAGTATGCTGCCGGCTCGGGTCACTTCCCTACTGAAGGAATTTCGGCTTCTCCTCGAGCTGCGTGAGTGTGTCCAATCTTGCCGGTGACTGAAACTGACTCCCGGTGCACTTGGATAATGGTATCTCTTCGGGATGGATGTCTCGATGTACATGTCCAATCTCCTCCATTGGTGCATCCGTCGTGGTAACGTTCATTACGGGTTCGGTCATTTATAGCTTCTTCAATTCCTCATCGAGTTTGAACTCGATAGACTCGTCCCCGAACTTCATCACTAGCCTTCCTTCCGCGCAATAGATGACCATCTTTGTCGTGTTGAGGAATGGTCGTCCCAAAATGACAGGGATCTTCGGATTGATCTCCATATCCACAACGACAAAATCCGCGGGGAACCATAATTCTCCCACTTGCACGGCTACATTCGTCAGTATACCCACTGGACTCCGTACGGATTGATCAGCCAATGTGATTTGCATCCGCGTGGGTTAAAGATCTCCTACTCTATTGAGCTTCTCAACAAGGGATAGTGGTAGCAAGCTCACACTCGCTCCGATGTCAATTAGCGCATGCTCAATTTTGTAATCATAAATCTTACAAGGAATGACGAAGTTACCTGGATCAGGCATTTTCTCGACCTTGGTAGGAGGCTGTATAAGTGAGTTCGTTACCATTACCATCTCGTTGTCCGCGGTTCTCTTCCTCATTATGATTTCCTTGAGGAACTTCGCATATGATGGGATCTTTGTGAGCGCGTCGTAGAACGGGATAGTGACTTGTAGCTTCCTCAAGAGTTCTACGAATTGAGAGAATTGGGCATCGTCACTTTGCTTCCTTTGAATTTGACACTGCGAAAAGGGTAATGGTGGTACCCTCGGGGGAGGTGCTACATAGGGTAACTCCCTCTCCTCTTCCTCGGTCACCTTCTCTTCCACGGCTGGAGTGATTGGTTGTTCGATCTTATCGCTCAAAGGCTCTTCTCTTGCAGCCATGGGAGGCATTGGTTGCCCTACTGTGTTCCCGCTCCTTAAGAAGATGGCATTTACTTGCTCGCGGGGGTTCGCCTCAGGTTTCCCGGGAAGCTATCCGGGTTGTCGGTTCGAACCTTGGGCTAGCTGAGCCACTTGCGTCTCGAGGAGTCTCAAATTCTTCTGAAATCTGTCCATTCTCTTCTTCATATCCTCTTTCTCAACCCTAATTTCTCCAAGCGCACTTTTCTGCTCCTGGTGCATCAATTGGAGCATCGAAAGAATCTCAGAATCACCTGAAGATTGTGTGCGCGGCTGATATCCGTAGTCTTGGCCACTACGTCTCGGTTGGAAACCTTGATTCTGGTTTCTCGCCATTATCCGCGGTTGGAAGTCTTGCGGATTTGCTACATTTCTTGTGTTGCCATATGAGAGGTTGGGATGGCTCTTTATATAATTTTGTTGGTAGCCTCGATTGCTAACGTAGTTCACTTCCTCCATCCCTTGGCCTATGGATGCGTCGTGTCGATCCACGTGAAGTCCAGCTATCATGCGATGTATCTCGCCAACTTGTTGCTTCAAGTACGTCAATTTCGGGTTGGCGATGCCAAGCTCTTTCACTACAACTTTAGATGGGTAATCACGATTGTATTCCCCTACCTTCTTGCCTCCTTCCCTCGCCATGCTCTCGATCAAGTTGTCGAGCTGATTGAACGTAAGGTTGCTGAGGGAACCACCACACGCTGCCACGATCATGAATCGAGTGGTTTCTTGGAGACCTTGGATAAAACTCATGATAAGATACTTCTTATCCATTCCGTGGTGTGGGCATATCCGCTGGTAGTTCTTAAATCGCTCCCATGTGTCGTGTAACGTCTCGCCTCTTTCTTGCAAGAAAGAATTAATGCGACTCTTGGCGAGAAGCGTTCTATGATCCGGGAAGAATTGTTGCATGAACCGTTGCTCCAAATCATCCCACGACGTGATCGATGTAGCCGGCAAGTTGAACAACCAACGTTGCGCCGCATCCTTAAGCGAGAATGGGAACGCTATCAAGTAGAGATCCTCCCAAATAACTCCCGTACCAACCTTGGTAGTGCTGCAAAGCATCTTGAAGCCCGTAAGGTGGGAGTTTGGATCTTCAGTCTCCATTCCTCTAAAGGCCGAGTTGTTGAGCATTTGTATGAAGGCCGGTTGTAGCTCAACCTGGTTATCGATCGTGTGAGCCATGCACGGAAGTAATTGCGTGTGCTACGGAGCGGTGTAGGATCCGTAAGTCTCATCGGCAACAGCCATGTCGAGATTACTTGCGTTGTCCTCTCCGTTGCTTGCGCTTTGGGTTTCTTCCTCCTCAGAGGCGTATGACTCATGATTGCTCGCTCTTTCTACCTCGGATTCAGAATCCGCTATTCGAATCCTTCTTTTCTTGCGCAGGCTCCTTAAAGTGCGATCGACCTCGGGAACGTAAATGAGGAGCTTCTGAGTAGAGCTTCTCATATAAGGCTCCTGCACAACAAGAACCAAAACACCAAAGTGTAAATCCGTGGTAGATAGAATAGACTCGATAAAAACAAAACGAAAAGAAAATGTGAAAAACAAAAGAAGACTCCGGAAAGGACTAGATCTTAATCTAGCTAATTCCTAGTCTAGGCCGTTATTAGTCCCCGGCAACGCGCCAAAAACTTGATGACATGAAACTCAAGCAATATATTTCCTAGACCACTTCACCGCAAGTATACGGATCGTGTAGTACCAGGGTTGATCTCTAGGGACTAATGCAGCCTTATCCTAAGAATATCACTAAACTAAGACGAAGGGAAGTAGATGAAGGCGTGGTGCGAAATATCTAAAGAACTAAGCTAATGGTGGCAACGATAGAAGGTTGGGGAAAACTTGGATATGACGAACAATACGAGTGTCGGGATACCGGGAATCATATGGATGTAACAACTAAAGATCATAAACCTATCGAATTATCTTGATAACGGGAAATTCATGCTCTAAGGTGAGGAGTGATTTTTCCGAGTCTAAACCTCCTAACCATGAGTACGTGCAACCCTACCTTCTAGCAGTGATTAACCCGTACTATGGCAGCTTTACGAATGCAATCCTAATTCCTAAGTCGATTAACCGACCGGTCAGATTCTCATTAATCGAACTTAACCTACAACTCAATAGTTCCGGATTCATCCTTTAGCCTTCCAGAAAAGTATGAATTCCTATGTTACTGAGCGGCCAGCACTAGTATAAGACGTTTACGGTGTTGATTGTAGAACCGAATATCAAGATAAATGCAATAGATCTAAGCATTAACGCATAAAATTGTACATCCGTTACAATCCGATATCCCTAACCCATAGTTCGAAACCTACTCACTCATGGAGACTACCAACAAAGGAAATAACACAAACCTAAACATGATAAACTCTAGGAAACTCGATGCCTCGATCTTCCCTATTGTGTTACCGATGTGTGGATTGATGCTTCTCTCCTTCTCCAGCGTCTCCCAAGCCTTTCCTGATGTTTTCAACGCCTTTCCTTACCCTGTACGTCGCCCCCCTTTGCTCTAGATCCGTTCTGGTCTATAAATTAGCTCGTTTGAATGAAAGATCTAGTTGGTTGCGAGAAACGCGGCCCACTCGGGTAGACCTTTTACCCGATCGTGTAGAGCCGCGCCCGGTCGTGTACTCTGTCTTGCCCGATCGGGCATCAGCACCCGATCGTATAATTGAACGGCCCGATTCGTGTAAACTCTTGGGGATTTTTAGGACGAATTAACGCCCAAGCGGGTACCTTGACTTCGCCCGATAGGGTATGCCTACCCGATCATGTTGCCTTCGTGCCCGGGTCGTGCAAGGTGTGCAAATAAACCCCGTAGGTTTTACCCGAGCGGGTAGACCTCAGTGCCCGAGCGAGCACTCTTGATTCTTTGATTTTTCTCTTTTCCGCTCGTTGCTCGGGTGTTCCGTTGAGTTCAGAGGCTTGATTTTGACTCCGAGTGAATTTATCTTTAAAATACGTGGTTTTACTCATGAATTCGTCTATTCACGCTCATTTAGGCCTTGTCGCCTTAAAACCTTAGAACCAACAAAACGGGTGTATATAAAGAAGATTCGTATCGGAAATGTAAATCTAACGATGAAATATATGCGAAAATGATACTAAAACCTAGCCTAAAATCGATACACTTTACGTGTTATTAGCGACCCGAGACGCGACCACCGGCAGCGGGACGCGAGACGCGACCAGATCCAAAGGCTTTAGTCCTGTGACCCGAGCTAGGGCTGAGGAGGAAGAGGCCTTGACCCTACCAGCTGGTCCCGTAACCCGAGCCAAGGCTGCGAAGCTTAAGGACGTAATTATCGGGATTCTCGCGGCCGTCCATGCGCTCGAAGATTATTCAAGTCCACTTTAAGTCATGATCCTAAGAAACGTTATACAAGCCAAAGTCCGCCCAACAACGGTTATTAATTAGGTAAGTGACCCGCGTGTACTCTTTTCTCTTCGTCGGTTTTGTCCCACGAGGTTTTCCGACGACGGGTTTTTAACGAGGACACGTGTCACTTTTTCCGCAATCTAATCAATAACCCGAGGGTTCCAAGACGAGTTCGCATTCCAATATGCATGACTTACAAGCTTGTCTTAATGCCCTTTTTGTGTTTTCAATGTATTTAATAGTGGTCTTGCATGAAGACTTATAATTAATGATGTATTTAATTCTTGCATGGCCTTGGATTATGCATATGGCCGGCCATCCCCTCCCTTGTAACAATCAACTTGCATTTTTGAATTTTATTGTGATTTTCATTTGAGAAATCTCTTGTTGGTGTGTGATATCCAGCAATCCGTTGGTGTGTAATATCCAATGCCTTGTTCGTTCTTCGTTGGTGCGTAACATCCTTCGAAGACAGACCGGTGAATCGAGAGCCTTACGCAACTCTCGTGTGACCATCCGTTCCACAACCCTTGTGCAACTCGTTGCAGCAAGGCCTATCCGTTCCAACCTTATCCATTCCTAAACTTGTCTAGAGCGTAGTTCTAGTCGGGATTGAGTCAAGTGGTATCAGAGCCGGAGCTCGTAACAAAGGTTAGTTCAATTTGGTTTTGATCATTTCGGTCATAGCTTGGTTGAACGTTACAAAAAAATATAAAAAAATATCAATATCGTATCTTTACGGGTCTTGTTACTCGTACGTGTCTATCTCCTTGTCGTGGTTTTTTTGTTTCCCGTTTGCGGCTGCTCCATGTGTTTGTGTGCAGGAACTCGTGAATAGGAATATGCAAAGAACCGTAGGACAACATGGGGGAAATAGGCACCGAGAACAGCCGGGTGAATGGGAGGCGGCTCTCGCGGCTCGTTTGGAGCCAAGTATCAATCACAAAATGGAGGAGTTTCGGCGAGATTTTCGACCCGAACATCCAACACGACCAAGAGACGTTCATGCATTCCCAAAACAAGAAAGGAACCAGCATGAAGAGGATAGCAACTACTACGAACGAGGCAGTTCATCCTCGTCCCGAAGTAGTCACCGACGGCGGCGTGCACCAAGGGAACGCCGAGACGAACCGAGGGACGACCTCACTGGTCTCAAGCTGAAGATTCTGGTGTTCCATGGTACCGACCCTAACGCATACCTAGAGTAGGAGAAAAAGGTGGAGCTCATTTTTGGTTGTCAAACCTACCCCGAGGCCAAGAAGGTTAGGGTGGCGGCCACGGAGTTCTACGACTATATCTTGAGTTGGTGGGATCAACTCACGATTTCTAGGCGGAGAAACGGCGAAGAACCAGTAGCAACATAGCTGGAAATGAAGACAATTATGTGCAAGAGGTTAGTGCCAAGTAATCACCACCGAGAGGTGCATCGACGGTTAAGGAAGCTTACCCAAGGAAGCCGTTCCGTGGAGGAGTATTTCCAAGAAATGGAGCTGCTCATGTTGCGGGCTGACCTTACGGAGGATAGAGAGACGACGATGTCTCGGTTCTTTGGAGGGTTAGACCTAGACATCCAAGACCATCTCGAAATGAAACACTACATGGAGGTCGAGGAAATGCTTCACAAAGCGATCCTCATCGAGCAACAACTCCAGCGGCGAAGAAATCCAAGCTCGGGCTATGGGACTGGAAAATATGGCCAACAACGGGATGAGAAGCCGAGCTATCTGAGGAGGGACAGCACGGTTCCAGCGAACCGCGACGCGTCCAAGGCAAAACCAGCAAGCCGAAACGCAGCGAAGTTCGGTCCAGCAGCGCCACGGGACAAAGGAAAGGCCGAGGCGACGACTTCTAGGGCTCGGGACGTGAAATGCTTCAAGTGTCACGGGAGAGGACACCACGACAGTGAGTGCACGAACAAGAAAGTCATGATCCTTCATGACGAAGGTGAGTTCGAGATCGAGGACGAAGCGGCCGAACAGTCGGATGAGACGCGTGAGGAGGAACCGGCCACGGGCAAGCTGCTGGTTGCGCGACGTTCTCTGAACGTGCAACCTAAGGGTGACGAGCAAGAACAGCGAGAAAATCTGTTCCACACCCGCTGCCTTGTTCATGGCAAAGTATGTAGTGTTATCATCGATGGAGGAAGTTGCACGAATGTTGCAACCGCTACTATGGTCCGAAAGCTCAGATTGAAAGTCCAAAAACATCTGAAGCCGTATAATCTTCAGTAGCTGAACTAAAATGGCAATATGAAGGTTACGAGCCAAATGACCGTGCCCATTGCCATAGGCAAATATGAAGACGAAATTTTGTGTGATGTGCTGCCAATGGAGACGAGCCATATTCTACTCGGTAGACCATGGAAATCGGATCGCAAGGTAAAACATGATGGTTATACCAATAAACATTACTTTGAGTATAATGGCAGGAAGACCGTCCTCGTTCCATTGACGCCTAAGGAAGTGTTGCAAGACCAATTGCATTTGAAGAAGCAAAACGCGCTCGAACTTAGATCGTCAAATGTTTACGCAAGATCGGGTGAGATCATGAAATCTCTTAATTCGAATCAGTCTGTATTGTTATTTGTTTATAAGGAAGCTCTCTCGAGCTTTACTAACCTTGCACCGGTGCTGCCGAGTGAGATTTCTAAATTATTGAAGGAATATGGAGATGTGTTTCCCGAAGAGAACCCCGTCGGATTGCCACCGATACGTGGAATCGAAAATCAAATCGATTTCATTCCGCAGCCACGTTACCAAATCGACAGCCTACCGAACCAATTCCGTGGAGACTAAGGAGCTGCAAAGGCAAGTGGAGGAGCTCATAGCCAAGGGACACATTCGCGAAAGTATGAGTCATTGCACCGTGCCCGTGCTGCTCGTGCCAAAGAAGGATGGCAGATGGCGCATGTGTGTTGATTGTCGCGCAATCAACAACATTACGGTGAAGTATCGACATCCTATCCCTTGGCTAGATGACATGTTAAACGAATTGCATGGAAGTAGGATATTTTCAAAGATTGATCTTAAAAGTGGTTATCATCAAATTAGGATGAAGGAAGGTGATGAGTGGAAAACATCGTTTAAAACTAAGCACAGATTATATAAGTGGTTAGTTATGTCCTTTGGGCTATCGAATGCACCTAGTACCTTTATGCGATTAATGAACCATGTGCTTAGGGAATATATAGGTAGATTCCAGGTAGTCTACTTTGACGATATTTTGATCTATAGTAAGAGCTTAGAGGAACACTTAGATCACCTAGAATTAGTGTTGAAGGTACTTAGGAAAGAAGAGTTGTATGCCAACTTAAAGAAATGTACATTTTGTACGAATAACATCGTATTTCTAGGTTTTGTAGTAAGTGCAGATGGCGTGAAGGTCGACGAAGAGAAGGTTAAAGCCATTCGGGAATAGCCGAGCCCAAAGACCGTCGGGGAAGTCTGAAGCTTCCATGGACTCGCGGGTTTTTATCGGCGATTCGTAAAGGACTTCAACACCTTGGCCGCCCCTCTTACGGAAGTCATTAAGAAAAACGTGGGATTCAAGTGGGGAGAAGCGCAAGAGGCAGCGTTTCAAATGCTGAAAGATAAACTAACTAACGCTCCTTTGCTTATATTACCCGATTTTCTCAAAACGATTGAAATTGAGTGTGATGCATCCGGCGTAGGAATTGGTGCAGTCTTAATGCAGGAAAAAAAGCCAATTGCATACTTCAGCGAGAAACTTGGAGGTGCAACTCTTAACTACGCCACCTATGATAAGGAACTTTATGCACTTGTGAGAGCATTACAAACTTGGCAATATTATATGTGGCCAAAGGAGTTTGTGATACACACCGATCATGAATCGCTCAAATATTTCAAGGGTCAAAACAAGCTAAGTAAGAGACATGCGAGGTGGGTAGAACTCATCGAAACTTTTCCCTACGTCATCAAGTACAAGCAAGGTAAGGAAAACGTAGTGGCTGATGCCCTATCCCGAAGGTACGCATTGTTGAATACTTTAGATGCTAAGCTTCTAGGTTTTGAACAAATCAAAGGATTGTATGCATCTGACTTAGGATTTGGAGAAGCTTACAAGAATAGTGAGAAATTTGCGTCAGGACGTTACTATAGGCATGATGATTATTTATTTTATGATAATCGTTTATGTGTGCCTAACTGCTCTATGAGAGAGTTGTTTGTTAGAGAAGCCCATGGAGGTGGACTTATGGGCCATTTCGGAGTTGCAAAGACTCTGAAAATACTACAGGATCATTTCTACTGGCCACATATGAAGAGGGACGTTGAACGAATTTGTGAGTGATGCGTCGCATGTAAGTAGGTTAAATCTAAGGTTTAACCTCACGGTTTGTATACTCCTCTTCCTATCCCAACTCACCCTTGGAATGATATTTCTATAGACTTCGTGATTGGGTTGCCTAGGACTAAAACCGGTAAGGATTCAATTTTTGTGGTAGTAGATAGATTCTTGAAAATGGCGCATTTTATACCATGTTAAAAGTCGGATGATGCATTGCATGTAGCTGAACTTTTCTTTAAAGAGGTAGTACGTCTGCATGGCATGCCTAGCACAATAGTCTCCAATAGGGATACTGAATTTCTTATCTATTTTTGGAAGACCATGTGGTCCAAGTTATGGATAAAACTATTATTCTCTACGACTTGTCATCCACAAACCGATGGTCAAACCGAAGTAGTGAATCGAACCCTAGGAACTTTATTGCGTGCAATTGTTAGGAAGAATTTTAAAACTTGGGAAGAATGTTTACCACATGTTGAATTTGGTTACAACCATGCTATACATTCTGCATCAAAATTCTCTCCTTTTGAAATTGTGTACGGGTTCAATCTTGCTTCACCCCTGGATCTGATGGCATTGCCATTAAGTGATCGAGTTAGCCTGGACGGAGAAAGAAAGACCAAGATGGTCAAAAAGATTCATGAACAGGCGAGGAAAAACATAGAGGAGAAAACCAAGCTCTATGTGAAACAAGCAAACAAAGGACAGAAGAAGTTGACTTTCAAGTACGGTGACCAAGTTTGGATTAACCTACGAAAAGAACGATTCCCGAATGAGCAGAAGTCAAAATTAATGCCCCGGATCGACGACCCATTCTCAGTGACCAAGAAGATCAGCGACAACGCCTACCGACTAGATTTGCGAGGTAAGTACAATGTGAGTTCTAGTTTTAATATTACTAACTTGGTTCCTTTTGTCACAGATCAAGCGGATTTGAGGGCAAATCCTTTCCAAGAAGGGGGGCATGATATGATCCCGGAGGACGTCGAGGACACGACCGACAATGTAGAAGAGGACGCAACCTCCAACGCGGAAGAAGACGCTGCTAGCACGACCCGAGACGTCATCAGCGCGACCCGAGACACGACCACCACACACACGACCCGAGACATGACCAGATCGAAAGAGTTGGTCCCGTGACCCGAGCTAGGGCTAAGGAGGAAGAGGCCTTGACCCTACCAGCTGGTCCCATGAATCGAGCCAAGGCTGCGAAGCTTAAGGACACAGTTATCGGGAGTCTCGCGGCCGTCCATGCGCACGAAGATTATTCAAGTCCACGTGAAGTCACGATCCTAAGAAACGTTATCCAAGCCGAAGCCCGCCCCACTACGGTTATTAATTAGGTAAGTGACCCGCGTGTACTCTTTTCCCTTCGTCGATTTTAACCCACGGGTTTTTCCGATGATGGGTTTTTTAGACACCACTAGCAGTTATGGAACCATAGGTTGTAAATGGATTTTCATAAAGAAAACCGACATGGATGATAAATTTTGTCATACTAGATCATTAGGTTTTAGAGATATACCCGATTGGTCTGATTGGTCTTAGCGCAAGTGGGAGATTGTTGGAGTATGCTCTAGAGACCAATCATTGGATGATTATTATTTGAGTATTTCTGATGTATCATGACATTTTCTATAAAATGGCATTCTATTATTTCATTTCATTTACTATCTGCGTATATAAATAGATGAAATAATATCCTTAGAAGTATAATTTAAGATAGTCTTAAAACATCCCTAGTCAAGCATCATTGAGAATAAGGATATCAATGTTGCGTTAAGACTAGTATGTGTAAATTGATATGAGATATCAATTTAACACATAGGTACATGTTTGAGAACAATGTACTGATCCGCCATGAGATTGCTACATGGATTGTTATAAGAGTATCATAGCAATTCTCATAGTGATTATGGTATATACAATCCTATGACTTGAGACTGCCAAAGATGTTAACATAAGCAATTGCATGCTTTGACACTATAAAACATCACTCGTAAATGGGTGGACGAACAAGATAGTGATTGGGTATGCAATCTATTTATGTAGTAAGATGTTGGTTGATCGAGATAAGGATTTATCCCTCCTATATAACAGGAGTGATGTCATGAGCTCACAGATTGAATTAGATGAGTATGTTACGTTCCATGACTCATGTTCAATGTATACATCAAAGACAAAAGGATTAATATACATAAATCACGAGATTGGTAATGTCGAGTCAATGAAATTTTCATTGCTTAGGAAATAATGAAGTGTTGCTAGACACCGCTCATTATTTGTGATCAACGCAATGATAACCTATTGGGTCGCACAAAAAGACGAATGGAGTTGGACATGTAAATAGGCCAATCCTATTATGAATAGGAATAAGAATAATTCGAGTTATTAGGGCCAATTCTAATTGAATTGTAAATTCAATTTAATTGGGCCTAATTCAGCCCAATAGGATTAATTGGGCAAAATCCTTATTAGGGTTTTTTTAAGTTAGGGTTAAACCATTTTTTCCTATAAATATAGTGCTTAAGCTATGTTCTCAATACACTGAAAAGCAAAGGTACTCCGCCCAAAATAATCTAGAGTCCGAAACTCTAATCTAGCAACTAGGGTTTTCGACTTTGTCTAGATCTCCTCCGTCCGTGTGGATACCAACAGAGGCAGGAGCGTTTTGCTGCTGCTCGTGACTCATAGATCCGAGCTTTACGTTACACCAAGGTATGTGCTAAGAAACACTAATCAGACCTGTCTCCGAATCAGATCTTACTAAAGAGAAAATCGAGAAAAACTATGTGTTTCTGCTGCGTGTTTTCCTCTCGATTTCCCTAATTTTCTAATGGCGTTCCAATGGACGGGAGCAACGGATGAAATCTATTGACCGTATGTTGGTAGTAGCGACAGATTGCAACAGACGAGAGCAACGGCAGCGATCCGTTGATCATCAGTTGAAAGTTGTGATTGATTGCAACAGATGGCAGCCCGTTGGATGTTCTCGGGTATCTGTTGCAATCCGTTGGCATTCTTCTTCAACAGACGGAGCCGTTGCTCCGTCCGTTGCAAATGCAGTGGTTTTTTTGTAGTGTGTTTATGATGTTCGTTTCTGTCCAGAAAGTTGTCATGTTTCCCCAAAGTTTACTCCTTAGTTCTTATTACCTTCAAGATTACAAAATGATCCAAAAAGGCGTGAAATGAACTAAAATAGTGCAAAATAATATAGAAATATATGGAAAATCGTAGAATAAAATAAGTGCGATCAAACTCCTGTATGCAAGAAATTTATGAATATTCATGCTCGCTTAGACTACATTAACCGTGAATAAAATCGAGCTATATCCTGGAATTGGCACTAACACTAGACATATTTAAAGAGCGAACTAGATATCCTAATACACATACTTTTCAAATCTATTTATCATTTCGGTCAAAATGGTTTAGGTAAGTCTTGGTGGAAGTGATTAAACACATTTGTTGAAATTCTTTCTCAGACTTAGCCTTTTCATTCCCTTTGTTTTATTTTTTCTTTTTTATATGCGGAAATTTGAACTTTTTGGCCTTTTTCATATCTTTTCTTTATCTTTCTACATGTAAGGAATTATGGTCGTTCGAAAAAGAGTAAAGAGAATAAAAAACAAGGTTAGAATTAACATGTGATGATTGTCGCCACCCCTGGGCGATATGTGTGAAACTTTTTACACTAACCGGAGCAAGATGAAAAGGGCCTAATACTCTAAAGAATGAAGAACAACTCTTAAGGAAATATATCGATTTCGAACTAAGATTCTAGGACAACCATACGAAGACTAGATGTCGATCTATGAAAAAAAATTAAAATCACCCTAAACTAGGAACCTATAAGTTAATTGTGCTTGACAATTCATTCAAAAATATTTAACCGCACTAAGTTCAGTAAACATAGTTAATTGATCAAGAATAGATTCCCTAATCTCCTAAACAGTATTCACGGAAATTTTGAAACGAAAACCTCAATCGTCGTAAATTATGGACGGACGATATCTCCATCCGTAATTTTCGGATAACAATAGTCCGTCCGTAAATTTAAGGATGAGGCCACTGTCTGGCCGCAAATTTGCAGACGAAAATGACGTCCGTAATCCAGAAATCCTTTAAATTTATGGACGTCTATGTCAAATTGTTTGGATTTAGGAATAGTTTAAGGACAACACATTGGCAAATATTGGTCTCGGTCTGTAATCCATCCTTAATTACTCTAAAAATTACATATTTAAACCCCTTCTACCTTCATCCATTTCTCATACAAAATTATCATACATTTTACTCCATATCATCTTATTGTTTCTTATTACAATGGCATCATCATCAAGATCAATTGTTTTCATGTCTAGACAATGGATGTATAAAAGAGTTGATCCATAAACTCATGTTGTATCGAAAGAGTTTATAGAAGGCATTACACAGTTTATGATGATGGCGACAAATCAACAAGTTTATAAGAAACCAGTAAGTTTGTTTTTCCATATGTCAAATGCAAAAATAAAATATTTATTGACGAGAGAACCATATGGAATCATCTTTATTTAAGAGGTTTTACTCTGATTTATTTCATGTGGTTATCTCACAGAGAGAATTTTGCACCACGAGCTAGTAATGTTGTGGAAGTTTTTAGTAGGCGCTATGTACATCATAAAGTGTTTGAGAAATTTCAAGATGTAGAAATGAACCCTTATGTAGAAATGATGCAAAATGTATTCGGTGAAAGAAACGAGAAAAAATATTGAAGAAGATCCGAATGAAGATGCAAAAAGTTTTTTTGAAATGTTAGAAATTGCTAGATATCCACTTTATGATGGTTGTAGAATGGATGTTTCAAAGTTGTCTCTGTGTGCACGTTTTATAAATTTGAAGACAGAAAATAATCTTTATGAGAATCACATGGATTCTATATCGCAATTAGTAAGAGATTATTTGCCTGGAGATAATAATGTAGTAGAGTTATATTATGAGACAAAGAAGATGATGAGATCATTGAGTTTATTACCATATCAAAGGATTGATGTTTGTCAAGACAATTGCATGTTTTTTTAGAAAGAGACATCGGATTTGAGTAGTAACCGTCATTTTGTTGAAAAAACCATTTTATTTAATAAGGAATAGAAAATCAGTTCCATATTTTTATATGTGGTATTTACTAAATTATAGATAGAATCAAAAGATTGTATCGATATGAGAAGATTGTAAGCGATATGATATGACATGATGAGCATTCAACTCGTGATGGAGAAATAAGTCATCCCCAGATGGTGAGGCGTGAAAACACTTTAACAAAGTATATCTCGATTTTGCAGTTGATAGTTGAAATGTTTATTTAGGCCTTTAAACTGATGGTTTTAATCTATTTAGAATATCTGGGAGGAATTATTCTTTTTGGCCAGTCATTATGACAAATACATGCAAAAAGAGTTTTTGTTCTTAACTATACGGATTCCCAGGCTCAATAATCCAAAAAAAAATTGGATATATTTCTTCAACATTTGATTAATGAATGAAAAGAACTATGAAAGGGATTTCAAGCATACGATATTTCGAGGTGACAAAATTTTATATTATGAGGTGCTCTTATGTGGACAATAAGTGACTTTCCAACTTATGGTATGTTATCTGGATGGACAACGCATGGTCGATTGGCTTATCCATATTGCGTGGATGAAACAAATGTTTTTCAGTTGAAATGTGTACAAAAAACGAGTTGGTTTGATTGTGATCATTGTTTTCTCCATGTTGATGATACATTACGGGGTAATAAGAAACTTTTTAAAAGTAATATAGTTGTGCGAAAATCTCCTCCTCCATTTTTCACCGGTGAGAAGATATTGTATGAAGGATTCCTTGCTTGGGTGTTCGTGGGAGTATAGATTTCGGAGGAAATAATCATTTGAGAACTGGTGGTTATAGAATTACTTATAATTAGTACAAAAAATATATTTTGGGATCTGCCGTATTGAAAATATCTAAAGTTTAGATATAATCTTTATGTCATGCACATAAAGAAGAATTTTTTTGATAATATCATCAATACAGTACAAAACGTCACAGGAAAAACAAAAGATAACATTAAATTATATAAAGATCTGGAAAAGTATTGCTCACAAAAAAACGTTACATATAACTGATGATGGCAAAGCTCCATTTCCGATTTTTGGATTCTCAAATGAGGAGAAACATAAATGTTTGAAATGGTTAAAAGAAGATGTGAAATTTCTTGATGGTTATGCGTCTAACATCATCGACATTCATGGAGAAAAATTATCAAGGATGAAATCTCACGATTGTCATGTATTCATGCAAATACTACTTTCCATATGTTTTTTTAATTGCTGGACAAACATGCACACGAAGCAATTGGAGGTATGGTTGGTTTTTTGAAACTTAATGATTAATAATTTAAATCTATTAATTGTTAAATATTAAACTAAAAATTTCATGTTTTAGGTATTGGCATATTTTTTCGAGATTTATGTGTGAGTAATCTAAGTGTAGATCTGGTTCGTATACTGGAAAGTACTATATAACTTGGAGAAAAATTTTCCACCATCATTCTTCGATGTTATGGAACATCTCATCTACCACACGAAACATCATTAGGAGGTCCAGTTCAATTTCGTTGGATGTATCCACTTGAGAGATTTATGTTTTATGTGAAAAAAAAATCAAGGTTTAACTATGGAACCATACGTGAATGAGAAAATATCATTCTTCACTTCTTACTTTGATCGACATGTTCAAACGCAAAGTAAAAATAAAAACATATATTTTGATGGTCGTATGATAGTTTCATATCCAATACCCGATATTTCAGATATATTTTGCGGAATTGGTCAAACTGTTGTTGTGAAGGTAAATGATGTGTGGCTATCACGACGAGATCTACACAACGCACATACGTATCGTCTATTCTACTGTTTATATCTAAGGCCTTTTGAAAGGTAACTATAACTATATGTAATCGAATTCAATTGTATATACAAATAACATTTACACAAATTTGTAACATTTTACATGATATTTGATATATACTGAAGAATACATATGTGAACATCAATGAATCTGAACTCCAAGAACTTAAAGAAAGAGATTTCTCCATATGGATCAAAAAATATGTAAATAACTGATATTTTAATAGAAATATGTATAAATTACTTAATATAATATTATGACACTTTTCCGACGATATTGTCGTCAGTAATGCAGATTCAGATGGACAATCACCCATTGTGGCTACGAGATCTTGTTAAGGATTGATTGTTAAAGTTACGAACTCACATGGAATACGGGGTGAGTTTTCACCGAGCTAATCGCTGGCAGTGCATTTTACACGTGGTTACAACTTTCACACTTACTAACATGATAAATTGAAGTCAACTATGAACTATGAGGTATGTGTGAAAGGTGAAAACTATTGTGAATCGACCAACGACCGAATATTTTATGGGATCTTGAAGAAAATTTTGCAATTGGAATATTTAGGTCTTATTGCTACTCTAAAACTTTGTTATCTATATCTCATAAGATATTAATATTATATTGAATTATATTTGACATTTTTTAGATTACATCGCCTTAAGAGTGATGTTATTCGATGTGATTGGTTCAATCCAATAATCGGTCGCGGAAAACTACAAACAAGTTAGGCGTTCAACTCAACACGATGATATGCAAAATACGGGCCTTTTATTCTTGCATCTTAAGTCGATCAAGCTTGTTACATTTTTTTATCTACAAACAAACAATCTACTTATTGGCATGTCACAATGAAGATACTCCAATGGGTAAATTATCGACCTCACAGAAGACCAACAATTGGCAATGCAACAAAAAAATATCAAGATTGTTTCTATTGATGGAGTTATTATTGAAGACTTTATGCCCAGTGAAATCGAAGACATTGAAACAAATGAAGATGATATTTATGAAGAGATAAAAGAAAACGAAGAAAAGAATTTGAATCAAATTCCGAAATACAAGAATCAACGAAAGAATCATGTGACTCTAAAGATGATTCATGTTAACTTTGTAATCGAACATTGATAATAATAAAAGAAATTTTTCTAGATTTACAGCTTTAAAACACCTACTCGCAAATATGGACACATGTCCCGTAATCATTTGTAATCACTGATGGATTACAGACGACCGTTGTATCCGTCCGTAAATGCGGATGGTTTATAGATAGATTTTTCTTTTCTTCTGAAAATAGTTATAAATTATGTTTTCCAGTCTCGTCCCATTTGTCCAAATGAAAAACAAAAATCTGTCTACTGAGCCACTTTTTGTCCTTCGTGTCGTGTCGTCTTTCCGAGCGATCGTCTCTCCGAGCAACCATTCATCTATCCGTCCAAGCGATCGATAATCTTTCGTTAGAGTGATCGTCCATCTGTCCGAGCAACTGACCATCTGTCAGCCATCCGTGTGATTATTTGTCTGTCCATTCCAGCAGCCGACCATCCATCCGAGGTAGCGACCGTACGTCCGTCCGAGCGACTTACCATCCGTTCGATTCAATGTAGCTTTTCATGTTCGGAATTTTCGCCTTACAAATGTTCGATGGGTTAGAAAATTTCTTAAGTTTTCATTTGATGATACATATGATCCTTAAAAATGTATTTTTTTCCTTTTTGATCTCTTTACGCATATTCATAGTCTTGGTAGATGTGTTCATAGATGTTAGTGTCCGAATAAGGAGCTTTTAAGCGAGCTTATTGTTGTTCTTTTGATCAATATTGACTCCTGGTTTGGTATTTTCATGAGTAGTAGCATCTTTTCACTGGTTCGAGAGTCCGTGTTCGTAGTGTGCATGTTTTGGAATAGGTAGACTTAGATGATCTAAAAAACAATAAAATTTAGAAACATTATTTTTAGTGCGACAAATGCTTGTTTATATCTATTATAAGTAAACTTAAATGATTTAACTTAGAAACATTTTTTGAGAAAAATATTTTTTATTATCTATTATAAGTATTTTCAAATATTTCTATTTTAAACTTTAAAATTTAGTCTGTCTCGTCGCTTTGGAAGAGGCAGTAGTTCGAGAACTCATTCTAATTCCGAAAAAAGTGCTAATGATGGTCTGTCACCTCCATAACAAACGTGACAATCCGAATCAGAATTTTCAGATTGTATGAAACCGATTTTATTACGGAACATTGGATCAGCACAATATATGTCGTTTCTGTATTACCAACGGATGCCTCCACCGATCGAGCCAATGATGTCTCAGATGCATCATGTGTCAACGATGACTCAGATGCACAACAAACCAACGATGGAATAATTATTATCACTAGATAATGAAAGACAAAACCTTATGTGGTTAGACACTAGTCGTAAAAATGACGAACAATGGTATGCATTACTAAATTTAAATGTAAATTAGAAAACTGTTAATTAAATCTTATAAATTAATTTTAATTTATAGTTTTGGGTATTATCCTCTTTCTCGTCATATAACAAAGATAATGAAAGCTAATTTTGACCGTTCATGTTATAATTAAGAAATGGTGATATCATTTGTGGTATATTTTTAAAAATATTTATTTATATTAGATTTTAAAAATAGTTTTAATAGACTAACTATTTTATGTTTTCGCTGAAATTTTATTGGAATACCGAGATTACCAGACTAGTAGAGTCCGAATTTGAACGAGTTAGGGGAATTCGTTTGAAAGCTCTCGTCAATATTGTTAAAAAGATCAAGAGAAGAAAGGCAAAACTCGTTTGGATGGCTGAAAATGTTTAGGATCAAACGTGCGCTTATTAGGATGATTTTTTATTTAAGTAAAGAAGCGAGAGAGCAAGTTAATTTCACTGTTCTGATAGAGAAGGTTACGGGATTAGCGCATATATAACAAAATCTCATTCGTTTATAGAATTTTACGAACAAATAGTAAGATTTCACAATTGTCTAAAATTTCTAAAATTGAAATTTTTATAATTAAATTTAAATATATATATATATTTATAATTTGTTTTAGACAAAACAGAAGTGATCTGAACCATCATACATTGAATTGTTCAAACGTACTCATATTAAAAAGTGTGATAGTTCATGGGTAGATGCTAGAGTAAACCGGGTTCATGATGATGTTCAGAATATGACATCGGAACGAGTGTCATATATTTCACCAAGAGAAGACAGATCCCAGCTTTCTCTTAGCCAAGAAGAATACAACAAGTTGTATCATGAGCTAAATTTATTATATTTTAATATTTTTTATAATTTATAGTTATAATATTGAATTTTTCTCTTTGTTTTTTAGCAAGTTACGCTCTATAAAGGTTGTATTTTCAGTCTTGGAGGAATGACATCACAACATTCAAATTCTTCCGAGGTAAAACGAAAGCGACAGATGAGGAGATACGAAATAGTGTGACGCAATTGCTCGAGTCACAACAAAAACTGGAACGACGACATTAACGGTTGATGTGTATGTTGAAAGAAAAATATCTTCAATTGATTGGGATACATCCGACAACAATGAAACAGATAATGAGATTTCTCATATGCCATCGACGCATTTGGAAAATATGTGTATGTTTATTATTTGTAAAAACATTAAATTAATGTTATTTATAATATTATATAATTTTAAATCGTAATATTAAAATTTTATTTTATTTTTTAAACAAAATTTACAGACATCAGGCGTTTCTCCGCATTTTTGTTTAAAAAAAACATGAATAGTTTTCCGACGCTCGTTTGCGGATCGCTTCTAACCATCCCTAAACCATCCAAAAATAGAGTTGGGGACGGATTAAGGACAAAAATTTCCATCCCAAAATGGTTGTTTCTTGTAGCGAAAACCACTGAATTATTTTAGTGTCATGACCATTGCTATTTCCAATGGATGATAGGTTGAAATACCAATGGAAACTCGTTGGTGAATTTAAATTTCCAATGCAATCGTTGAAAAAGTCGACCGTTAAACAAATATCTATTAGTATTTCCAACGATCATCAATTGGAATTTTCACTATTTACACACCAAACTTGAATTCCTTACCATCAAGCCGTGAATAAAAAATATACTTTCAAACAATGTCGTCTTTTTCAATAGAGATATATAAAAATTGAGAGAATGAATGTATATAAGAAAAAATTCCGTAAGCAAGGAAGTTACGTAAGAATTCTTACACGGATTTGAGTAGTTCATGAGTTTTATCTTGATGCAACCTTTGGGTCAAAATCGCAAGTTAATGTTATGTCCTGAAAAAGATGAAAAATATGAAGTATCGAAGTCAAGAAATTGTTTGGAAACACATTTAGAAAATAGGTTTCATAGAGAATTACAAAACTTGGTTCTTTCATGGTGAAGATTAGAATTGGGAAAATTACCCAAAAAATCCGTCCTAACCCAAAACACGTATCGAGCCCGCAAAAATTACTCGACTCCACGCGTTCGGGTTCCGGTTCGGGTAATAAAATTTTATTACTCGTGGATCTGGGTTTATATTCTTTAATTTCTTAAATGGGAATGCTCGAGTACCCGAGTATATATACAAAATTACTATAATATTTGTATATGTGATACAAAAATGCCTATAAGTTTTTAGGTTTTTAATTATGTCTTCATTGTTGTTCTGCCACACTCACGAGCAAAGCCTCCTCACCGCCTCTCTCTTTCACAATTTTGCTCGCATCGCCTCATATACGTCGGTCATCATGGGTTCATCGGCCGACATGTGTTCGCCAGTCATGTCTGTATTTTTCGACCGTTCGAATCTCTTTTCCTTTTCCTATAACATTTTTCGTCGATCATCGATCCTCTATTTTTTTCCTCTCACGGTTGTTTATTGTCATTGATCCTCTGATTTTTCTTGCCTATCCCGTTCGTTCGTCGTGCGTCGATTCTTTGTTCTTTACCTTCTCTATGTTTCCAAGTTTGTCTTTCTTCCAATCGCTTCCAAACAGAATCTATAATATACGATTGCGAGATATGATAGATCAATCATTGTGGATGGCCACCTATTTAAGGTGGAATATTCCCTCGCAGCCGTCTGCAAATATAACATCGTCTTCGGAGTCTGTGACACCAACATTGACACCATCATTCTAGCCGTCGAGAAGAAATCCACCCCATGTTCCATGATTCTATTGTTGGACAAAGAATGCCTCTAATTTTTTTAGAATAACCTTGGCTTGTAAAGGTTGGTACCTAAGTGGCCAAGTGTGATTTAAGTCATTGAATTCTCTTGTATTTTCCTTCTTACTAGATCTCTTCATACATGTAATTGGACATATGTTCTATATGTGTATAGCAAACATGTTAAGAAGGTTATATGAAAAAACAAAACCGTTGCGACAATGAGATGGCACGCTAAACACTCGACGGGTGAACGAATAATGCATGATCTATCGAGTCGTAAGGCTTGGAAGAATTTGAATGAAATATTTCTTAAGTTTTCGTTTGAAATGAGAAATGTTTATATTTATTTGTATACCGGTGGTTTTTGTCCATATGGACAATCTCGAAGTCAATATTGTCTATGTCCTGTGATTTTGTCTCGTATAGTTTGTCTTCCGAGATATGTCTGAAAAGAGAAGTCATGTTTGTGACGTTGTTGATTCTAAGACTAGAAGATTCGAACAAAAGTTTCGATGTATTTTTATAGCCCTTAATTCATGAATTAAGAGATTTGTGAACAACTGAGTTGTTTCATATTACGCAAGTATGAAACAAAAATTCATATTGAAAACGGTGTTGTGGTGGACAATCAGCGACTTCCCTTCTTATGAAATGTTATCTCAATGGAGCGCATAGGAGACTAGCATGTCCATATTGTATGGATGATAGAGATTCGTTTCATCTAGTATATGGAAAGAAACTATGTTGTTTTGATTTTCATAGAAAATTTTCTCCCCGTTGATATAAAGTAAGAAAAGATAAGAAACATTTTCGAAAGACGTGGTACAGAAAGAAGAGGAATCGTGCATGCAAACACAGTTGCAGATTTATAAGAATTGGTGGAATGTAAAGGAGATCGTGGGCATCAAAAACCATAAGACCAAGGTCAATGGCATAACTAATAGAAACGTAGTATTTTTTGGAAACTACCATATTGGAAATAATTGACATTGCATCATAATTTGGATGTTATACATATTGAAAAAAACTTTTTTGAGAACATCATCAACATTGTTTTAGAATGTGACGAGAAAAACGAAGAATAACATACAATCAAGAAATATTGGAAGACAATATGTTGAAGATCTGAGTTGGAGTTACAAGATGGAAGGGCATCCATCCCGATATTCAGATTGTTTGAGCCAGTGAAAACCGCATTATTGAAGTGGTTAAAAGAAGGCGTTAAATTTCCAGATGAATATGCATCAAACAATGCTTGGTGTCGATATTGTGGGTTCGGGAGTAATTGGGTTGAAGAGTCATGATTGTCATGGTTTCATACAGTGACTCGTTCCAATTGCATTTGTTGAGCTATTACCACGAAACGTCCACGATGTGCTCTCCAGAATTACCTTGGAAAAAGTCATTTCCAACGGAAAATGAGCCATATCCAATGCATTTGGCCATTGAAAATGACTTTTTTTCTGTACTGTAGAGATTTCTCATTCCTTTTTAAAAAATTAAAAATTTGACATTTTAAGTGGATTTGGTGAACCACTCGGCCGAGAGGCCTGTCCACGGGTAGTTTGTTTCGCGTTTCTCCCATGTAAATATGAGTTGACATTTACTGTTTCGAGTGGATTGCTCAAGCAAATCCTGTGGAAGGATTTGATTTCTACGTAGTGATCGAGTGATCAACCGTTCCTGCTTGGGAGAATTCTCTAGAGGTTTTGAGAAATTTGCCTCAGTACGCTCGACCGAGCATTTATGGCACCTGGATTGAATGTTTTGTTAGGATATGTCTATTATGCTTTTTTTCGTGCAAGAAGTCTCCATATTTCTCAAATGTCTACTGCTTAATTACTATTACCTACAAAATCACAAAATGATAAAAAATACGTAAAAAAATAAATAATACAAAATGATATATAAAAATATGACAAATCATAAAGCAAATAAGTGTGATCAGCAGCATGCTTCTGAAAACAAATTCTCGAGATATTTAATGCAACATTCTTAAGAGTACGTCTTGTGCACTAAATGAGTTACAATATTGGCATACTCTACAACAATTTTTAGAGAGCAAAGACCGTAAATTTATTACTTATATGGACGAACTGACAACAACATAAACAATTATATTAGTAATACTGATAATTAAAATTTTAAATTAAAAATAAAATGATTGACTTTCAAGTGTAAATAAATCTTGTATTTTTAGAACAGAATCAGTTCTTCTAGACGTGTCCCAATAGCTTGGGACGGTTGTGTAATCCTCTTAATCATAGCCTTGCTCGTCTGTGTGCCCGAGGATTCATAAACGCATGTTTGTTTACCTTCTTCGCCGATTAGAATTAATCTTTTCTATGCATGTATCTAGACCACAAATTTCAATACCGTTAGTTCTTTCCCCATCCCCTACATCTCTAATTAAAATTAAATTTATTAAATAATTTTAATTAATTTAAGTTTATTTGAATAAAATAAAATATATTTGAATAATAAAATAAAATTATTCAAAACCCTACAACGAATCAGTAAAAACATTAGGCAAAAAAAGGGATGAGCTCGTTAGTAAAATATGACTCTTTGAAATAAAAGGAAAATTATAGGTTGGTTTCAATGTCGAACTTTCATGAATTTGCTCACTCTCATTGAAAGAAATATTTTGCTCACCGGGTTACCTATCAAAGGCCTATTTTTTTGGTTTCTCTCACAATCTTACTGTAGGATTGATTTCATTTGCGGAAACGTATTTTATCAACCGGAATTTTAGATCTAGTCATGTTCGGATTAGTTTTTACAGATTTCAACGACGAACAAATACAGAAACAATTTCAGGGTACCTGTAGCATTGAACGTGCAATCGTCGGATGTGAGGCTTGATGGTACAAGCCCTCTACGCGTATCCACGCCGAGATCGGGATTGCTTTGATGCGGGATTCGGAAGAACGAAAACTGTTTTTCGTTCGTCGGGTTTTTTTCTTTTCTAGCGGCTAGGTTTTTTTTGTCTTAGAATAGTGTGTATTTCCATACACATATTTGCATGTACATCTTATGTACTAACCCAAAAGAAAAAATCAAATACAATTATATTCTTCGGTGCTAGCGGATGAATATAACTGTATCCCACACTGATTGTCTAACAATCATAAGCAGATACCGAGACACTCGTATGTGTATGACCTCGTAGGTTCATCACTAAACTGGTAGTCAATTAGTCTCACTAATTAACTAATCGAGGTTGGCATCTAGCAACACTCCTCAACGACCATATAGTGTGAAGTAACATCCTTACTCTGTAGAACCATGGTAGAAGGATAATATTATTATTTCCCTCCGTCTTTACAGCTCCGGATAATCCTAGGACATGGTCTGACTGTCAAGTCCTAATAGATTATCAACTATGTTTCATGCCTAACATAACTGACTGGTGAATGATCGCAAGAAACTCTTTTCTTTTCTCATTCAAATGCCCTGGCCAAGGTCTTTTCAGTCATTATGTTGCTGACAACATAGAGCTCAAACTCTTTACCTAGAGTTGACGGATTCCATCTTGATCAATCACTAACTGCACAAGCATCTAATCATTCCCAATATCCTTTCAACTTATATCCCAAGACATAAGGTGTCCAGAATCAAAGAATGGTAGATAACTTGTCAGTTACTATGTTGATCTCAGGTCTAAGGAAATTATAATATTCCAATCCTTCGAGAGAAATTCCTATTGATAGTTCAATGGTAATGTAACCATTAGGGATTCTCCCTTTGGGTCTGTTCAATGATCACATCTCTATGTGCATCATCCATACATGTGATTTAGTAAAAGAGATCTACTAATTTCTATCAAATAGAAACCATCACATCCATGTTGATCTATCCGGATTACTAACGTCCAATTAGTTATCCTATGATCAAGAACGATTTAGATTAAGTTTTACCAAAACTTGACTCTCTTTATCATGATCTCTATCATGATGACAAGTTTCTAAACTTAATCATGGACTCTATCATACTAGCTATGAAAATATATACACATATATATTTACAAATATCATCAAAATGATAAAATAATGCCATTTCATTTATTTATAAGTGTTCAAAATACAAGACATAAAATAGTCCTTAAATAGTTACAACAGTTGCACTATTCCTAGAACTAATTCCAGCATGCCATGTCTTTCAATCGAATCTTCAACTTATGCTTATCAAACTCATTTGAACCAAACGCCTTTGTGAGTGGATCTGCTGCATTCTCTTTTCCTTCTGCCTTCTGGATTTGAACGTCCCCACGCTCAACGATTTTCATTATCACATGGTATTTCCGCAGAACATGCTTTGATCTTTTATGAGATCTTGGTTCCTTCGCATGGGCTATTGCCCCGGTATTATCACATAATAAAGGAACTGGTTCCTTTATCGAAGGCACCACACCAAGTTCAGTATGAACTTTCTCATCCAGACCGCTTCCTTAGCAGCTTCGCAAGCCGCTATGTATTCCGCTTCAGTAACCGAATCAGCTACAGTAGCTTGTTTGGAACTTTCCGAACACACCGCACCCCCATTGAGACAAAAGACATACCTTGATGTCGATCTGATGTCGTCCTTATCAGACATAAAGCTGGCATCCGTGAACCCTTCTAACTCCAAGTTAGAATCTCCATAAATTAGGAATTGGTATCTAGTCCTTCTCAAGTACTTGAGAATGGTTTTCATCAATTTCCAATGTTCCTCAACGGGATCTACCTGATACCGACTCGCTACACTTAGCGCGAAGGCTACATCAGGCCTCGTACATGTCATGGAATACATGATGGCTCCCACTGCGCTAGCATATGGGATCCTACTCATGCGTTCTCTCTCTTCTTGTGTCTGAGGACAATCCTCTTTGGAGAGAGTAATTCCAGTGCCTATCGGTAGATAGCCTCTCTTGGAATTTTCCATGTTATACCTCTTCATGATGGTACCAATGTACTGGGACTGCAATAGTCCGAGCAAACTCCTTGATCTATCTCTATAGATCTCTATTCCCAGAATATAGGTTGCTTCTCCCAGATCTTTCATGGAGAATTGTTCGGATAACCAGAACTTTGTCTCTTGCAACGCCGGAATGTCATTCCCTATGAGCAATATGTCATCCACATAAAGCACAAGGAAGACAACCGCACTCCCACTAAACTTTTTGTACACACAAGGCTCTTCTTCGCATCTAACAAAGTTGAACTCTTCAACTGCCTTGTTAAAGTGAATGTTCCAGGTTCGAGAAGCTTGCTTGAGTCCATAAATGGACCTCTGAAGCTTGCATACCATATGACTTTGAGTTGGCGACGTGAAACCCTCAGGTTGAGTCATGAAGACTTCTTCCTGGAGCTCTCCGTTAAGAAAAGCTGTTTTCACATCCATCTGCCAAATCTCATAGTCATGGAATGTCGCTATCGCAAGCAGAATCCGAATAGATTTGAGCATTGCCACAGGGGAGAACGTTTCTTCATAGTCAATACCTTCTCGTTGACTATACCCCTTGGCAACTAGACGAGCTTTATAGGTCTCTAACTGCCCGTCCGCTCCAATCTTTCTCTTGTAAACCCATTTACAACCTATCGGTCTGGAAAAGTGTGAAGAACCAACCAAAGTCCATACTTTGTTGATCTTCATAGATTCCATCTCGGATTCCATGGCTTTCCACCATTTCTCAGAATCAGGGCCTTGTATAGCCTCTTGGAAAGTCAAAGGGTCGTCATCTCTATGACCGACCACATCCTCTTGCACCATCAGATTAAGTCTGTCAGGTGCACGTCGAGAACATATTGACCTTCTCAAGGAAGCCTGTGTAGCAGGTTCAACCTGCACTGGGATATCTTCTTGGGCTTGTTCCTGAACAGGTTCCTGAACTTGTTCCTGAACGGGCACTGTCACTTCAACATTTGAAGATGAAGCGCCGGAGCCTAACACTATATCACTCAGCCAAAAACGCTCATTTGACATCTCATGTCAATGAGCTTGTGTTGGCTCATCGGATTCTTGAATCACGTCAAGAACTACTTCCCCACCATGAATTCCTTCATCAAGGAATTCCCTTTCAAGGAAGGTTGCCGTTCTGGCCACAAACACTTTGTGTTTAGACGGGTGGTAAAAATAATATCCCATAGTTTCCTTGGGATAACCTATGAATCTACATCTGTCAGACCTAGCATCAAGCTTGTCTCGCTGAAGTCTCTTAACGAAGGCCGGACATCCCCAAACCTTGATGTGTCTCGGGTTTGGCTTACGTCCTTTCCATATCTCATATGGAGTCTTCGAGACTGCTTTGGTGGGAACTTTGTTTAGCAGATAGGCAGTTGTTTCTAAAGCATAGCCCCATAAGTTCATTGGAAGATCAATGAACCCCATCATGGATCTCACCATATCTAATAAGGTTTGATTTCTCCTTTCGGATACACCATTATGTTGTGCTGTTTCGAGAGAAGTACACTGAGACAAAATCCCATTTAGCCTTAGATAATCGACAAATTCATGACTAAGATATCCACCGCCCTAGTCAGACCTCAACACCTTGATACTCTTTCCGGTTTGTTTCTCCACCTCACTACGGAATCTCTTGAACATTTCAAAAGATTCGGATTTGTGTTTCATCAAGAACACAAATCCATATCTCGACATATAATGAGTGAATGTGATGAAGTACGAATATCCACCCCTGGATTGAACCCTCATAGGTCCACATACATCAGTATGTACCAGTCCTAGGAGTTCTGTAGCTCTCCCTCCGGTTCCACTAAACGGAGATTTGGTCATCTTACCAGTGAGACAGGACTCACAAGTTGCATAAGATTCATAATCGAAATGGCCCAAAAGACCATCTTTATGCAACCTGTTTATCCTCTTCTCACCGATATGACCAAGTCTACAATGCCAAAGATACGTCTGTCTTTGACGATCATCTACTTTTCTCTTAAGGCCCGAAACATGCATGTTAATTTGTTCTACATTAACATCAGGTAAGATATACAGCCCTTGTTGTAAATAACCATTCACACAAAATTCATCACAATGATAAATAAAGCAAATGTTATTACTAAAAACTGTTCGAAATCCACGTCTATCAAGCATAGAAATAGAAATTATGTTCGAAACAAACTTAGGAACATAATAACAGTCGTCTAACAACAAGGTCTTGCCCGTAGGCATTACAAGGGAAATTGATCCTACGGCTAGTGCAGCAACACTTGTGCCATTTCCAACCTTCAGACTGAACTCTCTCTTCCTGAACCTCCTACTGATCCTCAGCCCCTGCAACATATTGCAGATGTTAAAACTGCTACCGGTATCCAATACCCATCTAGACGAATCAATAGTAGTTAAGGAAATCATGAAAACATTTTCCATGAGAATCTTACCTGGCTTCTTGCCCTTCAGAGACTGCAGGTATTCTTTGCAGTTCCTCTTCCAATGCCCCTTCTTCTTACAGAAGAAGCACTCAGCATCAGCTTGGTCAGATTTGCCCCTTTTGGCCTTGGGTATGGTCACACCACCCTTGGGCCCAAGGAGCTTCTTCTTGGGCTTTTTGTTGCCCTTGCCCTTCTTGGAAGAAGAGCCGACCATCATCACGGCACTATGTCCCTTAGACGTCTCAGACAATGACTGACTCTCATAGTCAACCAGTTGGATCAGCATCTCATGCAGATCCATGTCTATCTTGTTCATGTTAAAGTTAACAATGAACGGAGAGAACGTCTCATGCAATGACTGCAAGATCAGATCTTGAGATAACTCTTTGCCTAGTGTGCATCCCAACTTCATAAGCTGTTCAATAAGACTGATCATCTTACGAACATGGGGCCCCACCGGAGAGTTCACAGACAATCTGGACTTGAACAGAGCCTTCGACAACTGATATCTAGCCGTTTGGCTCTACGCACCGTACATCTTCTTAAGATGCTTAATGATAGCAGCAGGCTCCATATCCTCATGCTCGCGCTGGAGTTCTGAACTCATTGAGGCTATGATGATACACTTGGCAGTGTCAAGGCGATCCCTTTGCTCTACCCAAGCAATCAAGCCATCCACATCGTTATCAACAGGTTCTTTGATAGGGTTCTCGATCGAATCGAGTATCTTCTCCTGCTTGAGGACGATCGTAAGGTTACGGTACCAATCATCGAAATTTTCCCCAACAAGCTTGTGGGCATCGAGAATGGCAC
>CM071868.1:21071134-21081218 GCA_036759665.1 Gynandropsis gynandra | reverse complement strand
GATGAAGGAAAAGCCTAACGATAAACAATTTATCGTTTTAGAACTCAATTATTAATCAAAATTCTTAATTTTAATATAACTCTATATCGCATAGTCACCTGGTAGTCAGGTCATTCCTATCGATATAGACGACTTTTATCCTTCAGCTCATGGTCGGATATCAATTAAGTTTATGTCCCCCGGGTAGTCCAGGCGTTTATAGAAACTAATTGATTCCTCCCACTCGACATCTGATGTCATAGACGTATGAATCGAATTCTCGAACTACATGCCTCCTGGTAGTCAGGCCGTACCATGTAAACGAGAATTTATTCAAAAATGTCTACGGTGAAGGAAAAAAATTAACGATAAACAATTTATGGTTTAATAACTCAATTTATTAATACTTTAAAATTAAAATTCATTTAATTTTAATCTTAAAATTCGCGAAACAGTAAGGGTTTCAGAAAACCCTTTTCGGCGTCGTCGGCCTTCTCTCCCTCGACCCTAGCCGCCGCTCTCTCTCACGTCGATCCGCCTCCCCGACACCGCTCGAGACACTCTCGAACGGCCGCCCGTCGACATCTACCGCCAATCCTAAAGAGACGACGAACGAGAGTCGGGCGATCGGGAAGAATGGTTCTTGCGGGGTTCGCGCACGTTCGGGCAGCACCGTCGGCCGCTCCTAATGGCTGTGCTCCGTCGGTCGTCCCATGGGTTGTGCGTCGTCCCTCCACCAACACCAACGACGCTATCAAGGGCGGCTAGGGTTTTGGCCGCCGCTTTCGGGTTTCTCTTTCACACATCGCGTGAATTTCTGGTGCGCGCGCGCGTAGTGCGCGTGATTTTCACATTTTCGATCCTATTTTCATAGGAATTTGAAAAAACTAATCCTAAACATGCAGCCAGACGCTCTGGTACCACTGTAGGGTTGATTTCAATTGCGGAAACGTGTTTTATCAACCCGAATTTTAGATCTAGTCATGTTCGGATTAGTTTTTACAGATTTCAACGACGAACAAATACAGAAACAATTTCAGGGTACCTGTAGCGTTGAACGTGCAGTCGTCAGATGTGAGGCTTGATGGTACAAGCCCTCTAGGCGTATCCACGCCGAGATCGGGATTGTTTTGATGCGGGATTCGGAAGAACGAAAACTGTTTTTCGTTCTTCGGGTTTTTTTCTTTTCTGGCGGCTAGGTTTTTTTTGTCTTAGAATAGTGTGTTTTTGAAACCTCGTAATGCGTTTATTTAGAATTATTAACTTTTTAATAATTACGACTTAACCCCATAACTATTGAAATATTATATAATTGGCAAAATACTTTCACTCACGGTTTTTGTGAACTATCTCATGTGCACTCAAGCTCTTTCTTCTCATTTTTTAGTAACCACACATTATCTTCTAATACTTCTTGTGGTGTGAATGGAGCTAGGCGAACATGTCATCCTTTAAAATCGAAAGATTACTTGTTGGTGAACCCGTCATGTTGTGCTCAAGTATTGAAATCCAATGGTCATCCCAGCAATAGGTGGTCTGTATGCATTGGAACTACATCACATAATACCTTATCGTCGTACTTTCCAATGTTAAATTTAACATTCACCTCATGATGAACCATAGGTTCGCCATTGTCGATCAGTAACTACAATTTGCATGATTTGGGATGCTTGATGGTATTCAATCCCAAATTTTCTCAAAAAGAGATGCACTAGCCACGTTTTAAAAACTTTCTATGTCCACAATGATGCTACACACCTTGTTCAAGACAATCCCAAGTGTGTAGAAGATATTCTCTCTTTGCAGGATGACTTTTTTCTTTAACTTGTAGATTAACGCTCTATGTATTACTAAAAATCGCCCTTTACATCCTCGTATTCATCTAACTCATTATTTGAATTAGGTACATGCTTTGATTCGATGACTTATCATTTTCCAACGTATTTTTATATCCTCCATCATCTCGTATAATCATTTTTTTCTTGTTCGGACAATCTGGAGCAAAGTGACCTAGACCTTGACACTTGAAACAATAAGTATCTCGGTTTTATAAGGTTGTTTTGGTGGTAGTTGCTGGTTTATTTTGTGGTATCTCCATTTTGTGCTCAGCTTTGTGTCCTATGTTCGGTTTGTTAAATAAATTAGTTTCAAGCCGATAGTTAGACGAGTTATCGTACCTCTAGAATGTTTTACTCTTTCTCTTAAGTTATTTCTCGATCTTTACAGTCATATACAAGAAGTCGTCCATGTCCGCATAATGGAGAGTTTCCACACAGTCCTATGTGTCAAGGTTGAGACCACTTAGAAACTGATTCATTCATGACTCCCGATCCACCTCGATGTTCGCTCAAAACATCGGAAAGTCCATCTCCTTTTAGTAGTCATCTATGCTCTTACTACCTTGCACAAACGATTTAAACGTTGATTGATCTTTCGATGATGGTGAGAAAATACAAATCGATGTTGCATTAAGGTACGCATCCCATCCCAAGTGGTGATAGCATGATCTCCAAGACATCTACCTGAAAGCGTGAGTTGATCCCACCATGCCAGTGCGTAGTCGCTTAACTTGGCTGATGTCAATTTCACCTTCTTAAGTTCGGAGTATTGGTGGGAGTAAGGAAAATATTTATCTTCCATTCCCATTCCAAATAAGCTTATGTATCACGCCTACTAATGAATGTAGGAATCTCCATCTTGATGATTTTGATGTCATCGTCGATTTGATCTCTTGCTCGTTGGTTGTGCCTCATGGGATTGTCATACTCCCTGTCTAGCACCTCAGCATGCCATATGAGCTGTGTTTGGTCTCCTACATTGTGTCTGTTCACATGCTATCTCTTCCACCTAACCATATTGGAGGTTATTGGTAATGAATTTTTGCATCATATGTCTGAATTGATCCATCACCAATCTAAATTGTGATTGCAACTGAGTGGTTCTACCACCGTATGGTGGTTCGTCACGATGGTTGCTAGAACTAGATATTGGAAATATAAGAACATAAAATATGAAAAAAAGATGGACGAAGCTCACAATCTCTCATAAAAAGTGTTTCGCTCAATTTTTTCTCACACACTCGCCCATACTTTTCCTCGACTTCACCTCTTCGATTTAACTTATGAATGATAAGAAGTGAATTCTCGAAAATTTTAAAATAAATCTTGACGTTGTAAGTGCATAACGTTGAAACTACGTCTAAATTTCATAATCTACGATACTTCTATTTCGATCTAAGATTATTTTTGTTTATTTCCTACCGTTCTTTGTTTTGTTTGTTGTGATTTTTTTTTCTTCTTCTTCCTTTTTCTTTTTTCGTACTTTTCTTTTTCTTCCATTTTGTGGGTTTCCTTTTGTTTTTCTTCCTTATCCTTTCTTTCCCTTTTTTTTCTTTTGTAATCCTTTTCTTTTCTAAAAAGACAAAATAAAACTAAACTAAACTAGTACTGAATCAAATGACAAGAAAAAAATGAAGATTGATATTCTAACGCAAGAACGGGACTTTGATATCACTTGATATGAACCTAGAGCGATGTACTTTATTAGATGGATAGAAATAGATTAAAACCTTATAGCAACCCGAGTAGAACCTAGAATTTTTCTTTCCTTAAAAAGGACGTGAAAATCCCAGTTACAATCCGACTAGAAAATCCCATACTCAGTGAACGATACACCAAAACTTGAGATCTAGTGTTGATATGCCATTGAATACTTAAAATCTCTCCAAAAATTTGATAGGTTAATCTCAATAATTAGTAAGGAAAACACAATTTTTATTAATGAAAACTTAGTTAAAATGTTATACAATGAGTTTCTATTTATAAGGAGAAACAATAATAGAAATTGAATAAAATAAACCAACTTAATAAAACTCGGTAAAAGTGCACAATTGAGCGGTGTAACCACTCTGACAAACACAAAATAAGTTTTAAAGTAAAAATCTGCAAAATCTATGCTTGGTCGAGTCCTCCCATACTCGACCGAGCAGTCCAATCCTCTGAATGCTCTATTTGTCTTGAGAATTTGCTCGAATCGAGCGTTTCTCTACTCGACCGAGTGCCTTCAATTCCTCTAGTCTCTTACTCATCTCGACCTCTTCCACTTATAGATAATTCACATAAATCTCCATTAACGCCTCTTGATTCCCTTATGATACTTTTACAAGTTCTTTTGCAACCATTCGAGCGAATAAATTATGCATCTTCTTAGTTATAGCCCTTATGACCAGTTCGTGTGTTATTGGTATCTCGAACGGAGTCTCGTCCTCATAACTCTAGTCTCAATGATATATATGAGTCCCTTGGCTTAACGGTCCTTCCATCCGTCGAGTAAGCAACTTCATCTATGCACATAAATTTTACAAGTTAAACTTATAACAGCCAGGGTGGAAGTCTTGATGATTTTTTTTCCAAAATATTTTTCAAAAAAATCATTGAAAATCATTTCAAAACCTTTTCTCTAATATCACTTTGTAATTCTCCTAACCCAGAGCCACCATTAATACTCAGAACGTCCATCATCACCCTTTTGGCCACGTGTTCAACACACATTTTAAATTTTAAATAATACTTTAAGAAATATGTGAAAATTCAAATACATGTTCTCAAAATCGTCTTGAGACTTATTGTCCTTGGCAAAGTCCCACTAAACCCCAACCACAATAGCTTGAAATTTCCACCCAGTCTCCGAAGACTATGCTTGAAATTTCTTATAAAACATCGACCGACATAAAAACATAAAAAGGAACTGAAGAGATTAAAAAAATCCCAAATGAACACAAAGTATGATAGAGTGAAAATATTGTGATCAATCATTATAAATACCAATAACAAAAAGTTATCACCTTAATATCTATTTATATGTATATATCATTAAAAAGCATTATAAAATTCATCTTTAAATTTCGGGATGAACTTAAAATTCTAAATTTAGAAACAACTTAAAAATTCATCTCTAAATTTAAGATGGACCAAAACTATGATCTGAAAAGGAAACTATAAAAAAATTCGACCATAAATTTAGAGATGATCTAAAAATTCATCCATAATACATCTATAATTATTTTTTACATTATGGACGGATAAAAACATTTCTAAAATAAATTTTATGGAACTTTTTTTTCCTGAAAATTTTCTCTAAATTAATAGTTTTTATCCGAAAAAGATTTTACATATATCTCTTTCCCAAACCAAAAATATATATCATTGCTTACTCTCCTTTGGAGGGTCATGTTGCTCTTCGTCCTCCAACGTGTGCCCATTGTCATGTCTCGTCTATCTCTTCATCTAGGTCTTGAGTGCACACATGCTCATCACCCCACTCCCTCATATTCGAATGCATCCCCGGTTAGTCATCGATACTTCTTCATCACGGATGAAGAACTCGTTGTTGAAATTAAAAGAGGTCTCCGATAAAAAAATAAAGTTCAATGATATCATTGCCTCAGATTTGCTTCCTTGACTTGGTTTTCTTTAGGTAAAAAATTTGCTGACATTTATCTTCTTGTAAAATTCTTTATTGTTGAAATTTTAAACAACATTGAACTTTAGTTCTAATAAAAAATACTTATTTTAATTTTCTCTGTTATATTAATTTGCAATTACATCATTAGTAATTTGGAGTATATTTTTTTTAATGCTTATTCGCGTAAGAGCAATGTTATCTGTTTTTATATGAATTTAATTATATATAAGTATCTAAATCAGTTCTTATGTCTCATAAAAGTTACTTACTAACCAGAGAAGAATTGCCCGAGAAATATGAAGTGTGAACATCATTTCCGGTGTTTAAATAGTAATATTATGTTTCTTATCCAAGATCAATAGTATGTTGATGTGTTGCACATCCAACGCAAGGTTTGATTAATGGGAAAGAGCGTATATCTTGACTCTAGGCCAGAAAACGTAATGGACCAAAGATCTAAACTAATTTTCTGTTTATTAAAAATATAAAAAAAAACAAGCAAAAAAATGGTTCATATATATATATATTGTTGTTTTTCAGTGAACTTCAGCAACATGTATGTTGCTCATTTGAGTTCACCATCTCCATGCATTACGTAAATTGTGCAAACACAAATGTAAACTAACAAATCGAACAAAAATCACACTCAGAATGTAAGGATTTTGTGAGAAATGCGAGAGAGAAGTGAGAAAGATGAACACGAGCAAGAAGAATTTTTTGATAACTTCAATGCTTCATTAATCCGAATTTTCTTACATATATGTCTATTGGCATTATAAAACAACACACAAAACATGCTCAGAACTTCATTAAAATAATTTGTCCGTTAATTAGTATAATTAGTAATATTTGACTTAAACCAAGAACCCTTGTCCTCAGCAAAAACGACAACTTGCACATGCGGTTTTGGTGCAGATTCTTCAAACTTTTTCCGAGGCCTTCTCGTGCTTCTATGCCTCCGTCCTTGTCCTGAGCTTCTTCAATGAAACCTTTGTTGTATTCTTGTCGCCTGCTCCAGTCCGCATGATCAGATCCTCCTCATTATCTTGATTACTAAAGTCTGCAACTCGATCAGCCCCCGCGTCCCGTGCAGCCGCGTCTCGTGCAACGGTGTCCCGTGAAACTGCATCTTGTGCAACCGTGTCACAAGCAACCGCATCCCGTGCAACCACGTCTCGTGCAACCACGTCTCGGGTCGTGAGTTTGTCATGGGACAACCGGTCAACTCCTTGAATCTCCCTCTTGATATGTTTGTCCATGACTCCAAGCTTGTTCCTTAGTTCCTCAAAACGCTTAGTGCCCAAAGATTTAGTTAATATGTCTGCCACTTGATCCTCTCTAGCCACATGCTCCAATTTGATCTCATCATTGCTGACAACCTCCCTCACCACATGAAATTTGATCTGAATGTGCTTAGTACTCTTATGATCCACCGGATTCTTACCAATGGCTATAGTTGTTGTACTATCACAATGAATAACTAGGCCATCATTCATATCAAATCCAAGTTCTGAAAATAACCTCTGAAGGCATGCAGCATGGTTTGTGGCTGCACACAAGGCTGTGTATTTAGCCTCTGCAGTGGATTGGGTGATGATGGTCTACTTCTGTGTCCCCCAATTGACCATAGCACTCCCAATTGTGAAGCAGAACCCTGTGGTGCTCTTTGAGTCTTCCACACTACCAGCCAGATCAACATCAACATATCCAACTAACCTAGCATCCTCAACCTTCTGAAACCATAATCAATAGTTCATAGTTCCAGAGATGTACCTCAACACTCTCTTAGCTTCTTGCAAGCTCTTCTCTGTAGGCTTGGCATTGCTCCTGGATAGATAGGATGTAGAGAATGCCAAGTCCGGTCTTGTTGCTGACAGATAGAGCAAGCCTCCAACCATACTCTGGTACTTGGTTGGATCAGCTAGCTCATTCCCTCCTTCTGAATTCTTTCCATATGGTGATAGAGGTGTTGAGACGCTCTTGGAGTTTTGTATCCCAAACTTCTTCAATAACTGAGCTGCATACTTGGCTTGGTTCATGAAAATACCATCAGCCATGTAGCTAATTTCAAATCCCAGGAAGTACCTCAGCTTCCCAAGATTAGTCATCTCAAACTCTTTGTTTAACTTCCCTTTGAACCCCGTGATCAATCCCTCATCATTTCCTGAGATGATCAGATCATCTACATACAAGCATATGACCACTATTTTCTGGTTTTGCTCCTAGACATACATTGGAGCATCACATCCACTCCTCTTGCATCCTTACCTTGTGAAGAATGAGTCAATACAGTTGTACCAAGCCTTGGGAGCTTGCTTCAAACCATACAAAGCCTTCCTCAACTTCAAGACTTTGTCTTCCACTCGTTCAATAACATATCCTCGAGGCTGTTGTATGTAAACCTCCTCTTCAATTTCCCCATTTAGGAAAGAAAACTTAACATCCATTTGGTGGAGGCTCCATGCTTCCTGTGCTGCCACAGCAATCAGGGTCCGGATTGTGTCATGTCTGGACACAGGCGCAAAGGTTTCTGCATAGTCCAAGCCATGAGTCTGTTTGAACCCTCTTGCTACCAGTCTGGCCTTCAGCTTGTGCACATTCCCTAACTCATCAATTTTCACTTTGTATATCCATTTTACACTGATTACCTTATGCCCCTGTAGTAGCTCAGCAAGTTCTCATGTTTCATTCTTATTGATCATGTCAATTTCAGCATCCATGGCCTTCCTCCACTCACAGTATGCACCTGCTTCCTCAAAGGTCACTAGGTCTTCTACAGTTGAGTAACAACACTCATAGACTTGATTGGACTCTGTTTCAACTTGCTCAGCATCCTCATAGATATCTGAGAGCCTCCTCATCTGGTGTACAAGCCTTGATGAGTTGTTGTTCCCCTTTCTGCCCCCTCTGGAGTCAGATTGACTCAGCCTGAAAGGAACTAGGGTAAACTGTGACTAAATGCCTCTACTCCCTCCAAAGCCTTGTCCTTCATCAACCATGCCTTGGGGCGTCCTTTGTACTCGTTGTTCTCCTTGTTCTTGACTTAATGTAGTTGGATTGAAACTGGGAACTCCAATCTGTCTTTGATGTTCAGACTGAGTCCCCCAGTCCCAAGCCTTGTCTTCTTCAAAAATGATGTCTCTTGCAACATCCACCTTCCCTGTGTTCAGCTTAAGCACACGGTATCCTTTTCTCATGTGCTATATCCCATAAATATAGCCTTCTCAGACCAGTCGTCCAGCTTCTGCCTCTGTTGTGTTGGAACCTTTACATGGTAGAGACTTCCAAACACCCTCAAGTGGTTCACACTAGGCTTGTGACCACTCCACACTTCCAACGACGTCATGTTGTCCAATGCTCTTGTAGGGAGTCTGTTTTGAAGGTAGGCTGCTGTGAACATGCCTTCGGCCCAAAACTTGTTTGGAAGATTCTTTTCTTTTATTATGCTTCTGGTCATCTCCATGAGTGTCCTATTCCTCCTCTCCGCCATTCCATTTTGCTGAGGAGAATATGATACACTCAACTGCCTCTGAACTCCATGCTCTTCAAGAAAATCATTAAAGGGTTTGGAGTTGAACACTCCTCCCCTGTCTGACCTTAGTTTCTTCATCTTCTTCACAATCTGGTTTTCAACCAAACTTTTAAACTTCTTGACCATTGAGAGTGTGTCTGGCTTCAGCCTTAGGAAGGGCACCCAAAGTGTGTGAGTGATCATACATGAGTGTCAGCACATAGACACTTCCATCAAGAGATGGAGTCTGCATAGGGCCACACAAGTCTGTGTGTACCAGCTCTAAAATCTCCTTAGACTTTCCTTCTGATTCCTTTGGAAATTCTAGTCTGGTCTGCTTCCCTTGCACACATGCATTACAGAGCTCCTTCTCCACCTTGAAATTGGGTGGACCCTTCACCATTTCATGGCTCTGCAACTTCACTAGGTTGTTTAACCCAGCATGTCCAAACCTCTTCTGCCAGAGGTTTGACATATCACTCTCCATAGCTAGATAAGTTGCTTCCTCAATTACCTTCCACTTCAATGGATAAGCCTTCTTTACCATGGGTACCTCTGCTACCTTGGCCCCTCTCTTATCTCGGATCAGACACGCATTCTCCATAAACACCACACGGTAGCCATTCCTCACCATCTGTGGAACGCTCAGTAAATTTTTGTCTAGTCTGGGGACTAGAAACACCTCTTTGATCCTTCTCCTACCCTTCAAGGTCATCACCTCAATGTCACCCTTCCCTAATGGCTCTATTCTCCACTCTTATGGGCACCTTTACTGTCTTGTCCAGTGAGGTGAAATACCTCTCATCTCGGTTCATGTGGTTGGTGGCTCCACTGTCTATGAGCCACACATCCTTCTCATGTGTGGAATGAATTTCGTATATTGATTTCAAAAGGAGTTCACAAAGCCTTGGTCTAGAAGAAAATCCCGAAGTTCCGAATACCAAGTCCGAGGAGCTTGTTTGAGACCATATATTGCCTTGCTGAGTTTGCATATGTGGTGAGGACGATCATGATCAACAAAACCTGGAGGTTGTGCCATGTATACCTCTTCCGTGAGTTGCCCTTGAAGAAATGCATTGTTGACATCTAGTTGACGAAGACTCCAGCCGTTTGCAATTGCAATACTCAAAA
>CM071868.1:21035886-21050010 GCA_036759665.1 Gynandropsis gynandra | reverse complement strand
TGTCGAAATGGACAAATGGGTCGCAATGGCCGGAAGGGTCGCAATGGTCGAAATGGAAAAATGGGTCGCAAGGGTCGCAATGGTCGGAAGGGTCGCAATGTCCACATGGGTCGCAAGGATCGCAAGGGTTGCATGAGGCTCTGTGACCCTTGGACCCGTGCGACCCTTGTTCCTATGCGACCCTTGTACCTCTGCGACCGTTTGACCCCTGCGACAATGTACCAAATATTAAAAAAAACAATGTACCAAATGTTTACATCTACCAGTCCAAAAAAAAACAATGTACAACATGTTTACATCTACCAGTCCAAAAAAATAATGTACCAAATAACAAGTTAGTCTTCTTCGGGTTTCTAGATACGTTCTCCATTACTAGATATATCAACCGCCATCTTCTCACGCATAGAAGTAACATTGTTGTCGCAAATTAAGCGAAACACATTCCTCCTCATTAACGAGGCTTCTATGAATTTGTAGGAGAAAACACCACAGTCATTCCCACTTTGGTTCTGTAACAGACCTTCATAATATACATTCTTCTATTCATCTTCTCCAGAAGCCAAAGAAGGAAACCCTCCAAGAATGAGCATCTTGGGGACAACTTTTCTTATCTTCTCAATCACCGGATCGATATGCGTTTCCTTAAGGCTCATCTTGCAGTCGTATACCGTGATGCATCGGGTTTTGAAATCCGTTTTGATGGCTACCCAATGACATCCTACCCATCGATTTTTGTCCGATGGAATGTTTAGAACCGAGACAAAACCTTCATAATCACTAATTGGTGTCTTTGTACTTCTCAATGGATACTTGACATTCAAAAAATCACTAAGAATTTCTGGTAAAGTTTCCATATCCTCGTACATCCACAGCCAGAGCGTATGCATGAAAGCAACAGAACAAACGTAATAATTCTGATTCGCGTTGGGATCCAATGCCGAGCAAGAAGACAGCTCCATCAACGCCTCATCCAATTGCTGCAAAAAAATTAACACACAGGAATACATATGACACAAAACTCTGTGAGACTAAGGGTTTAAAGAAACTTACATCATTTTCAAGCCATACGTTGGCCTTTAATATAATCTCCTAGCCCCCGGGGAATATCTAGCTCAGATTTCCACCATCGCTCATGTCGAGGTGTCTTCAAGAACATATATAGCTTAGTCAACTTGCCACCGCTAGCGTCAAGGACCGTAGGAAATCGGGTTACCAAGCCCTTTATTAATCCCTTAGGAATCCACACAAACTCCTCTTCGCCTTCAGGTTCTTGAACCACTGTTCTTGCTCTTTTCGCCGGCAGAGGTTCAACATATGGCGCAGACTCCTTCGATAAAGGTCCAGCACCTGCATAAAATTTACCTCATTAAACATATGGCAACCAATGCGACCCATGCGACCAATGCGACCCATGCGACCAATGCGACCCATGAAACCCATGTGATCCATGCGACTCTAACGACCCTGCGGCTTATGCGACCCTACGACTCTAACGACCCTACGACTTATGTGACCCTACGACTTATATGTCTCGATGGAAATTGACACTCAAATGACCTTTTCACTAAATATTACTTACTTGGTAGAACGTCATCAACATTATTTAAAATCACATTCAAAAATTTTACTTTACAAAAATAAGAAACTAAACGTTTTTTTACTATTTAAATTTTATTCTCTCACTCTTTTTTCATACAATACAACACAATTTTATTGAATTTTTTTGAAAAAGAGAATCATTTTGCATTTTTTAAAATAAATTTCATTTTTAAAAAAATAATTTTTGACGTATTTGAATTTTCATACAATACAACATTAATTTAATTTTCCAAAATTTATGCTTTAATAAATTATATTTGTGAATACAATATATTTTTTAAAAAAATTTCACAACCTCCAAAAATTTTATTAATAATAATAATAATAATAATGATAATAATAATAATAATAATAATAATAATATAACTATTATATCTAATTCTAAAATATACCTTAATCTCAAATTACCATTATACCCTTAAAACCGTAATCCTGAAAAATCAATTTTTATTCTTCTCTTTTTCTTTCTCCGGACGCCATTTCTCCTTCTTCATCTCTTCTTCTCATTCTTCTTCGTTTTCTTCGCCCCCCCCCCCAATTCCCTTCTACCGCCGCCTCGCCTCACCTCCACCACCGTCTCGAACACAGTGCCATGTTCCTCGACAAAGCTGACCTAAAAACTCTAAACACGAATTAAACAGAAGCGCATCCAAGGGACATAAACAAAAGGAAATGGTTGATGAAGAAATCTCACCGTCCAAAACAATTCCAAAAACACCCATCCAACGATAGAGCTGAAGACACAGAAGGAGCGAGACAGACAGGGTAAATCAGATGGCTCCAGCAATCGGGGCAAACCAGCAATCGATGGCAACCCGAACGGCTGAGCACCGTACACGTCGCGAGAGTTCAAATCGAAGGGGAGAGAAGCTGCCACGTATTGCTGAGAGTTGAAAAGATGTATGATATGGATTTGAATATCCTAATATATATTTGAAACTTGATATTTTTAACGGGTTCGTAGGCTCGTGTGACCTGGCCCATTTGGATAATACAGTACACCGGGTCGGATTATCCTCTGGGTATAGGTAATGTCGGAATGCAATTCAGAATTACGATCAAAAGGGGACTTCTGTTTTGTCTTCGTTTTTCCCCTCTTAATTATCTATATTTTTATTTGTATTTATCCAAAAGAGGAACGTATGTTTTGTCTTCATTTTTCGCAACATATAATAATTTGGTTATATTCCTATAACATTTTAATACTTTTTTAGTGAAAACATTATTCAAGAGGACGAATTGATTGATAAATGAGATATTTTTTAAATTAATTATGTTCCAAGTTTTTTTAAATATTTTAAAAAATTTATGATTTTAATGGTTCACTAAATCTCTTTCCAATTTAGATATATTTTGTATCATCCATTTATTAGTTGAATTAATTTATGTTGAGTATTTGAATTTCGTTTTTTACGTTAGTTTTGGAAATATTTAATCTAATATATCTAAATCAAAATAAAATCATTTAAAAATTATAAGATAGTTTAAATCAATTTAAAAATTATAAGATAGTTTAAATCGAGGTATTTACATATGTTTTATATCTGATTGATTTTTCAAACTTCTAAAGGATATACAAATTATGATTTTTTGTATCAATATCTATCGTTTCATTTTATAAAAGAGATAAATTTATGAAGAAATTTGTTGCTTTTTTTAAAAGAGATGAAGAAATTTAAACACTTTTTAATTAATTAAATTCTGATGAATAAGCAAGAAAACCTTATCACTTCATGTGGAAGACAACGATATAAATCACATTTACATTCAAAAATTTCAGGCTAAATAAATTACATTATATCATGAAATGCTAAAATAGACATCACATCTAGGCATAAAGTGGAGAAAAGGAATATGTTCATTATAAAAAAATGTATTTAAGTGGCTCATGAGTCATGGTCAAAGTCTTTGTATACTCATTTCCCCAATAAATGTCTCAATAAATATCTCTTGTTTTTATGTTATAATTTGCAAAATACTTATTGATTCGTTCAAGGGGTGAATAGTCACTTCTTATATATTTTTTTGAAAAACATTTTTGAATTTTCTATTTATTATATATTTTTGTGATTTTAATTTTGACTAACATGAATATATTACATAAATAAGAATTCAAATTTTGGGTGAAAAAGACACAATAATCAAATTGTATCCAAAGATATAATAATTTTTTTTAGAATATTTGATAGAACATATAAACTCCTTTCAAATTGTAATATATATATATATATACTAGATTGTATTTGTGTTACGCGTAATGATATTTATATTTATAAAAAGTATTTTATATAATAACAATTGAAAAAAGTAATTTCTAATATAACATGACATTGTAGAATAAGTCAAACAAACCATAGAGATAACAATTATAAAAATGCTAAAAATTGACAAATTTGATTGAAGATATTCAATATAACAATTATATTGCATATAATGAAATATAATTATTATAGATGAATTTCTAGATATTGTAATGATTTTCAAATGTAATCTTCAAATACATATATGTTCATGATCATTTTTACAATAGTTCTATTAAATAATAATGACAATTTTACCCTTACGTCTAATGACTAAATCTAATATTAATCATTTTTCCCCTCTCTCTTCCCATTCCTCATTCTCAGTTGCAACTTGCCTCTTATCTTTTTTCTCTATCTCTTTTTTATTCCTCATTCTTTGACTACCAATTAACTCCATTATACTTTCATCGCATCCAAAAAAGTCTGCGCCGTTATCTTCACTGACCACCATAGAATGTTCTAAATCACCATTGGGATGAACGCTTACCAGAAGACGGTCGACACTCCATTGTAGATGGAGAGAGAAATCCACTCGACCACAACAATGGACTTCTCTTGCTTCGTTTTTCATTTTTGTTGTTCTAAGTCTTTTTTTGGTTATTTAAAATCTGTGAATGCAATAAAAATAGGATCGTAGTTTATAATTGTTATTTCAGGAAGCAGGACCGGCTCAACCAAAAAAAACATTGGAAAAGAGGCCCTGTGCCATAAAATTGAAATAGGCCCTTTTGTATTTTTTAACATACAATTATTCTAAATATTAATTATTTTTTTAAAATAATAGGCCCTAAATTTATTGAGGCCCTGTTCGAATGCTCTTGTCGAACATGGTCTGAACCACCCCTGTCAGGAAGTTGAGATATTTAAGGAAGCATGAATTCAAATAGAGGAGGACTGGAGGGAGTCAACGAGAAGACTAAGGAGAAGAAGGAGGAGTCAAAGTGAATCGAGCGGATTCAATGCTGAAGAGAGATCAGCATGACGGCGCGGCTGAAGAACCGAGAGTGGTTGCTGAGCCGAGGGAAGACAGATAAGTTGACCTGGAAAACAAAAATAAGGTTAACTATTTTGTGAAGTATCATCGGAGTACACGAAACAGAGAAAGAGAGAGTTCTAAAGTTTAGGTGTACTTAATTGGATACTGTACTGAGCAAAGAAATAGTTGAGGTTGTATTTACGTCCAACTTAGAGGGAGTTATCCGTGGAGGTCTTTAGTACATTGTATAAACTGGCAAGCGTACATAAAGATTGACAAGTAAATAAATGAATACTATTTGATATTTTCTGATCTCTTTGGTTATTGGTTTAACGGTCATATTCTACAAGTTTTCAATTGGTATCAGAGCAGGTAACCATCATTTAGAGTAAATCTAAAATCTGGTTGGAGATCCAAGAAGACGACTAAAATGGAAGGACCAAGAGATATGTATTCGTTTGGAAAACGTGTCATGTTAGACTCATCTAACTCTGGATACTGGAAAGTAAAGATGAGAGCGAGCATACGAGGAACTGACGAAGATGCTTGAAGTGCAGTTAAAAACGGATGGACACCACCAACTGTTATCGACGAAAATGGAAAAGAAAAGGAAAATCCATCAGATCAGTGGACACCTAGTGAAAAAAGGAGTTCAACGTTCAATGCAAAGGCCCTGACAGCTATCTTATCATCAGTAGATATAAATGAATTTCAACAGATTCAAGGGTGTAAATCTGCTAAGGAGGCATGGGATACACTAGAAACTATCCATGAAGGCACAACGAGTGTTAAGAGAACACGCCTAGATATATTGAAACACCAATTTGAGAAGCTGGAGATGGGAGAATATGAAAGTGTGAAAGAATTCAGCGGTCGGATGAATGCAATCGCAAACGAGGTAAGTGTACTTGGACAGAATTTGGATGATAAGAAACTTGTCAAAAAGCTACTGAGATGTCTTCCGAAGAAATTTCATGCACAGAAGGTTGCTATGAATATGTCCTAGCAGCATATGAATATGTCCTAGCAGCATATGAACTACAAGTTGTTTCAGAAAACACCAGGTTGGATAATATTGAAGAAAACATTGTGTTACTGACCCGAAAATTTGGAAAATTCATGAAGAGAAGGTCAGGAATGAAGAAACCATCAACCGAAGATGATGGATTCAAAAAGGAGAACAAATCTGGTTCTCAATGTCATGAGTGCAAAGGTTTTGGTCATTTTAAATCAGATTGCCATAGCATCACAAAAAGGAAAAATGTTTTGAAAAATCTCAGAGAAACATAGTGTTTTAAATGCAAGGGATTTGGTCACACAAAGAACGAATGTGCTGATAATAATCTGGTGAAAGGAAAATCGCTAATCATGCTTAGTGAATCTAGTTCTGAATCTGGAGAAGTGTTAGAAGAAGAACATTCAAGCTTTGTTGCTTTCATTGGCATTATTGACGAGGATGATAAAGAAAGTGAAAAAGATCAACTTGAAGAGGAAGATGAAGTTGATGTAGAGATGATATATAATGAGTGGATCAAGAGATGGGAAAGTTGAATGTTCAACCGATGAAAGAAAATGAGATTCTGGAAACTCAGATTCAGAACATGAAGAAAGAGGTACTTTCAAAAGAAGAGGAAGTGCACTTCGTCAAAAGGCAGCTAGAGGAGACAAATAAACAACTGAAGATGTTGTCAAATGGAACTGACAAATTGGATCACCTGCTTTCGATTGGAAAAATGAAAGGTGACAATCATGGAATCAGTTATGTTGGGAATACAAGCAAGACAGAAAACAAGTTTGTTTCTGGAGGAGATCTGAAAGAAAGTATGAAATGGAAAGAAAGACAGCTGACTCATAACGCTCCAAAGAACAGCCAGAACAGACAAAGTTTTGACAGAAAAAGAAATTGGAATGCTCACGATGTTGATTATAGACATAGAGAACAATATCAGAAATCCTACCATCACTACAATCAGAGAAGAAGTATGTCAACACAGAACCACGGACATCACAATTGGAGAACACATTATGGTAAGAATAGAAGGAGGAAATCTGTTGTCTATTATTTCTGTGGAATTAAGGGCCATAAGCAACGTACGTGCTACAAGAAACACGGGTATGATGCAAGTAAGTCCTCAAATGTAAAACAAATCTGGGTAAGGAAAAGTGAATTACATTCCAATGTTGCATACATTTCTGCCCAAAATGAAAAGACAAATACCTGGTACTTTGACAGTGGATGCTCAAGACACATGACAGGTAATAAAGAACTACTCTCAAAATTTGTTGAAATTAAGAATGCAGGGAGTGTAGTGTTTGGAGACGGGAACAAAGGAAAAATTCTTGGCAGAGGAGATCTCAATTCACCTGGACAACCAACATTGACAAATGTCCAATTTGTTACGGGTCTAACGGCTAACTTGATTAGCATCAGTCAACTTTGTGACAGTCATCACCAGGATAAGTTTACTAACAAAGAATGTTTAGTGATTAATTCTGATAATAAATGTGTGCTTACAGGGTCACGGTCTTCAAATAACTGTTACGTGAGGACTGAAGAGAAAATGTGCCTTAAAGCAACAGATGATGTATTATCACTGTGGCATCAGCGACTAGGACACGTAAACTACAGATCCTTTGTGAAACTGTCCAACTCTACAGCAGTAAGAGGTATACTAAGCTAAAGTTAGAAAAATCAGAAATGTGTAAACCTTGTCAGCTAGCTAAACAAATCAAAGTTCATCATAAACGTATGCCGGAAGTGAAGACAGAAAGGATTCTGGAACTGGTGCACATGGACTTGATGGGTCCAATGAGAACAGAGAGTTTCCGAGGAAAATGATATATCTTTGTCGTTGTAGATGATTTTTCTCGATACACTTGGGTAAAATTTCTAAGAGAAAAATCTGAAACGTTTGAGCTGTTTCATTTTCTGTTTCTTCAATTGAAAAATACTAAAGGTTGCATTGAGCGAATCAGGAGCGATCATGGAAAAGAATTCGAGAATGACGTATTTAATAAATTTTGTCAAAAGCATGGTATCATTCACGAATTCTCAGCACCCAAGACACCGCAGCAAAACGGAGTCGTTGAAAGGAAGAATAGGATATTCCAAGAAATGGCTCGAGCAATGCTGCATGGAAAGTCCATATCTATCAGATTTTGGGCAGAAACAGTAAACACAACATGTTACATCATTAATCGTGTATATCTTCGTCCATGTATGTCGAAAACACTATATGAGCTGTGGAAAGGTAAGAGTCCAAATTTGAGTTACTTTTATGTTTTTGGGTGCACTTGCTTTGTAGTGAACGATAGAGAATGCCTTGGTAAGTTTGACGCAAAAAGTGACGAGGGAATTTTTCTCGGTTATGGACATAACACAACTGCTTTTCGAATTTTCAACTTACGAACAAGGAAAGTTATTGAATCAGTAAATGTTGTGTTTGATGAGGATCATTCAACTGATAGTGTTATTTTTCCTTTTTCATCAGAAACTGTGCAAGAACAAACAGACTCAAATCATGAACATTCAAGTGCACCTGCTGACCATTATACGATTGAAAGTGAAACAGATGGAGATGCATCGGAACATGAAAGCCCTCGAACCAATATAGAGCAAATAACGGTACACAAAAATCACTCTATAGAGGATGTTATTGGTAATCTTGAGGATTGAATACGCACACGTAATAAACCACGAATAAACTATCATGACATGGTAAAATTTGCGTGTTTTACCTCACAAATAGAACCAAAGTGTGTTCGTGATGCGTTAGATGATGAATCCTGGATCAAAGCTATGCATGAGAAGTTAGAGCAATTTGTTCGAAATGATGTTTGGATTTTCGTCCCTAGACCCACCTGAATGTGATAGGCACAAAATGGGTGTTTAAAAACAAAACAAACGAGCAAGGTGAGATTTTCCGAATAAAGCGAGATTAGTTGCATAGGGTTATACTCAAGTAGAAGGAGTGGACTTCGATGAAACTTTTGCTCCAGTGGCTAGACTAGAATCAATTCATCTATTGCTTGGTGTTGCGTGTTTCTTTGGCTTCAAATTGTTTCAGATGGATGTGAAGAGCGCATTTCTCAATGGAATACTTCAAGAAGAAGTATATGTAGAACATCCAAAAGGATTTGAAGATCCACATAATCTAGAATATGTTTACAAGCTTAAGAAAGCCATGTACGGACTAAAACAAGCACCTCATGCTTGGTATGAAAGACTCACAAGCTTTCTTGTGCAGAACGGCTACAAAAGAGGGGAGTTGATAAAACATTGTTCATTCATGATTCAGATGGTATTTTATTGGTTATACAGATATACGTTGATGACATTGTATTTGGTTCGAAATCACAGGAAAAAGTGAACTGGTTTGTGGAAACTATGAAGAGGGAGTTTGAAATGAGCATGTTCGGAGAACTAAGCTACTTTCTTGGTCTACAAGTCAAACAACTCGACGACGGACTGTTTATTTCTCAAAGTAAATACGCCAGAAATCTGGTAAAAAGATTTAAACTAGATCACAGTAAATCGGCAAGTACCCCTATGTCAACAACAACAAAGTTGACAAGAGATGCAGATGGTGAAGATGTTGAGGTTAAATTATACAGAAGCATGATTGGTAGTCTTCTTTATCTCACTGCAAGTAGACCTGATTTGTGTTTAAGTGTAGGGATTTGTGCCAGATATCAAGCTAAACCAAAGAAATCCCATTTGCATGTTGTTAAGCGAATTATCAAATATGGCAAAGGTACTGCAGAGTATGGCATATTATATTCCAAAGATACTAATTGTGAACTTGCAGGTTTCAATGATGCTGATTGGGGAGGAAATGCGGATGATCGTAAAAGTACATCTGGAGGTTGTTTCTTTCTCGGAAACAATTTAGTTTCATGGCACAGGAAAAAGCAAAATTCGACATCTTTTTCTACTGCTGAGGCTGAATACATTGCTTTGGGAAGTTGTTGCATTCAATTGATATGGATAAACCAAATGCTTATGGACTACGGTATGAAATCTGGAACTTTTACTGCATGGTGTGATAATACTAGTGCTATAGACATTTCAAAAATCATGTTCAACATTCTACAACTAAACATATACAAATAAGACATCATTTTCTGAGAGAAAAAGTTGAGCAGAAACAAATGAAAGTGGAATATGTGCCTACGGAACGTCAGCTCGCGGATATTTTTACAAAACCCCTGGATTTAAATCTGTTTATGTTTGTGAGCTTTGATCGTTTCTTGCTTATTACATTGGTGAAATTATGTTTTGGAGTGTTTGATGATCTTACGAAGAAGAGGGAAATTACTGCAATGTCTGCTTGATTTAAGTACACTTAAATGATCCTTGTTCTGTGTCTAAACATTGTTTCTATATCTGAAAGCTACAGTTTTTTTTATGATATAAGTGCACTTAAAACTCTACTTACTCCTATGACAACTTTTATGCGCATTAATATGCAAAAAATAAGATGTGTTTGTCATGAGTATATGCTCGGGTCTAAGTTGGGAGATATTCAGTTTCAGTTATAACGTCCTATGACACAAAGCCAAAAACTTGTGCTTAAATACTCCACTATGTGTGCATAAGAGTATACCTAAAAAAGGTAGTTAAGGAGCTTGTTATATGAACAAAAGAATATCTAAACAACGTCCTTGAAGCTGTAAATGAGTGGTTTGAATAAAAAAAGAGAAGAAAAGAAAAGGAAACAATGATAAAAAGAAATGCAATAGAACATATTGTTTTAAGTGGAGAACAATTTTCAGTAAGTGTACTTAAACTATCAGCCGTTTACAGTTTTTGACTAATTCTTAACAATCTGATTCTGCTTTGATTCTGTTCATCATGTTTTATGTCAAGAAGTTCACATTGATCTGACGAGTAATAACTGCACTTGAGTGTTTTTCTCTTTCAAATTGACCGGCAATTTTTTTAATGTGATGGGATGTTTTTGTGGGCTAATGTGAGTGGTGCAGTAAATTCAAATTTTTCAAAATTCCTAAATTTTCTCTGCAACTGCACTTAACTCCTATTAAGCCGCTCTATTTCACATTTTGCTTTCATCTCTGAAACCCTAACCCATCTCTCTCGAGAAAAAGAGCAGTAGTCTTTCCTTTTGCAGATTCTTCTTCCAAACAAAAATGCAGACTCGTAGCACAAATTTCGGCCTAAGTGCAGACGACATTCTCCTGGTTGATGACCAGGAAGTAAGGATGGGGGATTTGGTATTTACACGAAATCCTTCTCGTGTCAATGGTCGTCGTTACAAGGTGATGGCTACAAAATTTTTTGCACCAAACAAACGTGAGAATCTGAGGCCCTGCGCATCTTCCATGGTCCACCTTCGTACATATCCTGATAGCGACATCAGGGTCCCCTTCGCCTCGACCCCATAGAATGATCCACATACATATTCCATGAGCCAAGGAATATGTCTACTTCAACACCACCACGAGATACCTGTACTACCTCGGTTCCTCTACTGAGTGCTGCTCTGTCCACCATCCCATCACCACCGGAGTCTACTGAGAGACCTGTTCCGGCATCTGGTGCACAATCTTCTGTGTCTTCACGACGAGGTACCCCTCTCTCTGTTTCGAAAGCCTATTCCTACAAAATGTACAAGGAATCCTATCTGAGTAGGCTTAGAACCCTTAAGGCAAGGGAGATTTTCTCTGGGAGAGGACTTAGCGTGCATCAATTTCAGCATTTATCTGTGTGGGACTTACTGGTCAACAGGAAGTTGACAAACACAGTCACCACGGTGACCCCTGTGTGTAAGGAACTCATCTATGAGTTCTATGCGAATCTCGCTCCTGAGATTGAAGAGCCAGGATCTGCTCAATTTGGCACCACGTATGTTCGTGGTCGTGTATTTAAGTTTAGTGCAGAGGTAATAAACGAGTTTCTGGGGATTCTGCATATTCCGGTTACTCGGGCCAAGGAACTTCAGCTGGACCTAGATATGGATGTTGTCACAAAGAAGCTGACAGAGGGTAGGTTAAGTTCATGGCCAGGGCAGATTCCAAACTCCAAACTTCAATGGGAGTATGCACTGCTGAATAAAATTTCACGCACGAACTGGGTGCCGAACAAGAAATCCGGCGCGATAAGGCAGGATACAGCAGTTTTTCTCTACTGCTTGAAGAATGATATTCCCATCAATTTTGGGAAAGTATTTTTGGACTTAATTGTTGGATTGAGTTATCTAACTCCACAAAGTTCATTCTTCCATTCCCATGTCTGATTCAGAACATTTTGGTTCAACAAGCGTCCGATATAGTTAGGAAAGATGAGGTTCGAGAGAATACTCCACCATGGATTATCTTGGAAAAGCGATATATGGCGAAGATGCCATTTGCTTCGACAGCTGGAACTTCCAAGAATAGCACAGTTCAGGAGTTTACTGAACTGAGACGAACCTTAAGTGCAACATTAAGTGCAGTGCTCCGAACCATTGATGGACTGATCTTGCGTTTTCAGAGTAATCAAGTACACTTATATTATTGTATGATTTGTTTCTGATTATATTGTGCCTAATCTAGTTTGAAATCTTATCACATAAACATGGGGAGAAATGCAGAATAACGAGGAAGATGTGGATGAAGAGATTCGGGAGGAATCTTCTTCAAGGAGGAGCAAAGGAAAACGGAAGAGGAACTGATGTGTTCTCATATGTTCTTTATTTTATTTTAAGTGCATTTAAAGACAATTTCTTAAGTGTACTTAATGTTTACTTTTCCATGCTTGAACTTAAAAATGGTCTGGACTTAGTTGCATGAATCCATTTTAGGTTGTGTGATCTCGTATTGTGACTGTTCTGTGCCTGAATGATTTTATTGCATTATTTTGAATTCTATATGATTGATTAACGTATGTTTTTGTGATAAGAATTCAAAGAGGGAGATTGTGAATGCAATAAAAATAGGATCGTAGTTTATAATTGTTATTTCAGGAAGTTGAGATATTTAAGGAAGCATGAATTCAAATCGAGGAGGACTGGAGGGAGTCAACGAGAAGACTAAGGAGAAGAAGGAGGAGTTAAAGTGAATCGAGCGGATTCAATGCTTAAGAGATATCAGCATGACGGCGCGGCTGGAGAACCGGGAGTGGTTGCTGAGCCGAGGGAAGATAGATAAGTTGACCTGGAAAACAAAAATAAGGTTAACAATTCTGTGAAGTATCATCGGAGTACACGAAACAGAGAAAGAGAGAGTTCTAAAGTTTAGGTGTACTTAATTGGATACTGTACTGAGCAAATAAACAGTTGAGGTTGTATTTACGTCTAACTCAGGGGGAGTTATCCGTGGAGGTCTTTAGTACATTGTATAACTGGCAAGTGTACTTAAAGATTGACAAGTAAATAAACGAATATTGTTTGATATTTTCTGATCTCTTTGGTTATTGGTTTAACTGTCATCTTCTACATGTTTTCAAAATCGATCATATGGTTGGCGATAGGAGTAACCGAGCATCCACATGTTAGGCTTTTTAAGGCAAAAAAAATATCGGAGGGTTAGTATTGAATGCAAGTCTTCGGAAAAATAAACATTGATTCAACACTCGTTGGTTTTACACTTAAGTATTTTTTTTATGAATTGATTGTCGAAATTTTAACACGTTTATTTTTTATTATTCTCCACGCATTATGATTTATAATATATATATATGTATATATATATATTATTTTTTTCAATTCCATGCATAAATTATCATATTATCAGGCATTAGTAATTTTTATTTTTTTATTTTTTAATTTCTTTTGAAAAACATAAAAAAATCTATATTAATAATAGACACGATCATTGTTGCAACTTATTATTTATCTAATTAAATATAATTATGATACTTTTTAGAGTTAACAATATTGCAATTCACATTACATCTTTTTAAAATTAAAATTCATGCACACATGCATACTAATAAAATATATATTTATTTAAAGTTTTTGACAAACATTTAGGTTTGGGGGATTATCAAAAATACCCCTATAGGGCTAAAGTGCTTCAAAAATACCCTTGACTGAAAAAAAAAAGTTTCAACTTCAAATCTACCCTTAAAATATTGATAATCTCATATTACCCTTGACGACAATTTTTCTCTCTCCTCTAAAACACCTCTAATTCTCGCGCGAAAATTACTGTTCCCCCACACCACAACAGATTCGGCGAGAGTAGCTTGCAATCGGCATCAGATTCGCTGTCAATAGGTTGAAATCCTTTGTTGTCAACAAAGAA
>CM071868.1:20973162-21026702 GCA_036759665.1 Gynandropsis gynandra | reverse complement strand
CACTGAGACAACCGACTCTTGCGACTCAATCGACTCACTGAGACTCAACCGACTCATTGACACTCACACCATTTCAAATCAATAAACCATTTTGGGACTCGACATCCTCCAAAACCCTAGAAATCGATCTACTTACACTTATTGACGCCATTGAAGATTGACTCGTGCTCTCTTCTCCACCGCTGCTGATTCTAGCCATTTCCTTCTTGCCAACTTCGAATCGATCCCTCTCAAGTTCGAAATCACTTGTTCTTTCTTGGCTTTTACTCTCCCAGAATGCGGGTTTGGCTTTTACTCTCCCAGAATACGGGTTTTCTCACGTTCGAAAATTAAAGGTAAATTTGTCTTTTCTCCAGTTTTTTTCGATTAAATAATTATTTTAGGGAAGGGTATTTTTGAAGCGTTTTAGCCCTACGAGGGTATATCTGATATTCCGCCTTTAGGTTTATGGCAAGAGATTTTGTAGCGCATTTATTCAAAATTAACAACAAAATTCTAAAAAATATAAAAAAAATTTCTAAATATCACAATATCTTGAAAATAGAAAAATCGAACCAATCTAAAATGGGTTAAGAAATATAGGTTATGAGTTCTAAAAAAACCACAAAATTTACTCATAATTTATATATTTAATATATATATATATATATATATATATTCTCTAAATATATATATATTAAATTATAAAATGTCAAATATTAATTTTAAATGACTTTTACAATACAATAATCAGTTTTGAGAGAGAGAAATATGAATGTTGACGGTAATTTAGGATCATATCGAAAAAAATGTAGAAACAAATAATTTACAAAAAATTTAATCAAATTAATTCATCAATAAACATAAAAATAAATTAAGTAACTCATGCATTTTAGATATGATCTAAATATAATCAAGTTTTAATTTATAATCTAAACTAGACATTCTGCAAAGATTCAGACTCTGTAGTACTAGGATCGAGCATATGGACTAATTGCACTTTAATATAATGGTCACGAAAACTAGTGTCATGAAAAGATATAGTATGTGTGTATATGAATAGATAATTTAATCTAAACTACTATTTATGTACGAGTTGAGATGGTGTTGTTAGTCTAGAATACTGTTTTTATATATGCAAACTAGCTAAAGACTTCAGAATTATCGTTCTTACTCGTTCGGAGAATTCATCATCTTAAGTGGATTTACCTACTCTCGCAGTGCAAATCTGGATATACCTACTCTCGTAGTGTAAACCTTATCTGAGTGTATAGCCTATCGACATTTCCGCCTAATAACCTATACATCGAACGTAGTTTATGAATCTACCTACTCTCATAGTGCAGACTCCTATGCAATATCCAGACCAATGCGCGATGACCTATACATTGAATACATTATCACACGATATTCTCGATCCTAGATAGATTAGATCTAGTCTAATTCGATGTCTCCATATGAACCAAACCAGTTGACAACCGATTTACGGGATCCTTCATCAGTTGAAAGAGTAAAAAGATGCAATAGATGATTGAATTAAGAAAAATAATATTCTAATTTAATATAATAAGATCACATACACAATATTCTAATCTACAGCGAGATCAAACCTATAGATCCACATCATTGAACTAAATTACAAATAAAAACGAGAAACGAAAAAAGTTAGCAAGGCTCAGTCGATCTATCTCGATCTGTTGCAGTCATGATCTCGCTTCTATCGGCTTGTTCACGTCATCTAGCTCTTGATATGATTCGAATAGTTTCTTCACTCCTCTAGCACGATAAGTGTTTCTCACATTTGGTTGCATTAGAGTTTCTTTCGACGCCCAAATCCATCCTCCTTCTACTTCTTTTTCAAAAAATTGTCTCTATAATATTGAATAGATAAGCATCCCTTTTTTAAACAATTCAAAATTTGAATTTTTAAGTGGATTCGATAAATATCTTGGCCAAGAAAGTCATCGTTCGGACCGAGCGCTTGGTTGTTTTTCGCTTCTCTTGTGGAAGTAGGAACAATTTTGATTGAATCAGATGGATTGTTCGGTCGAGCACAAGACCTCTCGGGTCGACTGAATCCTCTTGACCAAAAAGACACTTTCCAATTTAGGAATGCTCGGTCGGGTAATCTTTCGCTTGGGTCGAGCTAATCCACTAGAACAACAGGATATCTCTCGATGCATGGACGCTAGGTCGAGTAACCATCCGCTCAGGTTTAGCGAATCCAACAAATTATTTTTTAGGTTTTGCAATGACTGATGAATGATTGGTCTACTCGAGCGAAATCTCTAGAACATAGAATATACTTTAGTACGATCGGCCCGAGCATATAGAGCGTTCGAGTCAAGCGTTTCCGGATTTATCTCGAATGCATGTTCTCGTGCCGAAATTTTCCATGTTTCTCCTAAATGTGTTTTAGGATCCTTATTATTTGTAAGATCACAAAATGACCCATAAAAGGTGTAAAAAATAACTAAAAAGTTGCAAAACATCAAAAGAAACCTACGACAAATTATAAATGAAATAAGTGGTGATTAGTATTCTAGTAATTGAGTAACATGTAATTATATAGTCATGGCACGCATGCTTTTACACATTTACAATATTTAGAATTTAATATTATAAGTTATTAATTAATATGAATCTAAAAATTTCAAAAATACTTTTATTTAGATTTTTTTGTGAAATTGCATTCGTAATATATTGGAATTAAAGAATATAAAATATAGCTTCAATCTAATAAAAAAGGTATCTGTATTTTTCGATTGTAGAAACAAATCCTTTAAATTTTAAAAGTAACAATAATCACTTATCCTTAAAAATCAAAGTAATAGTTAATAAAATTTTGCTAATTGATTTAACATTAAATTAAATTTAGAGAAATGTTGTGATTGCCGTAAAAAGAAAATAAGAGAAACACACTACTATTGGACTCATGAATTTATAAGAAGTTCTTTTTATAAACAAAATATGAAACAACAAAAAAGACTAAAACATAAATAGATGATAAGATTGTTAGCAGAATGGTTAAATTAGTGAATTATGATCAATTAAATTCTCAATTCTAAAGTGGTCACACGAGTTCTTGTTTATAAATTATGTGATACTAATTAGTTGAAAATTACATTCTTTAAGCATCAAAGGGGAACAACTAATAAAATTGTGAAAAAAGAACCATTTTGATAGCAAATTTCAGTTCTAAATTAGGAAAAAGGTTTTATCCATGAAAAAAATCCATTTTGTTTAGATTGTCCTTTATTATTGACACTAAAAAATGAATCCGCGCGATGCTTAAACTTTTATCGATTTTCTATAATAAAATTGGATTCATATGTTACATATAGATCGTCATATCAGATACACTAAAAAAGAATGAAAGAATAATTCATCAAATGAAGAACATGAATATTCTAGCTTTAAACATTTCCATATGTTCTCGTATTTAGTTCATATATGAGAGTAGTTGAAATAAATTAGAGGTGTTTGAAATAATATTGTAATTTGAAATTTTAAATCGTAGACATGATAAGGTTAAATTAGCATCGACGGTATATATATAATATGTTATGATATATTAATGAATAGTAGTTGATATGTTATAGTAATGATCGGAAAAAATGTTGGATTTACGCCAATGACGAACTCGATTCCTTTCTTCACAATTGTTTTGGGAATATATAGTTGCGAATGAGACCTCAATCTAAATATTTATTAATAAATAGTAAATTAATTACATATATATTATTTAAAACATGAATTATACTAAATATGAGATTACTATTTTTTTATATTTTTCTAATGTGTTTGATAAGTCATTGAATATGTCATCATAATCAACGTTTGTTATGAGTGATTGTTATGTGAAACTTTCATTGAGATCCAAGATTCTCAATCCATGCACTAAAGTAACTATTGAACTTTGAGCTTCGCTTAGAAGGTTTTTTATGTCATTACTTGTATTTTTTTCATATAATGAATATATCACTTAGAGATCTCTAGAACTTTGAGTTTCGTACATACAGTTTTGATGTTCTCTATCATCTCTTTTCAGAATAAAGTGTGATACGTTATTAAGAAATAACCCACGATAGAATGAATACATAAATTATCATAACTGAGTTGTTTTATATATATAGTAATGACATTTGATCTAAAGACCATATGAACTTGGTTGACAACTGTAGTTATAGACAGGTTTTAATATATTATCAAATTTTAAATTTAATAGACAATTTTAAAAATAAATTCATTTATATGTTTTCATCTATCTAAACCTTCCAAAATTTTAAAATAAAAATTTTATTATTTATAATAGTTGGATTAACATCAATATAAATTCAATAGATTAACTTTTTATCAAACTAAATTCGGGTGTATATTTGATTAACACCAAAACTAAATTCAATTATTTTAAATATATCTAATCAAATTAAATTACTATTAAAATACCTTGTAATTCTTGTAATTATTCTTGTAATTCTTCTTGTAATTCTTGAATTAGTTTAGGATTAGTTAGAATTAATTAGTGATTTTAGTTTAGGATTAGTTAGAAATTTTTGTTATAAATATAATATGTAAAAGAGGATATTATATTCAATTTTTTTGATATCAATAAAGAATAAATTTTTTTCCCTATTTTTCTGCTAAAATGGTATCAGAACAGGGTAAATAAACCCTATTTTTTTCCCTTTCCCGTCTTCTTCATTCACTGGTTACTATTCACTGGTTCTTCACCTTCCCGACGGACTCATCCCGTCGGTGTCTTCTCCTTCCCGACGGAATTGCATCCCGTCGGTGCCTTCTCCTTCTCGATGGACTCTCATCACGTCGGTGTCTTCTTCTTCTCGCCGGACCAATTCTTCCCGTCGGTCTCTTGTGTTGACAGATTTCCGTCGGTTTCAATTTCGATCGATCGGCGGCTCAATCTTTCCGGCGGAGATTCATCTTTACAGCATGCTCTGTTGATTCGGCGGAGACTCACCTCAATACAGGCGTGTTCTATCGACCGGCGGACCTGCATCCTCCTTCCGGTGTGCCTATCATAGCCGGTTCATCTTTTTTTTCGCCGGACCTGCATTTTTACCGTCGGTATCTTCTTATCTTTGTTTACCTAAGAAATTGATTTTGTCTTTGCTCGGTGATTGTTCGGTGATTGTCGGAGTTATCGGTTCAGTGATTGTTTCGGTGATTCCTTGTTCGGTGATTGTTTCAGTTGATTCGAACTTGTGTCTCCTTAAGGTTTCAGTCGATTGATTCAGTTCGGTGATTCCTTCTATTCCCGTCGGAATCTTCTCCCGACGGTGTATTCTCATTTTCCCTTCATTATTCGATACGTCGGTGTCTCTTTTACTTCTCGTCGGATTCTTGTCCCGACGGTGCTTTCCGCTGCACTATTTCTTTACTGATTCAATACGGTCATTCGAATCAGTGGATCTTTAGTTTCTTGCCGATTTCAGTTCGGGGATTCTTTCAAATCGGTCCAAATTGTTTCTGTCAAGATTGTTTCGATTGCATCAATTTGATCATTCGAAATGTCGACTTCAAACACAAACCTAAACACTGATCCTTATAAAAACCCCTTGTATCTACACATACAAGACACAAACTGTGTCCTACTTGTATCCGAAAACTCACCGGAGAACTCAATTTCAATACATGGAGACGATCGGTGGAGATGGCACTCAACGGCAGAAACAAGCTCGGATTTGTGTGTGGTAAGGTTTCTGAACCACCTGTTGATGATGTTGAGTATGATACTTGGCATCGATGCAATGATATTATATGTTCTTGAATAATAAATTCGGTATCCAAGGACATTGGTGAGAGTATTGTGCATATGAGTACTGCTAGTGCAATATGGAAGAATTTGCATGAGAGGTTTTGCCAGAGTAATATACCTCGTATTTTTGGTTTAGAAATCGAGCTACAGAACCTTAGGCAAGGAGCATTAGATTTGAATGCATACTATACCCGTTTGATAACCCTTTGGCAAGAACTAAAGTCTTTAGAGGAAAACCCAAGCTGTTCTTGTTCAAAATGTGTTTGCAACATTAACAAGACTTTGTCAGATCGTGAGGAAAGGAGATATCTGATAAAATTTCTCATGGGACTTAATGATTCTTTCACCTTAGTTCGTAGACAAATACTTCTCATGGACCCTCTACCATCGGTTTCTAAAGCCTTCAACTTAGTCATCCAAGATAAGCAACAGAGAGGTATCATGCCATCCCCCAATGCTTTAATTTTCCAAACTACCTCATCTAATCCTATAAACCCTACACCCTCTAGCCATTCTTTTAGACCAAAAGGAAATCCTAATACTAAACCTCGTCCTTTTTGTTCACATTGTGGGCTTCATGGTTTTCTAATAAACAAGTGTTACAAGTTGTATGGTTATCCCGCCGGATATAAACCTCAAAACCCAAATTCTTTTCAACCAAGACCTCCTCTTTCCCAGACATATACATCTAGGGTCAACAACCTTATCCAAGAATCCAATCCATCCTCTTGCAACAACAACGATCAGAACCTTTCTCTGTTTTCCAAACAACAATTGGATCAAGTCGTTGCGCATCTTCAATCCATGAACAACATCAAGAATCCATCTGCTCCATCTGCCACTCATAGTGCTCCATCTCAATCCATTACTCCAAATATAGGTATTCCTATAAATTCTTTATATTTTTATTTATCTTTAAACGAAAATCATGATATGAATAAAAATTCATAGATCATAGACTCGGGGGCTAGTAGTCATGTTTGCAGCAATTTGTCTTCTTTCACTGATATAAAACCTCTAAACAATATTTCTGTCATCCTACCAAATGGAACATGTCTACCGGTTTCTTATATAGGAACAGTAAAAATAAACAATCTCTTGACACTTCATTCCGTACTTTATATTCCAACATTTTCCTTCAATCTAATTAGTGTTAGTCTTCTCCTTCAAAATTCTAATCTCAATGTTCTTTTCAATATCACCTCTTGCATCATACAAGACCCTATTCGGGGCTTGATGATTGGGAAGGATAAAGCCTCTCACAATCTCTATATTCTGGATCATTCTCCCACCCCAATCCTTGTTGTCCAGATTCCTCTTCTATTTGGCACAACAGACTGGGACATCTATCTTTTTCAAAAATTCAGTATCTTTCTTCGCAATCCTTCATAAAATCCTCTCCCGTAGACAATTCTCATCATTATAAAATCTATCCTCAAGCAAAACAGCGACGTTTACCTTTTACTTCCAATAATAATAAATCTAATACAATCTTTGATCTTATACACATGGATATATGGGGACCTTTCACAATTGAATCAACTGATGGTTTTTGATATTTCCTTACATTAATGGATGATTGTTCTAGATGCACATGGATTTATTTTTTAAAACAAAAATCTGATGTTAAAACCATCTTTCTTGAATATTTAAAATACATGGAAACTCAATTTAAAATGTCGATTAAGGCAGTTAGATCTGATAATGCATATGAACTCCAATTCAACAAATTGTTTGCTAGTAAAGGGATTTCACATTTTCATTCATGTGCATATACTCCTCAACAGAATTCTGTAGTTGAACGTAAGCATCAACATATACTAAATGTAGCTAGAGCTTTATTATTTCAATATAACATACTTATACAATATTGGAATGATTGTATCTCTACTGATGTCTACTTAATAAATAGGACTCCAGCAGTAATCTTAAATAACAAAATTCCTTTTGAAATTATTCATGGAAAACCTCCCACATATGAACATTTAAAAACTTTGTGTTGTTTAAGTTATGTATCAACTTTATTAAAAGATAGACATAAATTTTCACCAAGATCTCATCCATCATGTTTCTTAGGTTATCCCATAGGTTATAAAAGATACAAACCTCTTGATTTAGTCACAAATCAGATTCTCATATCTAGAAATGTAATCTTTCATGAAAATTTATTTTTTTTTTCTTGATATTCTGCAATCTATGAAAGTGAATGACATTCTACCACAATCTGTATTGCCTTTATCCATTAGTGATTTTTCATCAAACTCATCTTTTTCTACTAGTTCTAATGCTTCCATTGATAATTCCTCTTCTGACTTGCCTCACAACTCTTCTTCCATTCTTCCTCCAACCTTTTCCACACGTTCTAAACCTGTAAGAAATGTTAAACCACCTAGTTATCTTTTTGAATATTACTGCAATCAATTGGCTGCTGAAACGCCCTCCCAATTGCATAATACTCCTTACCATCAATTGGTTGCTGTGAACCTCCCCAAATTGCATACTACTCCTTACCCAATAGGATCTTTCCTCTCTTACTCAAAATTTTCCCCTAATTACAAATCTTTTATATTGAACATCTCAGCCAATATTGAACCAAAAACATACAGCCAAGCAATTTTATCACCGGAATGGAAAAATGTTATGAACCAAGATCTTTCTGCTTTATTGAATAATAACACATGGACTGCTTGCTCTCTTCCATATAATAAAAAGATTATAGGTTGTAAATGGCTGTATCGAATCAAATATAATGCAGATGTTAGTATAGACAAATATAAGGATAGGTTAGTTGCCAAAGGGTTTACTAAAAAAGAAGGTGTCGACTATGTAGAAACATTTAGTCCAGTGGCTAAGATGGTCACTGTTAGGTTACTGTTGTGTTTANATGGACTCAAACAGTCTTCTCGTCAATGGCACCTTAAATTTTCATCTGTTTTATTATCGTCTATCTTCACTCAATCTATTTCAGATAATTCATTATTTTTTAAGAAAGATTTAGATGGTTTTGTTGCACTTTTAGTCTATGTTGATGATATTCTCATATTTGGTGATAATAGTGTTGTTGTTGAAAATACAAAGCAGATTTTGAATATGAATTTTTAAAGTTAAAGATATTGGTGATTGTAAATATTTCTTGGATTGGAAATTGCTAGATCAAAGATAGGTATTTCTATTAGTCAAAGGAAATATACTCTAGAATTGTTGGAAGAATTTGGTCTCTTAGGATCTAAACCAGTCATGATTCCAATGGTTGTAACCACTAAACTTTCTGCTTCAGATTATAGGAAACTTGTTGGTAAATTGATATACTTGACTATTACACGTCCTGATATTTGTTATGAAGTTAATAAACTTAGCCAGTTTATGTCATCACCTACTTGTATGCATCTTACAGCTGCTAAAAGAGTACTAAGATACCTTAAAAATAATCCTCGACAAGGGTTATTTTATTCATGTGAAAATGAGTACTAAACTTTTTGCATTTGCTGATGCGGATTGGACATCATGTATTGATTCTCGTAGGTCTATAACTTGTTATTGTGTGTTTCTTAGTAATTCTTTAATATCTTGGAAGTCAAAGAAACAAGTAACTATATCTAGAAGCAGTGTCGAAGCTGAATATCGGGCCATGGCAAACGCCACTTGCGAGTTGGTATGGGTTTCATCATTACTAAATGAAATTTCGCTTTCTATAACAAAACCGGCTTTGTTGTTTTGTGATAATATAGCAGCTTTGCATATCGCAAGTAATCTTGTGTATCATGAAAGAACAAAGCACATCGAAATTGATTGTCATATGGTTCGAGAGAAGCTTCATTCGGGATTTTTGAAGACGATACATGTTCCATCAAGTAATCAACTGGCGGATGTTCTCACCAAGCCTCTATCGTCTCAACAATTTCAGACTTTAATTTCCAAGATGGGAGTAAACAATATTTACTCTCCATCTTGAAGGAGTGTATTAAAATACCTTGTAATTCTTGTAATTATTCTTGTAATTCTTGAATTAGTTTGGATTAGTTAGGATTAGTTAGTGATTTTAGTTTAGGATCAGTTAGGATTAGTTAAAAATTTTTGCTATAAATATAACATGTAAATGTAAAAGAGAATATTGTATTCAATTTTTTGATATCAATAAAGATAAATTGTTTTCCCTATTTTTATGCTAAAATCTATTTTGTTAGGTAAAATGGATGAACATGTTTTTTTTATATGTCAAATATATAGACACAACAACGGTCCAATAATTATGGATAATAAATCAAAATTTAAAAGCTATTTTATATTTTTGATATTTACAATTAATATCAAGGTTCTCTAGATATTTCTAAAAATGAAAAAAGAAAAGAATAATTCAACACCTTTTCAATTCATGCATTTTTTTACGTGATTCTCTTTCTTTTATCTTTCATAATTTGTTCGGTGAGTTTCTCTATTTCTAATGAATGTTCTATTTAAGGAGATCCAATGAAAAAGTTTCATCTTTACATCCACATAGATAATCTAATAACCACAATGTATTTCTCAATAAACACCCAACATATCCTATCTTAACTCCTAGAAAAATCTCAATGTGGATGAAATAACTGAATGATTAGTTAAGGAATAGTAATGTTTTGATGACTCATCATTATCATGAATGACTCAACTTTTAATGGTTATATGATTAAATTGAAAAATAAAAGTAAGGATTTAATTTTAAATAAAATATTAAATCTATGTTAGTGGATTAAATCTTAGTAACATTTTAATAGTTTTTTTATATTTCTTTTGTCACGTTTATGTTAAATATTTTAATAGTTTTTTTTCTAAAGATAATATTAAAAATTTTAAAAAATAAAAGAAATGGGTTGTTGTTGACGTGATATATAACCGTCGATACCGAAGAATAACGAATTTTAATAAAAAAAATTTATAGTTTCAATAATACATCTTTAGGATCTGTATTCTTGTTTATATATATATAATTTTTTATTTTTTATTTTGAATATATATAATTTTTTTATATATTTATTTTATTTTATTTTTTATGAATTATAAATGTTAACAAATTTATCAAATACACATAAAATATCGTAACTGTAATTTTCAACGGGATTATCAAATGGATAGATAAATTTTAAAATTTTGGGTTATGAAAGTTTTTATTGTTTAACGTTATTTGGTTTTGGTATTGATAAACTTAGGTGTGAATAAAAATACAGTAAAAAGAAAAAAAATAGTGAAAGAATTTTGTCTTTTCTGACAACATCTATGAGTATTAAAGTGACGTCCATGGATTTAGAGTAACATTGCTAGTCTTAGATATTAACACATTTCGGCCTTGAAACATTATGTACAACGAATCGCATCATGTACATGTTTCCCACAAAACTGACAAATACGTTTTGAAACATTCTGAGATTGATGAGCTAAAACATTCTAGAAATTGTTTTGTGTAAGAAACATGTGAAACATGATGTTGAGAATAGACTTGAGGTTGGAAACCTCTACCTCCTATTGGAAATTGTCCTCCAGATCATAGCAATGAGAGTGATTTTTTTTTCCAGTAAAACCAAGGAAACATGACCATATTTGAAGAAACTTAATGATCGAAGCACAACAATTTTATTTTTCGAGTACGAAGCTAGGTCAAAGGCATACCGAATGTACGATCCAATCAGCAAACGGGTGAATGTGACACGTGATGTTATCTTTGATGAAGTGGCTACCGTTTCATTTGAATCATTTAGCATCGAGTATATCACTACGAGTGAACCAAGCCCAAGAGAAACGATTCAAGAGTCCCCTTGAACTCCTGATGCAACACTAGAGACAATGGAGTTTGCGTCGCCACCGATAAATATCGAACCAAACCTTGATTCAGATCACAATGATGCATCTCTATGCTTTCGCACGATCAATAACATCCTCGGAGCATCATCACCATGGGGGTTTGCACCTCTTGTTGTAGAAGTTGAAGAGTTACACTTTACCACGATTGAAGAACCATCTTTTTTTTGTTGAGGTAGACACGGATATTTGCAACAAATAATGCTTGAGGAGATGAAAACGATCAATGATAATTGTACTTGGGAACTCGTCGACCTTCCTGTCGGCCATCGAGTCGTTGGGCTCAAATGGGTTTTTAAGGTGAAACGTAACGAACAGAGAGTCATTGCTAAACACAAGGCATGATTGGTAGCAAAGGGCAACGTGAAACGTGCGGAGATTGATTACGACAAAGTCTTTGCGCTTGTGGCGCACATAGAGTCTGTACGACTCTTGTTGGCCTTAGTAGTAAGCGAAGTGTGGAAAATCCATCACATGGCTATCAAGAGTGTGTTCCTCAATGGCGTGTTAAAAGAGGAGATGTATGTGACATAACCACCAGGGTTCGTCAATAATAACCACAAAGAGAAGGTATTACGCCTGCATAAGGCCCTTTATAGACTTCCACAAACACCACGAGCGTGGAACGCCAAGTTAGATACAAGTTTACAGTCACTTGGGTTCAAAGGAGTACCTCTGAGAACGACTTATAATGGGTGTCTACATCGATGACTTGATAATCACCGGGTCCGAAAACAACGATGTTAAAACGTTCAAGGCCAAGATGAAGACTTTGTTCTAGATGAGCGATCTTAGGTTATTGACCTATTACCACGGGCTTGAGGTCTATCAAGGAGCTTATGGAAGCACATTTGAAGCTTAGCAAGGAAAGTTCTAGTCCACTGGTCGAAGCCATTGAATATCGAAATATAGTTGGTGGACTTCGGTCACTTGTGAACATGCGACCAGACCTTACCTATGCGCTAGGATACGTAAGTTGCTTCGTGGAGAAGCCACACGAAGATCATATGGCGACAGTGAAGCACGTGTTATGGTATATTTCTAGGACACGCAGTGTGATGGTCAACCACATCTGGTTGGATTCAGTGACAGCGACATGTCAGGTGATATCGACACACGAAATAACACAAGAAACATCTTCTACTGCCTTGGTGATAGCCCCATCACTTGGCAGTCAACGAGGTAGAAGGTGGAGGATTTTTCCTCATGTAAGGCAAAATATATCGTTGCATCAACTGCAACTTGTCAAGGCAAAAGGTTAGCTAGACTCTTGAGTGATTTCTTAGGCTCGAAACCTCAACCGTTGGAGCTTAAGATGGATAGAAAGTCTGATATCGCATTGAGCAAGAACCTCATCTTTCACGATCAGAGCAAACACATCAACACTCGGTTTCATTTCATTCGGGAGTGTGTTGAAGATGGGAAGATCGTCCTCGAGTATATCTCTACGCAAGACCAACTCGTAGACATACCCACAAAAATTGGCATCATCGAGATTTCAGGAAAACATGGCAAGAATTAGGGGGAAAATATTGGATAGTTTTATGTTTTCTTAATGTGCTCAAGTTTATTTGTTAGTGTGTTAGTGGTGTGAGTGAGTCATTTACTAAAGATAATGGGATTAGTGGGGTTAGTGGTCCATTAACCATTGTTAGTGGGGTAATGGATAATTTACTCCATTGTAATTTTTCTCTTATAAATTGGGATGAAATAGAATGAAAAATCGCAACTTCAAACACCAATCCCTTTGTGTTTTTCTTCCTATTCTTCTCTTAGAGAACCAATATTTCCAACACTCTAGACTACCCAATATCATGGGGTGGAAATAAATGTTTATGCATAGAGACTTGAATTATAGTGATAAAAGCTCTGTATTCTTCATCAATGCCATGTAACATGCAAAATATTTTCTTAGGCTCTCATATTGGTTTGTCTATTGAGCTTAGTTTATCACATGTTGACTTAGAATTTCTCAAGTATTCAGACATATTTCATCTCCTTTGTGAGTAACTAAAATGATACGGGCAAGTCAATTTCACGATCAATCGATTTTTTATTAGAATGATTGGTCAAGGTAACTTTTACCTCCATATTAATCTCCGATCAAAAAATGAAACCAAAGGCCTCCTCTAAGAGCATTCCAATGAGCAATGATGTGTTTGAGTCCAGTAATCAAATACAAGGTTTGCATTTCTTGTGCAACACCATCCTTGTTAACAATTATTGCAGTTGGTGGGCGTTAAAAAAAACAAACCACCATAATTTATTATTTTGCATAAGAGATTCCATTTGATTTTTCTAAAACATATGAATTATTAAGTTTGAGAATAAAAAAATTGTTGCTTTTAACAAGAATTTGAAAATGATAAGGGTCATATTTCGAATCCCTGATTTGATATTGTTACTATTCTAAGACCATGAAACTCTTGATACCATGTGAAAAACAGAGAAAAAAAAGCTTTTATTTTTGTAGAAGGATTTATTATTTCATTGATTTTTAGAAGAAAAAAATGATACACTATCTTTTATACAAAAGAAAACTAAACTTCTTATAACAAACCTATGCCGAGAGGATTGCAAAACGGTTTTTACAGATGATGTTGGATGGAATATTTGGTTTTTCACTACATATAAAAGTTATATGGTGATAGGGAAGAGAGCTTGTTTGGTGATGTGGTAGAGCTTGTGTTTTACTCAAAACGAAAATTTTTTGCCTTGTGGTTGATGTGTTCCATTTAAATTGGTAAATGGTCTAAGGTGTTTTAGTGATTAGAAAAATTTTAATTTTTTTTGTTTTGATTGTTAAGAAAAAATTTGGAATATCCAACATTAATTCTAATTAAAGAATTTTAGCCTCATGAGGCAAAATATCATGGATACCTTCTTAGAACTTCCTTACTTCACGTATATTTTCGCAAACTTAAAATAAATTGGAAAAAATGTGTCTTTATTTTTTGTTTATGAAAACACACATGGTCTGACATTTTTTTGAAACGAAATCTATTTCAAAGTTGAGAGCAATGAGTGAAAAACGATTTCGAAGTTGAGAACAATGAGCAAGAGGCGATTTCGAAGTTTAGAGCAAAGAGCAAGGAGCGAGAGACGATTTCAAACGAGAGCAAGGAGCAAAGAGTAAGGATTTCGAGCATGGGTTAGAAGTATCGTTTGGGTCGCATGGGTTACAAGGGCAAGGGTCGTATGGGTCACTAGGATCGCACGAGTCATTAAGGCAATGATCACATGGATCACAAGTGTCGCATGGGTCGCACGGATTACAAAAGTCGTATGGATCGCATAAGTCACAAGATTTGCATGCATCTATGGGTCGTACGGATTACAAAAGTCGTATGGATCGTATGAGTCACATTGATCGCACGAGCGAATCATAAAGGCAATATAGTATTATTAATATTATAAATGTGAAATTGAAATTGTTTTTTAGGAAAAGATAGGCTTCAAATCTAATAGGTTAATTTTTTATTTTACAAATTTAAAAAATTGCATGCCCTTTTTAGTGGAAAATGGTTTCCTTTTATAAATAGTATTGTATCGTCAATTTTAATAAACTAATATTAAATTATAAAATTTATATACTATAACAAGATTAGTTAACAATCTATATACAAATTCAAAATGTAAATAATTCCGTATAAAATTTGAATATTCAATTATGAAAAATGAGATATTTCATGGAATCATGAGAAAATTTGCAAACTTTTTATTTCGTGCAAAGGAATACGAAAATTTTGAGAATGATAATAATTGATATTTTTATATATTATTATTATCAAATGTTTTAAATTTATTCAATGCTTACCCTAAGGGAAAGACTTTTTGTAAGCATTTTATGTTCATAATAATAACACAGAAAAAATGATAATTCTCTAAATAATAAATAAACGTACAAAATACGGCACCATTGGATTGACCAAGACCCCATACTTCCTCTATATATAACCACACATTTGCATCTCTCTATACACAACAAAACGAGGATACCAAAAAAATGGCTAACAAAATCTTCCTTGTTATCTCTCTCATGCTCACCGTCACTCTGGTCAATGCCGTTGACTACTTCGTCGTCGACAACACTGGAAACTCCGCGGGAGGTCAGAGATTCCGCGGCGAGATCGGTGGAACCAGCTACGCCACGCAGTCGCTGAGGTCAGCGACGGAGTTCGTGTGGCGGGTCTTCCAGCAATCAAACTCCGTGTCGGACCGAAAACCCGTGCAGAAAATCACGCTGTTTATGGAGAACGGAAACGGCGTGGCGTTCACATCGGGGGACCAGATCCACTTCAACGCGGGATATCTCGCGGGTTTCTCAGGAGACGCGAGGAGGGAATTTAACGGGGTGGTATACCACGAGGTTGTCCACGTGTGGCAGTGGAACGGGTTGGGTCGGGCTCCTGGCGGGTTGATAGAGGGGATTGCTGATTTCGTGAGGCTTAAAGCGGGTCTTGGGCCGAGTCATTGGGTTGGGCCAGGTCAAGGGGATAGGTGGGACCAGGGGTATGACGTCACAGCTAGATTTTTGGATTATTGTAATGACTTGAGGAATGGGTTTGTTGCAGAACTGAACAAGAAGATGAGGAATGGATATAGTGAGAGTTTCTTCTATGAATTGCTTGGTAAAGATGTAAATCAGCTTTGGAGGGATTATAAGGCTAAGTATGGTCAATAAGGTTGTTGGGCTTTACGAATAATTTACCAAAAAATATTAGAATAAAATTAATATAATATCACTTTATTTTATAGTTTTATTTTTTAAACCTCTATTTCTCTTTAAGTTTATCTACTTTGATTATTTCCCCTTTCCATTTATTCTATTCATCCATCATATTTTGACTTTAATCCTAGTTTCCTTTATCTTTTACAATTCTACTTATAACTTTTTCCGTTTAAACTTCGTTAAATCTTCTAATTTTGATCCGGTATAAGTTCAATTTGGATTCTATTTAGACATAATTTTGACTCGGTTTAGAGTCCATTTTGACTAGATTTTGGATCCAAATTTGACCCGATTTAGGTAAAATTTTGACCTGGTTTAAAACCAGAATCAATATGAAATTCAACAAAATTAAACCGAAAAATTTAAATAAAACCAATTTTTACCGGCTTGTTCGATTTTTAATTCGAAATTGGTAGAATCTTGACTCGAATTGGGTTTTGACCCAATTTTGATTTTCATCCAATTAAAATCGAATCAATATGAAATTCAAAAAATTAAACCAAAATTTAAATAAAAACTCATTCTTATCGGTTTGTTCGATTTTTAACCCGAAATTGGTATACTTTTGACTCAAATTGGGTATAATTTTGACCAATTTTTGATTTCCATCCAATTAAAAACCGAATCAATATGAAATTCAATAAAATTAAACCAAAATTTAGCAAAATCCGAGTTTTATCGGTTTGATCGATTTTTAACCCGAAATTGGTATATTTTGACTTCAATTGGGTATAATTTTGACCCAATTTTGATTTTCATCCAACTAAAAACCGAATCAATATGAACTTCAATAAAATTAAACCAAAATTTAACAAAACCCGTTTCTTATCAATTTGTTTGAAATTGGTATAATTTTGACTCGAATTGAGCACAATTTTGACCCAATTTGATGCAACTTTGAGTGATTCGGGTTTTAATCGATTGACGAATAACATCAGATCAAGATTGACTGCAATTTTGACCCGAATTCGGTATAAATTTGATTCGATTTTGATTTTCACTCGATTAGAAAACGAATCAGCCAAAGTTACACCGAAATTGGAGTCATGATTGGATCTAATTTGGATCTAATTCGAATAAAAGGAAAGAATTTGGTTTTGTTAAATTTCGGTTTAGTTCGGTTCTAATTTCATATTGATTTGGATTTTAATCGAGTGAACATCAAAATTGGGTGCAATTTTGATTGCAATTTCAGTGTAATTTTGATTTCACTCGATTAAAATCCAAATCACTCAAAATTGTATTGATATTGTCTCAAAAAAGCATATAATAAAGTCAAAATTAGACTAAATTTAGGTCAAAACTAAAAAATTTTTTAGAATTAGTTTTTGTTTAAATTAAAGTTTAGTTCAGTTAAAATTTCATATTGATTTTGATTTTATTTGGATAAAAATTTAAATTGGATCCAAATTTTGGTTAAAATTGAGCCTAAAACGGATCAAAATTGGTTTCAAATTATGGTCAAAATTAAGTATAAACCATGTCAAAATTAGACCTAAATTCTGGTTTAAACTGAGTCTAAATAGGGTCAAATTGGTTTCAAGTTATGGTTTAAATTGAGTTTAAATTGGGTCAAAATTGGTTTCAAATGTTGGTTTAAATTGAGTCTAAACCTGATCATAATTGAATCTAAACCGAATCAAAATTACACATATACCCGATCAAAAATATAAATCGAATCACAATTAATTATGGATCGAAATTGGATTAAAAATCGGGTTAAAATTGATAAGTTTTTAGAGTTTGAAAGTTAATTTTAAACAAAATACGAGTAGAGAATATAATAAATGTTAGGAGAATGAAATTTATTATTTAGTTCAATCATGCAATTACCTCATCGTCTGAAATGTAAGTTCAATTCATCGTTTATAATATAATTTTAATTCTTTTATTTATGATAAATCAATATTGAAAATCACTAAAAAATTGGAATGGAGACAATAATATAGGTTAGTACTCATGTTATATTAAAAATAATAGTTATGATATGAAATAATATTCCATCTTGAGCTTTCCCTCAAATTATATAATTTAGTAAATAATGTAGATTTTTTTATGGAATAATTGTTTAAACATTACGATAGATATATCTAAAAATGGATTGACTATGAATATACTATAAAAAATGAATTGCGTGAAAATTTTTGAGAAAGTCCACGAGAAGAAAGCAAACCTATTTTGGCTATTTTCTGTAATTTAAAAATAAATAAATATCAGGAAAAAGGCCGAGTCCTCAATTTTTATCTTACAAGTGGCGTTTCGTGCATTTTGGTATATGAACACCCCCATCTCCGGCGAAAATGGAGTCGCCGTTCGTGGCGTCGGCAATCGCCGTCACGTTATTCTTCGTTCTCATTGCATCCGTCTCCTGCGGGTCTACGGTCAACTCTCTCTGCGCTCAGCTCATCCAACCGTCTGGTTATCCCTGCACCGAGCACACTGTAATCTCTCTCTCTCTCTCTCTCTCTCTCTCTCTCTCTCGCTTCTTGTATAATCACCTTAGCTTACTATTCATCTCATGGTGAAGAAATTAGATAATCTGAAACCTGGATAATCTATTCTGGCATGTTGCTCTAATTTGGAGTGGAGAGTGGAGTGTGAAGTCTTTCGAATAAGCTTTGTAGTTTTTCTCGATCTAATACGCGTGTTGAAAATCCAATTTCACAGCCCTGGTACCATTTTAGATGTAAATAGAATACTACTGAAATTGATTTTAGACTGTATTAGAACAAGTTCGATACATTGAGTTTTTATCTTAGCTAATCTGTAATTTAAGAACTACCTACCTAACTCACTAATCACATAATTAATCAAATGTAAACTAGTTTGCACTTATTTGGAGAAAATATGTCTTGTGGAATCGTTTTGCGTGATTGGAGGTGTCTTCATACTCTGGAAGTCGTTTGATCAAGCCTTAATTTATCTTCATAATCGGAAATTGGGTTTGGTAGCCACTATTCTGTTCTGAGTCTTCTGGCATCTGTTAAGAGTTGTCTTGACCAGAATCTAGTTTCTTATGATTTTCTTCAGATTCAAACAACTGATGGATACATATTGGCTCTTCAACGTGTGGCTTCTCGTGCTGAACATCTAAGGCTTGAAACTGGTCCACCTGTTTTGCTTCAGCATGGACTGTTTATGGTACTAGTATTAAAAGATTTATTATCTTTTTCAGTAGATTGGTTCACATTTGAATTGAAGGATTGTATTCCTTTCAAGGCTGGAGATGCCTGGTTCTTGGACTCCTCAGAGCAATCACTCGGCTTCATTCTTGCTGATCATGGTTTTGATGTATGGGTTGGCAACGTTCGTGGAACACGCTATAGTTATGGACATACATCTTTGTCTGCAAAAGAAAAGGTCTGTGAGATCTTCGCCATGATGTCATGTTTATCCGATATACTGAAATACATGTCAACTACTATTCGAAAGCCGCATAGTAGTCTTGGTTCAGGGTCGTGCATCTTGTACCCCTGCTCCCTTATTTTAGTTCGGAAGAAATTTTCCTTTATGGTAATTTCTTGATGACGCAGTTCAATGTTCCCCGAGTCTGACCATTTTTTCCAATAAATTCGGGCTAATATGCTCTCTATTTTGCATGTGAATTTCTGTTTAATAAGCTGTTCAATACAGGTAGCGATAAAGGAAGTTTCTCCGTAAAAGTAGAAGTCTTAAAATACTTTTTGCTCTCTAGAAAAAGAAATGTAATTTAGCTAATTCTCTTATGAAAATTTATGTGAATTTGAAGGAATTTTGGGACTGGAGCTGGCAAGATCTGGCTGAGTTTGACCTGGCAGAAATGATGCAATACATCCAATCGACAACCAACTCAAAAATTTTCCTTGTTGGACATTCCCAGGTCCTTGTCCTCCTGAAAAACACACAGACCTCTCTTTCGTTACTGGTTTATTAAGATTATCCTTTTCCTTCTTATATAGGGAACGATCATGTCTTTTGCTGCTCTTACTCATCCGCATATTGCGGAAATGGTTGAAGCAGCTGCTCTGCTTTGTCCAATATCATATTTGGATCATGTCACAGCTCCACTTGTAGAAAGAATGGTTCAAATGCATCTTGATCAGGTATTCATTGTTCTGGAATCTCTTAAAAGCAATTTCAGGAAGTGAACGTAATTATGCGTGGTCTTCTCCACAGATGGTCCTTGCTCTCGGGCTGCACCAATTGAACTTTAGAAGGTCTGAGGTCTTTCTATCAATTTTTTATGTCCTCTGATTCTGAGCTGCCATTGTGTTAAAAACATTTGTTTTGACTTATTTGAAAATTGCAGTGATACATTACTCGAACTTGTAGACTCTCTATGTGATGGTCATATGGATTGCAGTGATTTCCTATCATCTATAACAGGTTCCTGTCTCTTTCTTCCATCTTTCTATGGTGATATGCTGACACGGCATTTTGTTTTAAAAAATCGTTACATATCCTAAGTTCACGTGGTTTTCCTCATTGCCTGTCGCAGTAGAAGTCTGGAAAAACATTTCAGTTTTCTGGGGATGATGTTTTTTGGGTCTCTTCTCAGGACATGTGGCAATAGTCTGTGTTTTAACTTTATTGACTGTCATAGTTGAATTTTTATTGTTCACCATGGCTCTGTTTCTTGCCTTTTCAGAAAGACGTCTTGGCATTTAAGTTTCTAGGGATGAACTTTAGGCCCCTCCCAAAGTCTAGTAACTTCTGTAGAGAAATAAATGCTCTTTTATGCTAGTTTCCAAGCATAGCGATTATTACTTTCTTTCTAATGTTGTCTCAGATGTTCATAGAGCATTTTTTTTCTTAATAGAATTACTACTATACATGGAGGAAATAGAGAATCACGAGCTACTTTGATAAACCTTGATTCCAGGAACCTGCTTACATATTATCTTCACTGTGGTATAGTACTGTCCCAATGAGCGGTATTTTCTGTGCGGAATATCATTTGCCTCCTGCCTGGTTTTTACGTCTAGATATATAATATTCTAACTGTCCGAACAGAGGAGGTGATACTTAGTTGATGTTTTTTGGGCTTAGTTTGTTATGGGGGCTAATGAAACTTGGTGTTTACTTCAATTACCAAGAAAGATAGCGGTATGATCCCATATAGACTGCAACAATAGGAAGTGACATGACTCCGATGAGAAACCTTGTAATTTTGTTTCTGATAACTTCTGGGAAAGAAAGCTTTTTATCCTTTCTTCGTTAACTATGGTTAATGAATATGCAGGGAAGAATTGTTGCTTCAATGATTCACGGATAGAGTTCTATCTAGAATATGAGCCTCACCCATCGTCTGTCAAGAATTTGCGGCATCTTTTCCAAAGTATGGAATTTTCCCGTTCAATCCTTGATCCTTAATTGTCCAATTCCATTATTTCTTATTTTCACTTTGCTATTGTAATTCAGGTCTAATCCATTTCTCCCTTTTATATATCCGATGATAAAAAGAAAAGAGAACAAATATTAACTATTCTTTGCTTTCAAAATTTTCAGTGATTCGGAAGGGAACTTTTGCTCAATATGATTATGGATTCCTGAAAAATCTGGTGGTGTATGGTAAAACGAAACCTCCAGCTTTTGACCTCAGCCTCATACCGGCATCTTTACCATTATGGATGGGCTATGGTGGGAATGACGGGTTAGGGGACGTGACAGATGTAGAACATACTCTCAAGGAACTACCTTTGAAACCAGAGTTGCTTTATCTTGAAAATTATGGTCACATTGACTTTCTAATGAGCACAAGAGCCCAAGAAGATGTTTATAAACACATGATTCAGTTTTTCGGTTCATTGGGAAAGTCCAGTAGCCGTTAACTTGACTGCTATTTATCGTCATGTGCTTATTGTTTTCCATGCACTTATACTGCAATTTAAGTACATAGATTGTAAAGATCTGTTCATGACCCAACGGGCAATGCTCCATGTTCATACATAAGATACCGATTATCTGTGACTAATGTTTCTGAAGGTCTACATTGTTACGGAATTATTCGCGACTGATGTCTCTGGACTAGGTGCAGGGGAAATGAGCTATAGAAGATTGTTTTGGGTTCTGGTCTCTGAACCAGGTAAGCGTTCTGTCTTCCTTTTCTGTTGTTTACACTGGAAAATGGTAACTCGAATGAATCCCTGACAAGTTGTTCAGTTGTTTGAGAACAATGTTTTCAGCTCTTACTAACAACATCTTCTCCTATCCTTCAAGTAAGTTGAGCGTTGTCGTCTGTAATGTCTATCAATTTATGATATAAATAGTCTGGTAATATGACTTATAATTCCAAATCTTTTAGGATTGTAGGATTCTAATAAATTCAACTTGAACATACACCTTGAATAGATTAAAGTTACTACTATGATTAAAAAAACAACATTTATTTATATATGAGCTAGATTGTGCCCACGGTATGCCCTTAGCGCTGAAAATTTTGCACAAAAAAATAATAATGTAGTTTATTTTTGTGAAATTCGATTGCATAAAAAATATATTTAAGCAATAAAACATATTTACAAAAAAAAGGTAATAACAATGTATTCTGTAATTACACTTTGTGAAAGATTATTCAAGTTATATTTGTTATTATTTAAAAAATAACATTTTTTAATTATTTTTAAAATTTCTTTTTTTTAAATGCTTTTTAATTATTACATCAATCAAACCATCAAGTTAAATGTACTTAAAATTGAATTTTTGTAATCAATTTTGGAAGACTCCAATCGGACACCCGAGATTCATTGGATAAAAAATGTGCAGACAATCATAAACAATTTGAGGGATCTCCAAAATGGTTTGTAATTCGCAGAAAAAAATTTACAGCATTGAATGATTACAAAGGGGTTGCAAAGGCATCGGTGAAAATCGGACGCCTCAAAAGTTGCCATATATATACACAAATATATGTGTATATCTATATATATATATATATGTATATATACATGTGTTTACTGGTGTATATTATCAGCCCAAACATTTCAGAAGATACAAACAAACAAAGATCAAGTTACCAATGTATTCCGAAGGTTTTGAAGAATCAAACACACCAACACATTCAATAAGTACACTTAAAAGATTTTTAGCAACAATCTTGGCCACATTCAACAACACATTTAGTAAGTGTACTTAAAGAGAATCAGCAACAATTTTGACGGGACACTAAAACAAATGAATAATAGATTCTATTCTCAAGAACAAGAGTTTATGTTTTCAAGATCTTTAGCTTCATAATCTTGCCTTCTTCATTAGATCAAATTGTACACGAGTTCTATAAATACTGGTTGTACTCATTTGATAAAAGATATACAAAAACATAGTTGATGAATACATCTTATTTTTCATTCTCTTCATTCTTTTTCTTCATTCCATTTTTCAATATTTTTCATGGTATCAGAGCTCTGAAGATCCATAGCAATTCTTACTCATAATCATGGTAGCAAATCAGATTGTGACGGCCAATCAAACACAATTTTCATTTCCAGTTCATATCAACATATCAAACTTTGTGACCATAAAACTTACTCATTCAAACTATCTCTTCTGGAAAGCTCAGTTCGAGTCTCTTTTCCGGAGTCAGAAACTACTTGGCTTTATTGGCGGATCAATATTAGAACCATCTCAAACAATTCAAGAAATCAAAGATGATGTCACTACAGAAATACATAATCCAGCTCATGATTCTTGGTTACAAACGGATCAACTCATCATGTCCTGGATTATAGGCACTTTATCAGAAGATGTTTTAAGCCATGTAGTTGGAAAAAATTCAACAATGGAGGTATGATCATGTCTCAACAATCACTATATTCAAAGATCAATTGCAAGAGAATTTGTTTTACTGGCTTCTCTTCTACTATTAACCAAAGAAGGCAAAATCTTGGCAGAATATCTAAGTCAATTCAAATCCATATGTGATAAACTGGAATCAATTGGAAAATCAGTTCAAGAAAGAGGTTTTTCGCAACAGGTCTATTTTCCTCATTTTCAGAAATTACAAAATTCAAATGATAATCTATCTGATAACAACAATCCACAACATTCATCTATAAGATCACTATGTCAGATTTGTGGTAAGACAGAACATGATGCATTACGTTGTTGGCATCATTTTAATAATGCTTTCCAAAGCAAAGATATACCACAGGCTCTCACTACCTTTCAGCAACAATATCAGACATATTGGTTTTCAGATTCTGGAGCATCTGTCCATATTACAAGTTCTACTCATCATCTACAGAACTCAACTCCTAATGTTGGACCAGAAAGTATAATGATTGGTGATGGTTCATTTCTTCCAATCTCACACATTGGGTCCACTGCAGTATCAACTACAGAAGGTACTTTACCAATTAATCATGTTTTAGTAGTACCTTCTATTACCAAATCATTATTATCAGTGTTTAAACTTACTCAAGATTATCCTTGTGAGGTTATATTTGATGCTAATGGTGTCTATGTTAAGGATCTAATGTCATAGAAGGTCATGGCCAAAGGAATTAAACATGAAAGAATCTACATGCTAAAGTCTTCTAACTTCAAGACCTTTTATTCTACCAGACTGTTGAACAACACATGATATATGACATCGTCATTTAGGCATGCCAACTACAATGTTATGCAAGAACTCAGTAAAAACAATTTCATCAAAATTAGTAAATCATCTTCAAGTCTTTGTGAATTTTGTCAACTTGCTAAGAGTGCTAGATTACCATTTATTGATTCCGATTATCATGCTAATGAAACCTTAGAAAGAATTCATTGTAACTTATGGGGTCGTGCATCTACAACTTCAGTACAAGGTTTCAGGTTTTATGTCATTTTCATTGACAATTTTTCTAGATTCACATGGTTCTATCTCTTGATACATAAGTCAGATTTTTACAATGTTTTTGTGTCCTTTCAAAAGATGGTGGAGAATCAATTTTATTGCAAAATCAAGCTGTTTCAAAGTGATGGAAGAGGTGAGTTCAGTAGTCTTTTGTTTAAGAATCATCTTCTACATCATGGAATTAAACATCTTGTGTCTTGTCCTCATACACCTGAACAAAATGGATTGGCTGAAAGAAAGCATCATCATCTTACTGAGTTAGGCTTAGCCATGATGTTTCAAGCTAAAATACCTTTCAAATACTGGGTGGAAGCATTCTATACAACAAATTACATCAGTAATTTACTACCAGTTTCTTCATATCCAAAGAAATACCATATACAGCCTTATTCAAAAGACTAGTGGATTACTCATCTCTCAAAGTCTTTGGATGTTGTTGTTACCCATGACTTCGACCATATACACAGAACAAGTTTGAACCCAGATCTTTAAAGTGTGTATTTCTGGGTTACAGCGACAAATACAAAGGATACCGATGTCTTTATCCTTTAACAGGTAAGATATTCATCACTAGACATGTTATATTTGATGAACAGAATTTTCCTTTTCAAGATTGTTATCAGCATTTAGTTTCACAGGCAGACACATCAATAACAAAAGCATGAGAACTGGGATTCACAACACAGTCTAAGTCTATACAAAATCAGTCATCTATACCAAGGTATCAAAATACTTCTTCTATTTTAGAAATGTCTTCTGATATACCTACCACACCAGTGCTTCTTTATCAAGTTCAAAAGGTACAAATAACGTGTTTGCAGGTTCTCATGATGTAACAGAAGGTTTGAATTCATAGTCTTCTCCTTATAATGAAACTATTTCATCTGAACTAACAAATTCTGATTCCTTAGTAATCCAGAATTCTGTAAATCAACACCCCATGATCACTAGAAGTAAGTCAAGAATTTATAAACCTAATCCTAAATACATTTTGTTTACTACACTAGATCTTCCTCATGAACCTAAATCTATAAAGTCAGCATTGAAACATGATGGATGGTGTACATCAATGATAACATAAATGGATGCATTACAAATAAACAAAACCTGGACTTTAGTTCCATATGCTCCAGACATGAATGTTTAGGATGTAAATGGATTTTTAAAACTAAATTCAATGCTGATGGATCCTTGAACAGGTTGAAGGCCAGATTAGTGGCAAAAGGTTTCAATCAAGAAGAAGGTATTGATTATTTAGAGACATTTAGTCCAATAGTTAAAACTGCAACAATTAGAACTGTATTGACTGTTGCAGTAGTTAATCAATGGCCAATCACACAATTAGATGTTAAAAATGTATTCCTACATGGAGATTTAACTGAGGATGTTTATATGCAACAACCACCTGGATTTGAAGATAATAATCATCCTACTCATGTATGCAAATTACATAAATCTAATTATGGTTTAAAACAGGCTCCTAGAGCCTGGTTTGATTACTTCAGCTCATTCTTGATAGAATTTGGGTTCAATTTTAGTATATCAGACCCCTCTCTGTTTGTTTATCAACAAGGTTCAGATAAGATTTATCCTTTACTTTATGTTGATGATATGATTTTAAACGGAAATTCTAAGAAATTGTTGGAACATCTTACAGCAGCTTTGACTCTCAGGTTTGCTATGAAAGATCTTGGTCAATTACATTACTTTCCTGGTGTTCAAAGTATATTTTATTCTTCAAATTTGTTTCTTCACCAAGAAAAATATGCTTTAGATCTTCTTGCAAAGGCAGGTATGCAAAATTGTAAGCCAGTATCTACCCTTTTACCTTTAAAGTTAACTAAATTTGAATCTAACTCTTATAAGTTCCCTGATGCAACTTATTTTCGTCAGTTAGCTGGTGCATTAAAGTATCTTACTCTTATGCGGCCAGATATTAATTTTATTGTGAATTTTATCTACCAAAGAATGCATGAACCTACCATGTCAGATTTTGCATTACTTAAAAGAATTATTCGTTATGTGAAAGGTGCTATCTCTCTTGGTTTATATATTCACACAAATATAAGTCTTGACTTAGCTGCATTTGGTGATAGTGACTGGGCAGGATGTTCATCCACTAGACGTTCTACAACTGGTTTTTGTACCTTTCTTGGTTCAAATTTAATCTCCTGGTCTGCTAAAAGACAACCCACAGTCTCAAGATCATCAACTGAGGCTTAATATAGAACCTTAGTTTCGACTACAACTGAGCTTACTTGGTTAAATTTCATTCTTAGGGATCTTGGTGTTTCACAATCAGGTGCCTCAGTCCTGCATTGTGATAATTTGTTAGCAACCTTTCTTATCGCTAATCCTAAATTTCATAATCGATCAAACATATTGAAATTGATTATCATTTTGTGCGTGAGAAAGTAACTCTTGGATAAGTTATTACCAAACATATTTCTAACACCTTGCAAGTTGCAGATATTTTCACAAAATCCTTGTCACGTGATCATTTTTTCTATCTTCGCCAAAAACTGAATGTCGACTTTCCGTCGGACATCAATTTGAAGGGGAATATCAACCCAAACATTTCAGAAGATCTTCATATTCATGAAGGCAAACAAACAAAGATCAAGTCACCAATGCATTCCGAAGGTTTTGAAGAAGCAAACACACCAACACGTTCAGCAAGTACACTTAAAGATTTTCAGCAACAATGTTGGCCACATTCAGCACCACATTCACCAAGTGAAATTAAAGAGAATCAACAACAATCTTGGTGGGACACTAAAACAAATGAATAACATATTTTGTTTCCAAGAACAAGAGTTATGTTTTCAAGATCTTTAGCTTCATAATCTTGACTTCTTCATTAAATCAAATTATACACGAGTTCTATAAATACTGGTTGTACTCATTTGATAAAGATATACAAAAACATAGTTGATGAATACATCTTATTTTTCATTCTCTTCATTCTCCTTCTTCATTCCAGTTTTCAATGTTTCTTGTATATATATATATATATATATATATGTCCATATATCTATAAGGGTGTCATTATAGAGGCTGGATCGCGAGCCGTCTCGAAGCTAGTCCGAAAATCATCAGGCTTGGCCGTCTGGTCTCGAGTCGGCCTGCATGTGATTAAAAATTAAGGTACGAGATGACGATACCCTTCTTTCCTTCTCTTCGCCGTTCACGATTTTGCTTCTTTTTCTTTGCTTTTTCTTTTTTTTCGCTAGTCGTTTGCCTTCTTCCTTCTTTCTTTGCTTTGTCAATTGTCCAACATCACTCACTCTTCATTGTTTGTCTGCTTTGTTTCAACGCCAGATTTGATTCCCTTTAACTTCTCCGTTTATGTCGCATATCTCCATTACCTTTCTCTCTCCTAGGTCAGACATTGGTATTCACGTTTTTATCCCTCCTCCTTCGGATTCGAACAAGTTCCAATGGTTGTATTGGCTTGTGTGTCTCTAGGTCTGCTCGTTTGATTACGTTTCTAGGATGATATCCATATTCTTTTTTGTTTCCGCTGTATTTTATCATTTTTCGATGATTTGAGTCATCTGTCTCTACTTCCATTTTTCGTTGAACTCGTAGCTTATCTTGCTTCTTCTGTGTTAGCGTGCGGCTCGACTCAAACTCACTTGAAGCCCGATGGGCTAGTCCAAGAGCCTAAAATGAGCCCATGAAAATTTGGGTCGGGCTGACCCGAGCCTGTTTTCGGATGGCCAAGTGTGGGTTCAGATCAGGTTCGAACCGGAACGGTCCATTTGACACCCTAGTATATATATATATATATATATATTTGTGTTGTATATATATGGACGTGTGTTGATATTTATGTAAATGTGTGTATAGATGTATATATGCTTACGTATATTATATATCTTTTTTGTGTGTGTATTTGTTTGAATATATATATATATATATATATATCTACTCTACCATACATCTTTATAAACTAAAATTGTAGATGAAAAGTGTTTTAAGGTTGTATGTTCGTCTTATGGCCTTTGATTCTGTGTTTGTACATGTGTCTTCATCCTAAATGTCGATCATTTCAAGCATTTTTGGTGCCTTGAGCAACAATGGCCGTTGAATTTCATTTGTGGTAACACCATGACAACGTTAATTGGTGTCACCGTTTGTTAAGCGTCAATAATATCAACCGCGATGTTGATGGAAACCACGTTGGATGGCAAGTCTACAAGGTTAACACGGTTGGCGTAAGACGAGGTAACTCCGCGATAATGATAAATTGCATTACCTGTTGCTGCACCACCCTAATCAAAATCCATGTAGCACAAAAAATGATGATTAAAAACGAAGTTTGTGTAACCTTGCATGGTTATAATGTGAATGTCACGTGAAAGTCGTGACCATTGGTAACATCAGGCTTACGAGATGTGCATTGTAAATATATATATATATATATTTAAAATTTTATTTTATAAAATAAGAAAATATAAATATTAAATATCATTTAAACAATTTTCTACTATTGCGTTGTCGATCTATGGTGATAAAAAATATGGTGATTCCGATGATTCTGTGGTTGCGTGTCTGGGTATGAAAAGTACAGAATGCGACGATGACGAAAACGGAAGCTTTTAAAACTATTCAAGATTTGCGAACTTTTCTTTAAGCATTATAATATTGGCTTTTTGAACTGCATTTGTACCTTTTGTTCATCGCTCTATATGGTGTAAACCTAGACACGTCACACGAACCTCACGACCTCGCGCGTAACCATTCTTATCATATGAATTTTCAGTAACTTAAAACTTCAACGAGCCTAATTTGAATGTACGACTTCATCAGGTTGGTTGGAAGTTCTATAGAAAAAATTATTATTAAATGACTATTAAATAGTGTAAACCATACTCAAATTTCATTCAAATACTTACATCCATGTATAGCTTGTCGAGCATGGTTTGCATAATCTTTGGCGGTCCTGATCCTTCTCCCCTACTTGATGTTTATCCTAGGATTGCATTAACTCTCCTTGATGTTAATAATAAATTATTTAGATTACATACATGTATATATATATATATATATAATTATGTCTATATTTTAGTCTAAAATGTTCACACCGTTTTCTTGACATCTTCGTCTACTTCTTTAGTCTTTCCATGTATATATGTTATGTCTTGCTTCTGATGGGTCTTCGGCATAAAATCAAAATGACTTGGAGTTTGACCATATTCTTGTTGTTTCAAAAAAAAATGTAATATTATTGAAAAAGTAATTAGAAAAATGTAAGAATTACTTATAAACTAAAAAATACTTTTACGAACAGTTTAGTATCATATGTATGCGTCAATGGCATTGGATCTAGTGTAACGTGTGTTTCTTTCCTTTTTGTTTCTTTCTTGCTTCGCCGAAAAAATTGAACTAGACTAATGGCCAACAAGTGTTTCTTTAATATCAAGAGTGATAAAATTTGGATGACATTTATCGGAATATAGATCGGCGAGCTAGTTCTTCTTCTATTTGTGATATGTATCTAATCAACGCATATACGTAAAATTAGGACGACGCAATAACTCATCCACGTTTGGAATGTCGAGATACAAAAATAATCATCTCGAACAGCCTGTTGATGCTAAAAAATGATGTATTCAGTTTTCATTGTGATGAAGTGGGAAACGCGATGGAGAGATGAGACTAGCAGTATACTGCGTGGCTTTGAGCCATTGTACGCATTTGGAAGCCTTTCAGGATTTGAAGTCTGCGAAAATATCACAGTAGTCGAACCATGCCCATATGATCGCCAAAATATACTGTATAACCAATAATTAATTAGATACGAAATATCAACCCTAAACCAACTTGATTTCCAACCCTAAACAAACTTAATTTTAACTCTAAACCTACCTCAATTCCAACTCCAAACCAACCTATTATCAACTTAAATTTAACCGATGTAATTCAATTTAACCAATCAAAATTTCTAAAATAACCAAACATTAAATCAAAATTCCAACCTAAACTTCACCAAAAATCGAAAACCAAACAAATTTCTAAACTGAAATTCATACTCTAACCAAAGCTAAATCTTCCAAATTTATTTAAATGCATAATTTAAAATCTAGTAATTTGTAGTCAAACTACTAAATCTAAGTTAAATTACATTTAAATCATGCAACAGACTGAATACATGTAACAACAAAAGAACTAATAACTAGAACAATTTCAAATGCAATAGAAACATGAATAAAAAATAGTGTGTTCACAAAACTACTATCAATTGTCTTCTTTTACATCTTTAGGTTCATTCACTTGCATATATATTAGAAGGAGATGCATTTATCAAACCATTATTTGAATAAACAATTCAATATTATTTCCATTATGAAGAAATATATGTTACAAAAATTCAGCATCTTAAGATTTGCAGACAAAGTTCCTATTAAGGATATGAACGATATGCATATTTTTTTTAGCATAGCCAACGGATGCACAACCAAGGTTTTATGTATAAATAATTCAGGTTTGGTACAAAACCTTTGCGAAATTCCAAAAATGTTTTATTTAACCTTTTACGAGAAATTTTAGTTAGAATATAACATGTAAACAAAATAGTTTTTTCCCACATATTATCAGACATACCATAACTCAATACATAGTATTCTTCATTTCCTTTAATGTTCTAATTTTTCTTTAAACTATACCATTTTGTTGAGGTGCATAAGGACCAGTAGTTTCATCAATTATATCATTTTCATCACAAAATGCTTTAAGCAAACTCGTACTATACTCACCATTTTTACCAGACTTAAACCGTTTAATATTTTCATCCAATTATTTTTCTATTTCAAGTTTATATATCAAAACGTTTTTAGCAACTTCATCTTTTGAATTCAATAGGTATGTTTGAGAAGATCTAGAAAAGTAATCAATAAAGCATATATAATACCTTTCACCAAAGTTGCGTAATTTGTTTCAATCTCAGCCAAGTTAGAATGTCAATTCAAGCAATTCATTGTTTGTCTACGTAATATGTTTAAAAGATTTCTTAGAAAGTTTAACTTTAAAAAAGTTGAAGAGATAATGTTTTGTTTATCTTTCAAACGATTGGCCTCATTGGGTTTCATGCGATCGATAATAACCAAGAGACGAAGGTCTATCTTCTTGTGTTTGAGACGAAATTTGTACTCAGTCCAAAAAGGTAAAACTTACTTCTAAGAAAATTGATAAGGACAACGAATACGAAGTTTCACCAAAGGAGGGTCAAACCGACGAAGAACTAACTTAAGGAACCAAATGGATAAAACTTTTCCACGGTCTACTCACACATGGACAAGCAAGATCTTGAGGAACAAAACAGTAAAGATAGTGAAGGATGTGTGGGAGACACTAGATCAAAAGAAGAATGTGGACTCAATTCAAGGGAGATTGTGATATACGCCTCGAGGTCGAAACTCGATACACGTACGGAGAATCCGTTAACCTCTATCGTTCGAATAGGATTCATTGTGTCAAGGAGGATTTCTTGATGGTGCATGAATGTGGATGATGGTGGAGGATCTCTTGATTGACCTAAGAGCTCTCTTCAAGATTCATCCTACGATGGTGGACGATGGAGGTTGTGGTGGTTGTCGAAGTGTTTAAGATGGAGAAATGGACACCACAAGAGGGGCGAAGGCCTCTTGCTACAGTCGAATAATGGTCTCAATTGTTCTAAAAATGTTGAAGTCATCATGTTCTTAACACCAATTAAGAATCCAAATAGAAAGGTTTATTACTTCCAATTTCAATGTTAATATTACAAATGAAATGGATTCCTTTATATAGGAGAGAATCCATATTAAAACAAGGAAAGTGCGTAAGGATGGGCAACGGAAATATCTACTAGCCGTTAGGAATTTTCGAAATATGAAAGAATATGATCTGGTGGGAAAAGATTGGCTTAGAAGATTTCCTAGCCATTTGGGAGGATTTTCTGGCCGTCTGAAAGGATAAAGTAACATCTTTATCTTCCGCCTTTCCTTATTTGTATTACCTAGTCCATCAGTTCTAGGTGGACTGTTTGGTCTGTTTCAATGTTGAAGATCGACCAGATGTTTTTTCGAGTTGGGTCCAAATCCTCCTTTTAATTAAGAGTCTCTCATTCTTTCTTCACTATCTTAGTTGCCTTGTTATGCAAGCTCCTTGCTCGTCCATGTGTGAGTAGGCCATGGTAAAATAATGTCTGCTTGGCTCTTTGCATTAGCTCCTCATTCGTATGACCCTCTTTTGTTTCCACTTTGAATTCGATGTACCCATCATTCTGTCCTCCATGTGAGTGCTCCATCCTCAATATGTTATGATAATACATTGAAAGGGGATAGATATGCAATGTTAAATATTGTAGACACGTTATATTCACATGGTAGTTCAAACAATAGGCATTATCGTTGATCCGCTCTAGAGCACAAAATGGGCTGTCACCTCTTGGTGCTAGCTTCGAGCTCCTCTTTTTCGGGAAATCTTTCTTGCCTCGTGCGCAACCACTCTCAATATCCTTCATCAAACACCATCTTTCTCTACTCGTTGTTGGCTTGTTTGGCATATTATTCAGTCCTCGGCCTTATGTTTTCCTGAACATTCTCGTGTAGCCTCTTGATCAGCTCGGTTTTATTCTTGCCATCCATGTTTACGACCTCCTTGCTTGGTTTAGCCGAGTGTTCCAAGAGAGTGATGAGATTGAATTCATATAAGACCTCAAACAACGCGTGCTTTGTGGTTGAGTAATGTGTTCCATTGTAGGCGAACTCAACGTGGGGTAGGTACTCAAAGCACATCTTTGGGCACCGCCCAATGAATGATCGTAGCAAGGTTGCTAGTATACAGTTGATACAGTTGACCACCTTTGTTTGATCGTTAGTCTCTTAATGACATGTAGTGAAGAACACGGGCTTTGTCCCTAGCTTCCGCCAAAGTGTGTGTTATAAATAACTTAGAAACTTATTATCCCGATCCAATACAATTGTCTTGGGTAGGTCGTGGATGCATACAATATCATTGAAGAATACCTCTACAATATTGGTTGTGTCATTGGTCTTCGATCAAGGTACAAAGTTTCTCATTTTTAAAAACCTGTCAACAACAACAAAAACATAATCTTTCTTTCGGATCTTTGGAAGTTTGAGAACAAAGTCCATCGATAAATCAGTCCACGGATGAATTGGGATGGGTAGAGGAAGATACAAACTGTGGGGATGGACGCGAGAGTTTGCTTGGTGACACGTGATACATAGTGCACAAAATCATTCAATGTCTCGCTTGAGATGTGGCAAAAAGAAAGCTCTTTTATGGTAGCCAAGGTTTTCTCCACGCCAAAGTGTCCCATGAGTGCTCCTGCATGCGCTTCTTGAACATTGTGGAATGCAAAGCCATCTTTCATGAAAGAGATATCCATAGTCTATGTAGAATGGTCCACTAGCTCCTTCCTTGCACATTAAGAATATCTCGCCAAGCTCCAGATCTTATTCATATAGCTCCTTGATGTGTATGAATCCAAAGTTTCTAGCCGCCATTGTGGTGATGAGGGCATGACTCCGTGATAGCGCATCGACTACCACATTTTCGTTGCCTTTCTTGTACTTGATTATGACGGAAAGGACTCGACGAACACCATCCACTTGGCATGTCTCCGCTTGAGACTGGACTGATCCTTGAGATGTTTGAGGGTCTCATGATCGGTGTGGATGATGAACTCCTTTTCCATTAGGTAATGCTGCCATGTTTCCAGAGCTCGGACAAGGGCATAGAGCTCTTTTTCGTATGTGGGGTAGTTAAAGTGTGGTTCCACTTAACTTCTCACTGAAATACACCAGAGGTCGTCGTTCTTGAACTAGGACCGCTCCGATGCCAATCCTTGAGGCATCATACTCCACTTTGAACATCTTGTTTAAGTTTGGGAGTGCTAGGATAAGCACGGTGGTGAGACTTGCCTTAAGTGCTTCAAACACCTTAGTATGCGCATCTTTCCATTCAAAGGCCTTGTCCTTTTTTATAGTCGCAATGAGGGATGAAAGTATGATACTGAACTCTTTCACGAACCCACGATAGAAACATGCTAGCCTATGAAAGCTTCTTACGTGTGCAACAACGGTTGGTGTGGGCCATTCTTGTATTGTCTTGATTTTTTCCTCGTCAACTCGTAGGCATTGTGAACTTACAAAAAACCGAGGAAAACAATCTCATTAGTGCAAAAGAAGCACTTCTTTATATTTGCTTAGAGTTGTTCCTTTCAAAGTGTTTCTAGTAGTTGTTCAATATGTATTATATGTTTGTTACGAGACTTACTGTAAACAAGTACATCATCAAAGTAAACAACAACTAATTTACCAATGTGAGCGCTTAGAACATGTTTCATGAGCCTTCTGAAGGTGCTAGGGGCGTTAGAAAGCCCAAACGTCTTGATGAGCCACTCATACAACCCTTCCTTTGTTTTAAAGGACGTCTCCCATTCGTCACCTTTTTCATACGGATTTGGTGATATCCGCTCTTGAGGTCGACCTTTGAGAAGATCGTTGCCTCACTTATCTTATCAAGCATGTCATCCAATCGCAAAATGGGATGTTGGTATTTGATCATGATGTTGTTGATCGCACGACAGTCGGCACAAATTCTCCAAGTCTCGTCCTTCTTTGGTACAAGTAGTACGGGGATAGCGCATGGACTTAGGATTTCTCGGATGTAGCCTTTTTCCATTAGCTCTTGCATTTGTTGTTGTAACTCCTTTGGCTCCTCGGGGTTCATGCAGAATGTTGTTTGATTTGGCAATGGTGATCCTAGGATGACGTCAATTTGATGTTTTATGCCTCATATTGGTGACAATCCAGTTGGTATCTCCTCGGTAAACAAATCGCAATACTTGTCCAATATGTTGGTTATCTCTGGGGTATACTCCGTTGTACCTTGGCCTATCAAAAACTCTTTGTAGACCATTAGTAATACCAGACTTTGATCGCTTAAAATTTTACAAACCACACTAGCTTTAATTTAAGATTTTGATTTCTGTTTGTTCTCATGATTTAACTTCAATTGCAATTCATCTAATTGTGAAGGACTAAGAGGTGTTAGTGTTACCTTCCTTTTTCTTGACAAAAGAATAGAAATTTAGCTTTCCGTCATGTGTTATCTCGCGGTTAAATTGCCATGGTTGCCCTAGTAGGATGTAACCTACTTGCATTAGTACGACATCACGAAGTACTTCATCGTGGTACTTACCTATGTTGAAGGGAATGGTTACTAACTCGGTTACCTTGAGCTCCCTTTTATTATAAAGCCATTGTAACTTATATGGATGGGGATGCTTCTTCGGTTCCAAACCTAGCTTTTAACCATATAGGCACTTGCGACATTAGTACAAGAACCACTATCTAAGATAAGTCCATATACCTTATCTTTGAAGAGATATTTTGTGTGGAAGATCATTTTGTGTTGGGCCATTTCGTGAGGGTTGACCATCATGCTCAAAACGCGCCATATTATGAGTAGTTCTCCAATTTCTAGATGCTCGATCTCGTCACTTTCATCTTCATGTGGTTCTTTTGCATTTGTGGACTCGTACTTTCCGCAATAGACAGGGATCATGACTTGCAGATTAACTTGTTACCTTCTCCTTTGACATCCCTTGATGTCTCAGGAGCTTTAACCTTGGAATGATCGTCCCTTCTTGATTTCTCTGGCATTCTTGAGGATTGTCCAACCAACCATGTAGGATGTGTTCTTGCCCGACTTATCACTTCCTTCCTATTGATCCGTTGCTCAATTTGAATCGACAAATGAAAAATATCTTGCAAATCATGGTAGTGTTGTCCTTCTACCGTTCTAGCGATTCGTTTGTTCAATCCGTCCAAAAATTTATCCATAGCGGTTTCTTCATCTTCGTCATTTTCTAGTCTATTGGGAAGATGCTCAAATTCATCCAAGTATTCTTCGAATGTTTTACTTCCTCACTTTAATTTTCTATATCTTAGTTACAATTCCTGATGGAATTGTGGGGGTACGTACCTTTTGTGCATGAGGACTTTCATTTCTCCCCATGTTGAGACTTGTTCAAGTCTTGTATGATGTCGAGTGCTTACCTCTCAATCCCACGAAGTGAGTGCATCGTCCGTGAGTTAAGTCACGGTGTACTGCACCTTTTTGTGCTCCGTATATATGTAGCACTAAAATATTATCTATTTGACTCCCCAAAACAAGAAAGGGATATGAGTAACCACTTCCAGCAAAAGAAGAGGGTTCTAATTTTGAAGTTTTACTGTCGTGTTCATGTCGTTGTCCTGAGGTGGTTCATCGTCAGAATCTTCATCCTCGCAGATTATGTGGTGTCCCATTGGTTGTCTTGGAAACTCTTCATCCTCCTCAAGATCATGTGGAGGTGGTGCTCGACGATCTCGTCGTCTAGATTGGGGATCTAGTTATTTTGCTTCTTCCATGCCATTTTCATAAATCAATGGTGCATCATGTTCCAGTTGCCTATGTTCTTCTTCAAGGTGATTCATTCTCAGCCCCATTCATTAGATCATTTGCATGATCGCACCAAGTTGGTTGTTGCATGCAGAATTCTCACCCTGTTCGACCATCTTCTCTAGTATTGTTTTACAATAATAAAAAAAGAGTGGATTAGTAAAATAAAACGATTTTAAAAGGATAGAAGCGTACCTTTGGTCCTCAAATCGGGTCCTAATACAAAAAATGATACATGTCTTGGGGTTGAAACTCGGGATGGATATTAAGAATCCGTTAACCTCGATCGCTCAAGTAGGATTCGTAATGTCAATGAGGATTTCTTGATTGACGTAATGGCACTTTCAAGTAGGTACTCCGTTGATGGTGGAGGATCTTTTGACTAGCCTAAAGGTTTTCTTCAAGATTCGTCCGGCGATAGTGGGTGATGGAGGTTGATGGTGGTTGTCAAAGTATTTAAGATGACGGGATGGACACCACAAGAGGCGTAGAATCCTGTTGATACAATCAGATAATGACTTCAGTTGTTTCCGGAACAAGTTGAAGTCACCTTGTTCTTGACATTGATCAAGACTCCGAAAAGAAAGGTTCATTACTTCTAATTTCAATATTAATGTTACAAATGAAATGAAGTCCTTTATATATGAGAGGTTCCTTATTAAAACAATGAAAACGCGTAAAGGATGGATAATTGATTGATCTACTAGTCGTTGGAAAGTCTTATGGCCATTGGGAGTCTTCATAACAGGAAAGAAGATGATCCGTTGGGATAAGATTGGCTTGAAAGATTTTCTAGCCTTTGGGAGGATTTTATGGCCGTTGGAAAGGATAAGGAAATATCTTTCTCTTCTGCCTTTTTTTTACCCGTATCGTCCTAGCCCATTGGTTCTAGGTGGATGGGTTGAGGCCCAGTTCTCTATAGAAGACCGATGTGACATTTCTTCGAGCTAGTCTTAAATCCTCCTTTTAATTTAGAGTTTCCCATACCTTTTTCACTATCTTCACTGTCTTGTTACCCAAGCTTCTTGCCCGTCCACATGTAAGTAGGATGTGGGAAGATTATGTCCAACTTCCATTAGCTCCTTGTTTGTGTGACCCTCCTTTGGTTCCGCTTCAAGTCCAATGTCCTTATATTGAGATTGGGTTTCTTAATTGAACCAAAACCTCGACCAACACACCTAAATCAAGAGGCTCAAGTGACATGGATAAGGAGGGATGAAAGATAAATATCTATCCTTATCATTTCCAACGGCTTGAAAATCTTTCAAGCCAATTTATATCCCATGAAGTCCTATACTTTCTTCCTACAAAGTAAGATATATTCATAATGGCTCATAGATCGATTTGCAATCTCTATTTACACATTTTTTATGCATGACACGGAGCTCTCCTATATAAAAGACTTCACCCCCTTAGTACCTGTAGACATAAATTTTTTTAAAGTACTAAACTTTTCTTTTTTTGATTGTTCGTCAAGAGATTGTTATCCTCAACTTGCTCCGGGGTCATTTAAAGTCATTTTCGACTGTATCAAGAGGATTTCACACCTCTTGTGGTGTTTTTCAATCCACCAAAAATAACATTTTTTCCATCTTCTTTATTTCACAGAGTTTCTTTTGCCTTGTATGATCATATCATCCCCTTTATTAAGATGAACTCCTGATGAGTGCCCGTATGCCAGACAAGATATCCTCTACAACCCGAAAAATTCTTCTCAAAAGATCGATTAAAATGGGTTCCTTGTATACCTCCCGAGTTCCAAGTCTCGTGGCCTGCAACATTTTGGAATTAGAGCCCAATTCAAGGACCAAAGGTAAGCTTATATCCTTTAAATTCAATTTTTTTGTACTAATAATTTCTTTGTTATTTTTTCTGGTTTGAAAATTAAATAGAACTAGATAATATAGCTGAAGAAGAAGAAAATTCTAAACACAATAATAACTTAATTGATTATGCAAATCCTCCAATGAATCGAGTCACGCATGAATCGCCTTGAAGAAGAACATAAGCAACTCGAATGCGACGGTCAAAAATTCACAAAAATGGCATCCTCATCCAAGACAATGAGCACAAACCACAACCTTGATCCGATCTTAAGGAAGAGACAAAGAGATACCCCGACAACCACGATGATTCCACATCATCCGCTAGGACGATATGAGTCGCACAAAGAACCACCTTGTAGACGAAGAAACAAATATGACAGTAACATGCCAAAGTTTAAACCACCTACTTTTACTGGGCAAAATGACCTGGAAGCCTATCTCGATTGGGAAAGGTGGATGGAAATATGTTTTACTATTACATGTCCTCGGAGCACAAAATGATACAGTATGCCGCCCACTAAGAAAAGGAAGCAAGGAAATTTTATTTTCTCCTCTTTATGGAAATAAGAGAGTTTCCTTTTCTAATTTAGACATTGTGTATATTTAGTATTTCCTTCTTATAATTAGTTTACTTTACAAGTGTTTCCATTTATCATTTGTACCATTTTGTAAAATGGGAATATCCTACCTATATATACATGTAATGGACGAAAACAATATTATACCAAGCTCATAATTGAGTTAGTAATTCATCTATTCTCTCTTGCATTTTCTCATTTATTCTCTTGTTAACCTCTCCTAATCTTTCTCTAGTCTTGAGTTTCTTTATGGTATCAACGTTTGGTTACGAATAAACTAGGTTATTGATTTGCTTCCACTGATTTCTTTCTGTTACTCTAAATTGTGTATCTTCCTAAGAAGAAGAATGTTTTACCTTGTACAAGGGAACATCCCAATCGCTTTCAGTGGTGATAACTACACTGTATGATCGCAGCTCGCCAAATCTAAGTCAGGAGTCGAGGTTTGTGGAAATATGTGGTGAATCAGCCAAAATCTTCATCAAATCCATATCGGAAGGATGTGGAAGGTGATAACATCACAAAACGTGCACCTTGGTAGCTTTTGTGCAGCTGAAAAATTCTCTAATTCCTGATATTCTCATGTCCTACAAGAATAAGAGGAGTGCACACTACGTATGGAATGAACTAAAGGAAGTGTTCGACAACACCTCCATAGCCCGCATTTTTTAGATCCAAAAGGTGTTGAGCATATTTCAGCAAGATATTAAGCCCTTTAACCATCATCTCATAGAATTACAAGATCTCCACTCAGATTTTAGTGAGCTTCGTCCTCTCACTATTGATCCAAAGGAGATTTTTGATAGAGACAATCAAGACTAGGTGTCCGAGCTACTTCAAAGTCTAGATAAATCTTATACTGAAGTAATCAATAATATCCTTTTTTTCAGAATCCTATTCTGCCATTCAACGAAGTTTGCATGCAAATTCAAAAAGAGGAAGGATCGTTATGCCTTTTCATAGAAGTCGTCTAGAAGCGGCTCATTACAGTAAAACCAATCCAAAGCCTCAGCACAAAGTTTTGTAATGGGAGTACTACAAGTAGAAGGGTCAATAAATACATGGGGTTACTTATCCAAAAGTTATCTATTGGATGCAGTTAAGCAATTGTTTTTAATTATGTTGCAACATAATTCCATGCTAGAATTAAGTGTCTCAGGTTAGACAATGGAGGAAAGTACATGAGCCATTAGTTCTGAACATTCTTGGAGGATCAAGGCATCATGCACCAAATCTCATGTCCATATATTCCACAACAAGATGGAGTGGTCAAGCTAAAAACATACATCTAATGGTTTACCGATACATGCTCATCCAATTTTGAGGAGATGTCATCATAACAACATGTCACCTCAACAAAAGACTTCCGACAAGATTCTTAAATGACGTTACTTCGTACGAGGTATTAAATAACACAACCCGATCTCGATTATTGATGTGGTTAATCTCAAGTAATAATTTACCTAGACTAACGCTTTCGCAAGAATACGGATCATATAATACCAGGGTCGAACACAAGGAATTGATGCAACTCTAAAGCTAGTAACTAATGAACAAGACGTGAAAATCAATAAGAACTACCAGATTAAACTCAATAAACTAGACACCACAGGTTTCGAGAGATGCACGATGATGCAACAAAGTTTTAACAAGATCATTGGTCTTAGATATTATCACGTATTCGGAGAATTCAAGCTCGTGCCTAGGGAATGACTCTTTCGATGCCTAAACCCACCATCTGACGTGCGTACTACCAATCTTCCAATTGCGTAATCTCACACGATAAATACATTCAGTCCGCTATCCTAATTCCTAAGTCCAATTAACTGACCAGTCATGGTTCTAAATCAATTGAAACCTCATATCAGGGCTACGTTCCAAAGTTCAATTCATCTTCCAATGCAACCAAACATTTATGAGCATTCATTCAAGTGGCATTCAAGAACGAAAGCATTAAGAACAGCCAATCAATCCGAAAAATGATCAAATACCAAAATCATTCATTAAAGTGGTATTCAAGAATGAAAGCGTTAAGAATCACCAAGCATTAAGAACAAGACTTCGTTACATATCGGCAAAGCTCTCTAACCTATGGTTATGGACCTACTCGGACATGAACTTAGAATACGAAACGCAAAAGATAACCATATTCAACATGGAAAAAGAACGAGATTCCTCCCTATTCTATTATCGGCGTCTTCAATAGCTCCTCCGCGATTCGGCTTCGTCGCTCCGTCCTTCGCCCTCGTGTGCATTCTGCTCTCTCTCTACTCTCCCTTTACGTCTGTGTGTCGTCTTCTTCGTTCTTTCCTAGTCTAAATCTCCATTGAATCTCCTTCTTTCCTCTTCTTCTTTCTTTCCTTTTCTTCTTTTTCCTCTTTTGCCAAGTCTTTCCATTCTTTCCCGTGAGTTTTCGTGTTATTTCCCATCGACTGACCTTTCCTTTTCTTCATGGCGGTGCGCAGGATAAATGTGCCCGACTGGGCACAAGAGTGAGCTCGATCGGGCTTCATGCATGCGCGGGTCGTGCAGCACATTTAGAGATATTTTCTGTTTCATGAGCCTGGTCGGGCTAAGAGGGACGCACGGTCGGGCTGTTCACTGCACAGTCGGGCTATGGGTTGTTGCACGGTCAGGCTTGCATTGTGGAACAAGAGCACGGGCGGGCTGTAGACAATGCACGGTCGGGCTGTGGTTATCTTCAGCTGCACGGGTGGGCTTGAGTGGCTGCACGGTCGGGCTGTGAAATGTGGTGTAGGACAATTTCTTGTATGTGTTCGTGTTTACTCGTGTTTGCTCGTATTTGCTCGTATTCGTGTTCGATGTACTCGTTTCCGCAATTACACGAGAAAAGGATGAAAGAGGACTAAATGATGCTTAATGCTTGGTGAACTAACTACAAAAATCAACTAAATTACTATGACAAAATAGACGTTATCAATTATCTTAAAGTATTTGGGTGCATTTGTTATGTATTGTAGATGAAGCCTTATGAAGTTAACTCCAGCCCAAAACATCCACTGTATCTTTTCTGGATACTCGGTCACACAAAAAGGGTTCAAATTTTGTCGCCTTAAACTCGTAGGATACATGTATCAAGGAAAGTAAAACTCGATGAAACTCAAAGATTTTATATACAAAATAATTGGATTAAACTTGATTATATGATTCACTCACATGATGCATTTAGTTCCTTAAGATCTATTGTAAATCAACTTCAAGTTAACAAAAGCGACATGCCTAGACCACAACAGGATTTAAACCTATCACTTGAGGATATCAAACTACCAACAAATCAAAGGAGAACTACAGAACAAGGAAAAGAAGAGGAACCTGAGGAGGCCGAAAGCATCGAGAACTATGATCCACCAATAAATAGACTTAGAAAAAGTGATCGATTAAAATCTTTTCCTCCTATTCAATACTCTAATTCTATCATTGCTTATCATATTCAATAGTTCTTGCAATTTGAATTACCTACGTAATGATTATCAAGTCTTTGTGAGTCAAATTGATAATATTTAGGAACCCCACTTCATATGAGGAAGATTAATCCATCCCATCATGGCAACAAGCAATGGAGGAGGAAATCGAGCTCTTGAAACGAACAAAATCAGGGATTTAATCAACCTCCGTAAAGGAAAGAAGGCAGTCGGCTCCAAGTGGATTTATAAGGTTAAATTTCACTGCAAAGCGAGGTTAAGCACAACAAAGCCAGATTGATGTCTAGAGGCTCCACACAAATATATGGAGAAGACTACAAAGGAACATTCGTGCCAGTAGCAAATCTACACACAGTACGTATTCTATTGTTAGTTACTACTGATCTTAAACGAATTATGGCAACTAAATATCGATAATGCTTTACTACAAGGAAATCTAGAGGAATAAATCTTCATGAAACCTCTTCCAATATATACTCAACCCGAGAACAACATGGTGTGTCGACTAAAGAAGTCGCTTTATGGGTTAAAATAATTTTCACATGCCTAATATCCATCTCTTAATAATGCTTTACTAGAATTTGTTTATCATATATGTGAAGCTGATCATTATTTATTTTCAATTCAAAGGGATTTAGGAACAATTGTCATATTAGTTTCTATAGATGATATTATTATTACGGAGAATGATGATAAATGATTTGAAAATTCGAAAACGTAATTTAAGAAAATTTTTTATATCAAGGACTTATGAGAGCTAAAGTATTTTTTGGGGTATTGAAGTTCTTCCTACTAACAACAAGTTATTTCTCTCTCAAAGAAAATATGCTCTAGATCTTTTAGGTGACACAAGTAAACTAAGAGCTAAATTGTCCAAGACACTCATTGATGAAAATTTCAAAGATCATCGACAAGGGGAAGCATTTAAAGTTGTGGAACAATATCGGTGAACCGTAAGATAATTAATGTGTCTTAAAATTACGTGATCTAATATCTGCTTTGTCGTGAACTTGATTAGCAAATATATGCATACTCCAACTCAACTTGAATGGAACATGGTGGAGCAGATTCTAAAATACATCAACGGGTTACCGGGAAAAGGAATTCAAATGAAATGCAACAACAACCTCGACATCATAAGCTAATGCAATGTAGGCTAGTGGAGATAAGGATGATTGGAAGTCCACCACATGTTTTTGCATGTTCGTAGGAGGCAGCGTGGTTACATGGAAGAGCAAGAAGTAAATGGCGTGGTTAGATCAAGTGCAAAAGTTGAGTATAGTTCCATGACAAACACGACTTGTGAACTAGTCTGGATAAAAGCAATTCTTGAAGCACGAAGGATCAAGACCACTCGACCCATGGTTATTCACAGAACAAAGTCCAAGATGGCATAATCACCACCACATACACCCCAAGCACGGATCAATTGACAGACATCTTTACCAAAGCTACAAGCGATCATATATGTTTAGACCTTCATAAACGAATTGTCCTTGCAAATCTTCATCAAATCTGCAAACTTGAATGATCTCCTCAAATACATGAATCGTGAGAGTACTCATTTTCATTCACATTTTATCCTACATGGTTTTACTTGGTAAAATTTTAACGAGGCATCACCTTATGGCGTTAAGATTGTTTTGAGTTTGAGGAGGAATAATAAACACTCTATTCGATTTAGAGTATTTGGATCATTCTCTATGTGATGAACACTCTATCCCACTTAGAGTGTTTCTCCTCTTGTGCGCCGCTCACTAAGAAAAGGAAACACGGAAGTTTCCTTTTCTACTCCTTATGTAAAAAAAACGTTTCTTTTTCTAATTTAGGAATTATTTATATTTAGTATTTTCTTCTTATAATTAGTTTTCTTTACTAGTATTTTCATTTATCATTCGGACCATATTATTAAATAGAAATATCCTACCTATATACATTTAATGTACGAAAACAATAATATACCAAACACTTCCTTGAAGGGTTCCCTGTCATGACTTTTGAACTTTTCATCAATGTTTATTTAGCTCCTAGTTAACCTGTGTCACCAAACAGATTAAAGATATATTTTCTTTGAAGTCCATTGTTAGTACGAACAACTTCAATACCCAATAAATACATTAGCTCTCCTGAGTCGTCGATATCAAACTTTTTAAGGAACTTTTTGGTGTTATCATTCCTTTATCATCATTTCTCATAATAATAATATCATCTCCATAAACTAATACAAAAATAAATCCTAATTATCCTTTAACTGAAAAAAATAATATTCGGCTTCACCTTTATGATAATCAAATTCTAGTAAAGCATTATTAAGAGTTTGATACCAAGCACAGGGAGATTGTTCACCTCATAAATCGACTTCTTCAGCTGACACTCCATATTTTTTTTCGGGTTGGATATATCTTGGAAAAGGTTTCATGAAGATTTCTTTCTCCATATGGCCTTGTTGGAACACATTCTTGACATCTAGCTATCACATATTTCATTAAAGGTTAACTAACAATAGAAGACATACCAAGTGTAGCTTTGCCACCGGAGTGAATGTTTTTGTGCAGTCTTTTTTGTATGTTTGTGAGAAGCCTTTTGCCACCAATCTGGCTTTGTAGTGCTCAACCTCGCCATTGCAATGAAATTTGACCTTATAGATCCACTTGGAGCCGACCGCCTTCTTTGTTTTAGTGAGTTTAACTAAACCCCAGGTTTTGTTCTTTTCAAGACCTTTGGTTTCCTCCTCCATAGCTTGTTTTTGTGTTGGGATGGGTCAAGCTTCCTTAGACGAAGTGGGTTTCTGAATACTATAATTTGACTCGCATAGACTTGGTATTCATTAGGTAGGTTAGTTAAATCGCAACAATGTTGAATAGGATAGGTAATGGCATAATTAGAGTAATGAATATGAGGAAAAGATTTTAACGAATCACTACGTTTGAGTCTATTTGTTGGTGGATTACCGTGCTCGATGTTGTCTCCTTTCATGTTCTTTTTTTCATTCTTGTTCTTTCATACTCCTTTGATTTGATGGTATTTTAATTTCCTCAAGTGGGAGGGGGGGGGTTAAAATCTTGTTTTGATCTGAGGGTGTCGCGATTGTCAATTTGTTAGATTCAAAACAAACCACATAATTTAAAAAATCTTGAGATGTTTTCTAACATATAATAAGTTATTTTTAGAAATCTGATATATATATATATATATATATATATACATACATACGACCGTTGTATTTTATTAAGAATCTTAAGGTATCCAATTCATTTTATTGGTATTTTTGTTTACAATTTTTACGTTTCATGAATAAGGTTGTTCGTTCTGAACTAAATCAAGTTATTTATCACATGACTCGTGGCTCCATAATCGACTATGATGTGATTGTTATATATAGAGAGTAGAGCGATGTTACCCAGATCAATTTGTATATCCATACCACGACTGAGGAGTACTTTGATTTCTTCTATTTCAACCTTGGTTGCATAGATGGATTCTTCATTGTAGTGAGATGCCTCACTAGTATTGATTTGCTTGAGATATTATGGAGCAACCAACATTTCTTTAACATGACCCCTCTTCTTGTAGTGCTCACACATGAAAACTTTGCGCTTCAGCCTTGGATTGGATTTATTGTAATGAGCCGCTTCTAGAGAACCTCCATAAAATAGGTGGAATGATCTTTTCTCCTTATAAATTTGCATGCAAAATTTTTTGAATGGCAGAATAAGATACTGATGAAAGATATGCTTGATAACTCTAGTGTAGGATTTATCCAGAGTTTAAAGTAGCTCGATTACCTGATCTTGATTGTCTTTGTTGACAATCTCCTTAGGATCAATGGTTAGAGGAAGAAGCTAACTGAACTTTGAGTAAATATCTTTAAAGTCCCTGAGATGATGGTTGAAAAGCTTATTATCTTGTTGAAGCATGCTCAACACCTTCTTGATCTAAAAAATGGAGATGTTGTCGAACACTTCCTTTAATTCGTTCTATTATAGAGGTTTGCAATGCTCTTATTCCTGTAGGACCTCGTAATATGAGGATCTAGATAATTTTTCAGCAGCACAAGAGCTCCCAAGGCTTCACGGTCTATGATTTCGTCACCTTCCACATCCTTCTCATAACAAAATTCTGATGTTCCCTTGAACAAGGTTCAATATTCTCCTTTTTAGGAATACACATGGCTTAAAGAAAGAAAAACAATTGAGTGTAAGTGAATCATGCTACGATATCATAAACAAACTTAAGACTAGAGAAAGATTAGAAGATATTAACAAAAGAATGCAAGAGAGAATAGAAGAATTACTAACTCAATTATGAGCTGTATTATATCATTTTCGTCCATTACATGTACATATAAGTAGGATATTTCCACTTTACAATATGGTACAAATGATAAATGAAAATACTAGTAAATTAAACTAATAACAAGAAGGGAATACTAAATATACATAATATCTAAATTAAAAAGAAAACTCTCTTATTTGCATAAAATGTGGAAAAGACAAGGAAAAGGAGAAAATGAAACTTCTTTGTTTTCTTTTCTTGGTGGGTGGTGCACAAGAGGAGAAGAAACACTCTAAGTGAAGTAGAGTGTTTACCACATAGATATTGATCGAAATACTCTAAATGAAGTAGAGTGTTTAATAGTATCTTCCTCTGTCCATTACCTTTCATCCATTAACTGAATTTTCAATAGAATTTGATCTCAAACTTCCAAAGATCCGAAACAAATATCTATGTTTGTTGTGGCTGACATGTTTTTAAAGACAATGCACTTTGTACCATGCTCGTAGACCAACGACGCAAAAAGTATTGTGTAACCTCCTCTTCAAAGAGATTGTACGCATCTACAACTTACCCAAGACGATCATATCAACCATGACACAAAGTTCCTAAGCCATTTATGGTGAAAGCTAGGAACAAAGCTTGTGTTCTCCATTACGTACCATCTGTAGACTCACGGTCAAACAAAGATGGTCAACCTCACATTAGCAATATTACTAAGATCTTTCATTGGACGATATCCCAAGAAGTGTCTTGATTACTTGCCACATGCCAAGTTCTCTTTATGCAACAGTTTAAGACAACATAAGGTGGAGAACCGAACAAAATATCAAACAAGCCAACAAAGGACCGAGAAAGATGGTGTTCATAGAAGAAGATTGGATGGCGCTACACCTAAGACAAGAAAGCTCCCATGATAAAAGGATTTCAAAGCTAGCACCAAGAGAAGATGACCCATTTCACGTTCTAAAGTTGATCAATGACAACGCCTACTGCCTTGTCTGGTGAGTATAATGTGTCTACAATCTGTAATTTTTTTTATCTATTCCCTTCTTATGTAGGTGATACATTTTGAGGGATGGAATGCTTGCAAGGGGGGGGGGAGTGATGAGGAGATCGACAGTGAAACTACACCAAAGGAATGGGGTGAAATGTGTGGGGGGGGGGGAGGTGGGGGGGGGGGGGGGGGGGGAGTGATGAGGAGATCGACAGTGAAACTACACCAAAGGAGGGTCACACCAATGAGGAGCTAACTCAAAGAACCAAAAAGATAGAACTTTACCATGACCTACTCACACGTCGATGAGCCAAGAGCTTGTGGAACAAAGCAGAAGAGATAGTGAAGGAGGCGTGGGAGATACTAGATCAAAAGTAGGATTTGGGTGTAACTCAAGGGAGAATAAAATTGGTTTTCTATGTTGAACCAGACCTCAACCAACACACCTAAACCGAGGGACTCGGATGACACAGATAAGGAAGGATGGAAGATAAAGATCTTTCTTTATCATTTCCAAAGGCCAAGAAATCGTTCAAGCCAATTTATATCCCTCCAAATTCTCTACTTTCCTCCTACGAAGATCTCCAATGGCTAGAAAATATTAGATCAATTTGCAATCATTTATTTACGCATTTTCCTTATGTATATGACATGGAGCCTATCCTATATAAAAAATGTCATCCCATTTGTATCTTCAAACTTGAATTTTTGAAATTAATAAAATTTTGAAATTAATAAATTTCTCTATTTTGGTGTCTTCAACTTGTTTCGGGAATATTTGAAGTCATTTTCGACTATATCAAGTGACTTTTAAACCTCTTCTGGTGAATTTCAGTCAACCAAAACCTTGTTTTATGTATTATTCATATCAAGGAGTTTATTTTGCCTTGTGTGATCATATCATACCCCTTTATGCGGACGAAGTCTTGAAGGGTGCCCCTGGCCAGTCAAATCCTCCAAAACATAAAGAACTCTACTCGGAAGATTGAGTAAAATGGGTTCCTCGTACGCGTCTTGAGTTCCAAATCTCGAGACGTGTAAAAAATGTTCGCTTGTAGGATTTCATACATTTTCATACCTTTATTTAGTACATCTACGACCAGGTTCTCGTAGTCGTGAATCTCATCCATGACATGTTGTTCATCAACCATATGGAATTGTATTGATTTTCTATCCATGTATTTCTCTGAGCAACATCACTAACACGTATCTTGTTCCAATATTTCATATTTATATTTAACCAGACCTCAACCAACACACCTAAACCGAGGGACTCGGGTGACACAGATAAGGAAGGATGGAAGATAAAGATCTTTCTTTATTATTTCCAAAGGTCAGGAAATCGTTCAAGCCAATTTATATCCCTCCAAATTCTCTACTTTCCTCCTTCGAAGATCTCCAATGGCTAGAAAATATTAGATCGATTTGCAATCATTTATTTACGCATTTTCCTTATGTATATGACATGGCACCTATCCTATATAAAAAATGTCATCCCATTTGTATCTTCAAACTTGAATTTTTGAAATTAATAAATTTTTGAAATTAATAAATTTCTCTATTTGGTGTCTTCAACTTGTTTCGGGAACATTTGAAGTCATTTTCGACTATATCAAGCTCTTCTGGTGAATTTCAGTCAACCAAAACCTTGTTTTATGTATTATTCATATCAAGGAGTTTATTTTGCCTTGTGTGATCATATCATACCCCTTTATGCGGACGAAGTCTTGAAGGGTGCCCCTGGCCAGTCAAATCCTCCAAAACTTAAAGAACTCTACTCGAAAGATTGAGTAAAATGGGTTCCTCGTACGCGTCTTGAGTTCCAAATCTCGAGACGTGTATAAAAAATGTTCGCTTGTAGGATTTCATACATTTTCATACCTTCATTTAGTACATCTACGACCAGGTTCTCGTAGTCGTGAATCTCATCCATGATTTGTTGTTCATCAACCATATGGAACTGTTTTGATTTTCTATCCATGTATTTCTCTGAGCAACATCATTAACACGTATCTTGTTCCAATATTTCATATTTATATTTAACAAAAATATCAAAGAAAGCATTCGTCATGTAGTTGAGAAGATAACCTTGGAACAATTGGATGTGACTGATCTTCTGGAACATCAATGAAGAGGATGTAATCAACATCCAACTTTTCTAATAAGATGAGCAGCTTTTGGGATCAATGAAGGTAGTTCATTTCTTCTAGAGAATCGAATTTGGAGAGATCGGATGATGATGCAGCAGTAGGATGAGTTTCGCTTTCAAAATGTTAGTAGTAATGTTGAGATTGGTCGATGAGGGAACGAAGGGGCTAGAGAGAACCTTCGAGAGAAGGACACGAATGGTGGTTCTGGAGTGTTCCGTCTAACCCCTCGAGAAGAAGGAGACAAGTGGGCCGCGCAATTTAAAGAAGCCCACGGAGCAGAGAAGAATGAAGCCCAGCAGCGTGAGTGGATTGGGAGAAGCAAACCCTCGGTGGAAGCCCAATACGTCCTGGCCTAGAAGCAGCTCAGCCCGTGAAACCGATGCCAGAAACAACAAAGAAAGAGGGTCATTTTGGGAATAATATTAAGCAACAGTTAAAGATGAAAATAGAACAAACATTGCAGTATTATTGTAAGGTCAATGGCTACATTAGTGGCCTATTTTGAGCAAATTGTAAGGGTTTGTCTGATCTAGGGCAAGCTCAAACTTTTTGTATTATGATTGATATATATGAAACTAAGGAAGGTGTGAGGAGTATCACACTAGAGAAAATCATTCGTTCACCAAAAATCAAACACGAGTGAGAAAGAGATCTAAAGAACCATACGAGCAAGCAAAACACTTCAGTTCACGTTTCTATTTTTTGTTTGCACAAGTTTTAAGATGGAGATGCAGTAGCTCATGACTTTTATTAATTGATTCATGAGCTTATCAACAACAAGTAATAATACTAAAGTTGCAGTGTGAGATAACTGCTATCCTGAAAACAAAATTCTCATACGATCATGGTGCAATCATATACGTGGTTGACTTTCTAAGGTTAACACAGTTATCTTCACTTTCGCATGCACTCATGAGAAATGAAGTCAGAATAACAAAGTGTATCCAGATGTTAAAATAAGTAAGAGATTCTAGTTTTTGTCCTCATATATGATCACGTAGTGGCCTTTTAAACAAAAAATGTGATGTAAAAGTCGAAGCAGTAGAAAACGAAAAGGTCTCTTACACAACTTCTTGAAACCAATTAATATATATATATATATATATATATAGTGTGTGCAAACCTCACCCAGCCCAATTCAGTCGTGTAACGACGATGCGCGTGCGTCTAGGCTAGGCCAATCGGTGGTGCATGTGTGTTGTCTTTCTAGTAAAACCTGTTGTATTTTCAAAATCTCTCATAAGCTCTTTTGATTATACACCAAGTAGATAAATATACACACCTAAAAAATTGGTCCCAAACAATGTAAAACAAAATATCATAATCATTTTTTTTCCAATAGAGCTCACAACCCTTAAAAAACATATGATGATCTTTCTTCGAAAATCGAGTAGGCTGCCACATGCGTGCCCAATTCCATTTCAGGTGGGTCGATTGAAAGGTCGAAAAAAGTCGTGTGAAAATCGAAGGAATCCAAAAGCCAGAGGAAGAAAAGCCACGTATCCAAGCACAGTTCAACTCCAACTCGGAACTATTCATATTGCCCTCTAGTTAATGCATATATATATGTGCACACATGTTTGTGTTTGAAATATATATATATATATACGACGGAATATCAGAAATACCTTTATAGGACTAAACCACTTCAAAAATATCCTTCCCTAAAATAATTATTAAATCCCAAAAAACTGAAGAAAGACAAATTTGCCCTTAATGTTCGAACGTAAAAAAACCCACGTTCGGCAGTTTTTTGACGTAAAAAACTGTCAAAAACAAGAAAATCGAACAGTTTTTCGACGTGATACCTGTTTAAAAGTTTATAGCAAGAAAGAAATAAGTGATGTCGAACTTGAGAGGGATCGATTTGAAGTTGGCGAGAGGGAAAAGGGCTAGAATCAGCAGCAGCAGTGACGAAAAGAGCACGAGTTAATCTTCAATGGCTTTAATAAGTGTAAGTAGATCGATTTCTAGGGTTTTGCAAGCTTTCGAGTTACAAAATGGTTTATTAATTTGAAATGGGTGAGTGTCAGTGAGTCGGTTAGGTCGCAAGGGTCGCAGGAGTTGCATGAACATCTTCGACATAGTGAGTCGGTTGAGTAGCAAGGGTCGTAGGAGTTGCATGACCATCTTCGACTCAGTGAGTCGGTTGTCTTAGTGAGTGGGATGGGTCGCAATGGTCGTTTAAGGGGCGTGGGTCGGTTGAGTCTCATTGAGTCGGTTGAGTGTCGCAGAGTGTCCGAGGGTCGTTTGAGTCGCATGGGTCGCACGGGTCGGCTGAGTCGCATGGGTCGCATAAGTCGGTTGAGTCGGTTGAGTCGCATGGGTCGGACGAGTTGCATGGGTCGCTTAAGTCGGTAGAAGTGTAATGTATACGTAATTGGTCATTTTGCAGTGGCGCCAAAGCTGAAGTTTGTGTATGAATTCAAGCACATGGATAGAATACCAAAGATCACCACCAAGTGTTATCCTCACGAGACAATAAGGACGCTGAGAGGAATCTTAGATGAACACGAGTTGCATTACTTCGAGAAAGAGTCACAATTTAGGCATTTATTCCATTTACAATGTGACTCCACGTTGACGAAGGTTCAAATTTCTGTCCTACTAAATCACTCCGTGATTATACGGGACAAGACAGAGTTGTGGTTCGTCATAAACGACATTCCCATCCG
>CM071868.1:20953245-20973042 GCA_036759665.1 Gynandropsis gynandra | reverse complement strand
CACTAATGGTAAGTTGTATATATTATTCGAATAACTTGAATGTTTTCGTACTTTTTGCATTCTTATCATTTTGTTTTAATGTTTCAGTTACTTCCATTCGAAACCATCCTTAGTTTGGGCGAAAAGGGATGGTATGTTGAGGTTGTGGATGCGCATCGATCATGCCCAAGAATGTGCAAGAAAATGGTTAAATCCAATTTTAACCCGAAGTATGTAGATGTGATAAGGCAGATTGGAGATTCTAAGGTAACAATTACACAAGGTTCACTATGAAAATAAGGGTCACTGAGGGTAATAATGGTTATTTTTTGTTTTTTAGGATATTCTAAATATTCTTCATGCTGAACACGAAGAGGAAGCTTTACTTTCTAATTTGGAGGATTACGAGGGATGTGACGAACCCAATGTTCAGATATGGATGAAACATCTTCGTATAAATCCGAAGGGTATTTGTTGGGAGGATATCCGTAAACAAGAACTGCTGACACGAAAAACAGCTCTTGGTGATCAAAAAAAGGAGAAGGAAAAAGGGACTAAGAGGAAGGAGAGCGTGAGTGATGCTGATGCTGATGCTGCAGTCCTCTGACACTGGAGCAGAAATTAATAAGGGAAATAAGGAAGTCGGAGAAGTTGCAGTCCCTCTGACGCATACGAGGAACCAAAATCAAAGTCTGCCGAGAAGTTGCGATCATCGAAAACCAATCTTCCGATACTGTTGGTGATTTTGCTTTTGAATTCCTTCGACGTCCAAATCTAGTGTCAAGAAAAGAGCCAATTGGAGATGGCTCAGAAGAGGATTTGGCAAACATTGCTCCTGATGAAGTTCCACCAAGTAAGTAATATTTGATGAAAAGGTCATTTGAGTGTCAATTTCCATCGGGACATATAACTCGTAGGGTCGCATAAGTCGTAGGGTCGCATAAGCCGCAAGGTCGTTAGAGTCGCATGGGTCACTGGGTCGCTAAAGTCGAACGGGTCGCACACTAAAGATACTTTAGTGGGAGTGGGTCATGTCGATGACATCGCCGACGATGTTCCTGCCAAGGATACTCCAGTACCACCAAGTAAGTACGGTAATTTGAGATCGCATTGGTCGCATTTGTCGCATTGGTCACATGGGGCGCATGGATCGCATAGGTCGCATTGGTCGCATTGGTCACCATATGTTTAATGAAGTAAATTTTATGCAGGTGCTGGACATTTATCAAATGAGTCTGCGCCATATGTTGAACCTCCGCCGGTGAAAAGAGCAAAAATAGTGGTTCAAGAACCTGAAGGGGAAGAGGAGTTTGTGTGGATTCCCAAGAGATTAGCAAAGGACTTGATAAGCCGATTTCCTTCCTTCATTGACGCTAGCGGTGAAAAGTTGACTAAACTATATTGATTCCTGAAGGCACCTCGACATGAGCAGTGGTGGAAATCTGAGCTAGATATTTCCGGGGGCCAAAAGTTTTGGGAAATTATATTAAAGGCCAACGTATGGCTTGAAGATGATGTAAGTTTTTTTAAACCCTTAGTCTCACGGAGTTTTGTGTCATATGTATTCATGTGTGTTAATTTTTTTGCAGCAATTGGATGAGGCGTTGATGGTGCTGTCTTCTCACTCGGCATTGAATCCCGACGCGAATCAGAATTATTACGTTTGTCATGTTGCTTTCATGCAGACGCTCTCGATGTGGATGTACGAGGATATGAAAACTTTGTCGGAAATGCTTAGTGATTTTTTGAATGCCAAGTATCCATTCAGAAGTAGGAAGACACCAATTAGTGATTATGAAGGTTTTGTCTCGGTTCTAAACATTCCAACGGACAAAAATCGATGGGTAGGATGTCATTGGGTAGCCATCAAAGCGGATTTCAAAACCCGATGCATCACGATATACGACTGCCAGATGAAGCTTAAGGAAACGCATATCGATCCGGTGATTGATAAGATAAGAAAAGTTGTCCCCAAGATTCTCATTCTCGGAGGGTTTCCTTCTTTGGCTTCTGGAGAAGATGAATGGAAGTATGAGTATTATGAAGGTCTGTCACAGAACCAAAGCGGGAATGACTGTGGTGTTTTCTCCTACAAATTCGTAGAAGCCTCGTTCTTGACAAGGAGGAATATGTTTCACTTAATTTGCGACGACAATGTTACTTCCATGCGTGAGAAGATGGTGGCTGATATATTTAGTAATGGAGAACGTATATATGAATCCGAAGAAGACTAACTTGATATTTGGTACATTGTTTTTTTAAATATTTGGTACATTGTCGCAGGGGTCAAATGGTCGCAGAGGTACAAGGGTCGCACGGGTCCAAGGGTCACAGAGCCTCATTCGCCCCTTGCGACCCATGTGGACATTGCGACCCTTCCGGCCATTGCGACCCTTGCGACCCATTTGTCCATTTCGACCATTGCGACCCTTCTGGCCATTGCGACCCATTTGTCCATTTCGACACTTTCGAAGAGGTAAAAGGGTCACAGAGGGACCTCTTCGACCCTAGGACCCCTGCAACCCTTGTACCTTTTCGAACCTTGGACCCATGTGACCCTTGTCCCTCTGCGAACCTTGTCTCTCTGCGACCCTTGGACCCCTGCGCCCTTTTCTCCCTCGCAAGGTCAAGGGTCGCAGGGTAAAGGGTCGAATGGGTAAAAGGTTCGCAAGGGACAAATGGTGCGACCCTTGTACCTCTGCGATGATGGACCCCTGCGACCCTTTACGCTTTATTATTTACAAATAATATGAATACTTTTTAAAAAAATTACAATGTACCAAGTTGAATTATCCATTTCCAAAATTATGTTACAAATAAACTGTTAAAAAAAGAACAAGTTGAATCAACGAGTAAACATCTTTTTAGACCCTTGGACTGTGCAACCCTTGTACCCTCTGCGACCCTTGGTCCCTCTGCAACCCTTGTCTCCCTTCGACCCTTGTCTCCGTTCGACCCTTGGACCGTGCGACCCTTGTACCCTCTGCGACCCTTGGACCCTCTGTGACCCTTATCTCCCTTCGACCCTTGTACCTCTGCGACCCTTTGTCCCCTGCGACCCTTGGACCCTCTGCGACCCTTATTACAATAATAGTAAATCCACAAAAACATCGATACTAACAATAATACATTCTATTGAATAATAGTAAAAAAACAACCAAATACAAACATGAATTTTGTTGTTCAAATGAGGTTCAAAGCAATCAAAATACAACGGAATTCAACCTATAAAGATTATAGGGGCAAGCAGTAGACAAGGTACATCATCAAGAACGGTGTCCAGTTCGACTTTGAGGGTACAACCCACGTTAAAGCCATTATCGTGACAAAACTTTGTCCAACCCCTGGTGATGCTAGTGCCACCGCGTTTCACGGGCCTTAGATCTGCCTCCCAAATGTTTGTGTAATTGGTTATCAGATCAACCTTACATCGTCTACCGCAAAGACCATTCAACCTCGCAAACTCTATCGGAAGTGTCTGCGATAACCGAATAAATTTACAACAACGCCAAACTAATGCATATACGACAAGATTTGATGAATCGAATAAATCGGTTTGAATTCACTTACCAATGTATTTACGGCCAGATTTGAACGCGTGACTGGTACCGTGAAAATTCTCTCACCAGAAGAAGATGACCCTAACATCGAACCGCCGTCACCAGCCGTTTGCATTTTCGGCAAGATGATGATGATGATGAGAGTTAGAGAGAGGGAGTGTGTGTGTCGTTATTAGAAAAAAGGGAATGGCTGGAATACGAAAAGACATGACCCTGACATCGAATCGCCATCAGATGGAATTCGAATGTTTTTTCAAATTTTGGTGAAAAGTTCGGCGGGAATTCTGGTGAAATGATAAAATGTCAAAAACTAATCAAAATTGTCAAATTCGTTTATTTCTTGGAACTCACACCACTTATGTGTTTTGTTTCTTTATCTCGTGCAGCTCACTTGTGCATGAGAAATACCGGAAGTGCTGATCCAGTTTACGACCCAGTTATCGATAGAACGCTCAGAAAATTAAAAAGACAAACGAAAGCTAGTGCAAGCCAACCGGTCGATAACACACAGGTGCACCTAGACCCCCACACCGAGATAGTAGTCGAACCACAGATTGTATACAAGAGCAAAGAAAATCAAACAATATATTTACAACGTCAAACTAATTAATGCCAATTGAGGATCGCATGGGTCACATGGGTCGCTTGGTTGCATATTTTGATGAATAGAAGCGAACTCGACGAATTTACGGGTTTAGGATCATAAATGACAAAAACCAATCAAAACAATACATTTACAACGTCAATCAACGGTTAAAACAGATTGTGACCCATGTGTACCTAGTTGAGTTGTGTATAACCAATGCCTATGTTTCAAAAGTGATAGTAGTGTTTTAAGAACTCGACGGATGATTAAACAATACATTTAACATTTTGTTCAAATGTCGATATTATTTATATTATTATATATATTGATTCTAAATTAGACATATACAACTCAAATATATTGATAATGGCATGGGTCGCTTGGTCACATATATGGATAAATAGATGCAAACTCGACGAATTTACAGGTTTATAATGGTAAAATGAGGGCTGCATGGGTCGCATGGGTTCACTGGAGAGATAGTTCATTAGCCAAGAGTGACCCAAGAGTGACCCAACACCGTCACCTAAGTCATCTCCTGCCATGTACTTTGTCTTCCAGTCACATTTGAAGAGTGACCCAACACCGTCACCTAATTCACCCCCGCAACTCGTCAGTGACTGCATAGAGCCTGAGTCCGCCTATTACCAAGACCTTGAGTAACACATAGACAGCACGATGCCCTGCGTCGACAACGGTGACTGTGGCACGTAGGTCACAAAGGTAAAAAAGATCTTTCATAGAAATATGGGTTAGATACGCATACTAAGAGAAGAGACGTAGACGTTAACTTATATACATGGGTCGGAAGGGTCACATGGGTCGGAAGATAGGAGTCTGACAGCAAAACGACAAGTCACATGGGTCGGAAGAAAGGATTCTGATTGCAAAACAACAAGTCACATGGGTAGGAAGGGTCACATGGGTCGGAAGGTAGGAGTCTGATAGCAAAACGACAAGTTGCATGAGTCGCATATTGCGTCGCATGAGTCGTACAAGGGTCACATGTGGTCATATTGGGTCGTATGAGTCGTACAAGGGTCATATGTGGTCGCATGAGTCGTCCATAGGTCTGGGCATGGGTCGGGGGTCGCATGAGTCGTCCATGGGTCATATGTGGTCATATTGGGTCGCATGAGTCGTAAAAGGGGCCATATGTGGTCATATTGGGTCGCATGAGTCGTACAAGGGTCATATGTGGTCGCATAAGTCGTCCATGGGTCATATGTGGTCATATTGGGTCGTATGAGTCGTACAAGGGTCATATATGGTCACATGTGGTAGCATGTGTCGGATGGGTTCCCGTTTAAACCTGATTCTAATTTAATCCGATTGAACGTCGTATAACGGGTCGCATGAGTCGATGGGTCATAATCTTACGAACAATAGATGCAAAATAAGACATTTTCAAAGTTTAAATATTGATTACATAAGGTCTCAAAGGTTACAAAGTTCACAAAAGTTACATAAGGTTACATAAGGTCTCAAAGGTCACAACGGTTAAAAAAGGCAAAAAGAAGTTCAAGAAAAAAAGAAAGAAAAAAAGGTCAAATTTGCCGAATTTAGAGTCACATTGGAGCCCTCTCCCGCAAGGAGAGTCGTGTGTGACTCACCGCCTTCTCAAAGTTGACCTCCAATCGTGACCTTAGGTAACGCGGATACAGTTTGATGTCTGAGTCCGCCGATTACCAAGACCTTATGTATTGCAGATACATCACAAAGTCCTTCATCCACGTTGTAAGTACTTATGTGTATCTGCATAGAGACCGAGTCCGACGATTACCAAGACCTTGAGTCACAAATAGACAGCACGATGCCCTTGGTCGACCATGTGACCTTCGTGACGAATGTGAAAACGGTCACAAAGGTAACAAGGATTTTTCAGAGAATTTAGGGTTAGATGTTAGGAATCGCCCTTTTGAGAGAATGAAAGACTCAGAACAAGAGATGATTTGGTGCTACAAATTGTTGTAGCTTTTCGGTTTTTCCTCCTTTATTTATAATCTCATATTTAATGAAAAATAAATGGACTCATAAAATTCCAGAAAGACACTAAATACAAAGAATGACCAAGGTGCATGTATTGACCACATTAAAGAACCTTTTAATATAGGGGTAACAGAGACGTGTCCCAATGGTCTGAATGTGGCATTGGTAAAATAAAAAGCATAGCTAGCATCTGGAAAAAGCATTAGTTTGACATTAAAAAGACTAGTCGAAAGGGTCGAAATGGACAAATGGATCGCAAGGGTCGCAATGGTCGAAATGGGTCGCAATGGTCGGAAGGGTCGCAATGGACAAATGGGTTGCAAGGGTCGAAATGGACAAATGGGTCGCAAGGGTCGAAATGGACAAATGGGTCGCAATGGTCGCAATGGCCGGAAGGGTCGCAATGTCCACATGGGTCGCAAGGGTCGTATGAGGCTCTGTGACCCTTGGACTCATGCGACCCTTGTACCTCTACGACCGTTGGCCCCTGCGACCTTTTTACCCTCTCCGACCCTTGGACCCCTGCGACCCTTTGCGACCCCTTTACCCCTGCGACCCTTGGACCCCTAAGACTCTATGACCCAATGCAACAGAAGCTTCTTTGTTGACAACAAACGATTTCAACCTATTGGCAGCGAATCTGATGCCGATTTCAAGCTACTCTCGCCGAATCTGTCGTGGTGTGGGAGAACAGTTATTTTCGCACCACAGTAAAGAGAGAAATCGAGGTGTTCTGGAGGAGAGAGAAAATTTGTCGATAAAATTAATATGGGATTATCAATATTTTAAGGATATGTTTGAAGTTGAAACTTTTTTTTTTCAGCGAAAGGTTTTTTGAATCACTTTATCTCTAAAAGATTATTTTTGAAGTTTCCCTATATATACACACCAAACAATCATTTATTTTGATTATTTTGATATGGGTGTTGATAAAATATTAGAAATATATATTTGATGTTAGTAATCGTTGACTACATATAGAAAATACAAATAATACAATTAAAGATTAAAACTATTTTAAATGTATTAAATAATTATTTAATCAAATATAGAAATAATTATATTATTAAAAAATGAAAATATTATTGCAATAAATAAATAATTTATGTACGATCTTTCTTCTAACCAGGGAAATTGAATTAAAATTGTATATACCCGTCTGTTAGAGTACTACAAAAATTACAAGGTCGTTGTATTTTTTCCTTAAATTGATATCGAAGATCCATTTTAATATTCAAACTTCTAATATTTCTTATTTTAATTTTTATACTTGTAAAATAGTCCACGTAATTTTATTCTTTTGTTGTTAGTTCTAGTCAAACATAATTTTGATTAAAGTTTCGGTCATTTTAGAAAATTAAGTATTGATATATACATATATAACTTTTGATTTAAAGAAGAAACATTTAAAATTTGAGATATTAAAATTAATAACTATTAAAAAAAGTTAGGTAGTTGCTGTTTTTTCTTTTTGGTCTTTTAGTTTTGTGGGCGTACGCACGAGGTGGTAGGTGAAGTGGAGGAGGTGGGATCAGCTGTGAGCAAGTTCAGGGTAGGAGACAAAGTCGTAGTAGGCCATTGGGTCGGATGATGAGGGAACTGCACCCAATATAGACATGTACAGTCCCAAGAAGATTTTGAGTTACAACGACGTCAACTCCGATGGCAGCCCCACCGTGGTGGGCGGCTTTGCCTCCACCTTCATCATCCACCAAAGGCACCTTATTCATTGCCTCTCCCTTATACATCGATTTATTGCATTCCAAGGTAATAACCATAGGACTAGAATGTCATCACAATGTTAAATAAGACAGCGCACGCAATGCTTGTATTTGTTTCAGGTTTGTGGTGAAGATCCCAGAGCAGGTGCCATTATTACGATGCACAGGCATTATGGTCTATAGTCGGCTGCACCACTTAGGCCTTAACAACCAGGGATATGGTGATGCATCCTAGGGTTAGGCGGAGTCGACCACATGGCTGTGAAGATAACCAAAGCAATGGGTCACCATGTCACGGTCATAAGCTCATCCAACAAGAAGAAACAAGAAGCACTTAAAAATCTTGGAGCCAACATCTACGTGATCGGATCGGACGATGGAGAGATGAGCCAATTGGCTGACTCTCTCGATTACATAATGGACACAGTTTCTGTTCATCACAAGCTGCAACCCTACTTATCCTTGTTGAGACTTGATGGCAAACTCATTTTAATAGGTGTGATTAACACCAGTTTCTCACTCCAGTAGTTATGCTTGGTGAGTGACTTGATTAGGCGTCTCAACTACGCTAAGATGTGGATTAACAATGGTGATACGTGTAATTTGTGGGTTTAGGGAGGAAGATGATAACGAGGAGTTTCATCGGGAGCATGAAGGAAACATGGGAAATGCTTGAGTTTTGCAAAGGGAGATTTAACTTCAATGATAGAAGTTGTGAGAAAGGATTATATAAACACTGCATTAGAGAGACTCGAGAAGAATGACTTACGATACAGATTCGTCGTGATGTCTCCGGAAGCAAGCTTGATCCTTGAGACAAAATATAGCAGATTGCACTCGCAGACCATGGAAATTACAATAACTGATATGTATGGCCATATTTACTCAATTTGGACCGAAGAGACTATCGAACCAATAGTACATGTAAAACAAATCCCAAAAGCACCAAAGTAGATCAAAAGACCAGATGCATAAGCCAAAATCACTGCATTAAGAACACCTAAATTATAATATGGATCAATGACAAGCAAATTTCTCAGGTTTCAGAAAATTTCTCTACTGGTCACTAGTTGCTCTAGTAGTAGTACCAGACCTAAATGGAGCACAGATGGTGACATGATCTGTACCAGGTCGAAAATCTTACCCGTTCTATTTTCCTTGACTATGTGCACAAAACCCGTTGGTTTCACTGATGCTGCTCTTATCGGGGATTGTTATGCTCCTCGGTTTATATCACAAGATTCGGCTGAAGTATATGTTCATAAAATATCTCGAAGGGTTGAAGCCGCTTAAGATCACTGCAGAAGGTATGTAAGAATGATATTTCTCGCTCAAGAAAGCTGACACTATGAAACTCATTGAGAATTGAACTTACAAATAGGGGAGAGGACAATCACTATTCCAATCGGATAGAGGAAGAAAGTTGTTCTCTCCAGAAAGGGAAGCACTGTAAGAATGAGATGCCACGTTAGTTCAAAGAAACTGCAAAGATGTTGCTGGCCTAGTTGGTATGTGGAAACAACATTTGGAAGAGGAAACAAGAGGAAGAGAAATCTGTGGCCTTACCATCATATCCTAAGAAGTTGAGATAATGGTAGTAAGAAGCCCCGACCATGAAAAGCAGATTTGAAAGCAATACAGAGATGAACCCATGTGTTATCAGAAGAGGTGACAAGAAATAATGCACGACTGCAACAAGAAGCCACGAGTTATAAATAAATTTGTTCAGTAGTAGTTCTGGTTAAGACTTGCATTTGCTCTGGACAGAAAATTTACCGTAGAGCAGCACAAACATTGGGAAGAATGAGTTGCAGTGAACATCGAACGCATACAGCCTATTATAGGAGCACATAAAAGAAGGTGTCACTAAACCAAGTCAGACAGACAAAGATACTGAAGAGAGAAACTTGTAAGAACGAAAAGGGCGAACGTACATTTTCTCACTTTCAAAGTGCAACCTCTATTTTTTTGTTCTTGTTTCTCAAAACTCAATGTCTAATGTTTTGAATGCAGAAAATTTAACCAAAATGGAAGACAATACATAAAATTCAATAGTTATACTTGCCATTCAACGCGTTGTTCCACCACATGACTGTTTGGAGCCTCCTCTCGAAGGTAAGAATTCGTGAGAAACCTGGGTAATAAATAATACCTCTACTCAGAAAGGAAATGAAAGTGTGGAATGAGAACCCCTTGAAGGATATGAATTTGACATAAGGAAATAAATAAAAACAACATTAATTAATGCAGAAGTGTTTCCTGTAAGTTTGGCCACTAAAAGGACACTGGCTGATAAAGCATAATAGGACATGCACCACACTGTGAGCAAGACAAGTGATAACCAGATCAGATGAACTATCATGTAAGATCGCTTCGCATTTGGTATTCTCAAGACCATGTATACAGATGCAAGGATATATCATAAAGGTACATAATGTATGTGAAATCTGCATGTAATAAATTACTATGTACAGGCTGTAATGGGAGTTACTCTTACCAACAGCATGTAGCTATAATTGCTCCAGTGATTAAGAAATGGGAAAACAAAACTGAAAAAATTACGAAGAGAGCGTGCGAGACACTATGGTCATACCTGGAGCAAAAACAACAGAAATACAAATTGTGATGAGAATGCGTCTTTTAAGTTAATATTGTAATTACTCGCACATGCTAACCATGCACATGTACAATGACTAGTTGCAAAATACTCACGCTGCACAATAAGCTATGGATGCAACCGCAAGAAGAAGGCTACAGATCACAACAAAAGCAGGGTCATCACGTGCCCATTGATTCTTAGTTTCTGAGACAAAGAAGTAGAAACAAAATTTAAAGCAAAAACTCTGATCTTAACAATTTCAAAGCAATATTTACACACCATGATAATGTTCACCTATGCTCAACATAAAACAACATTGAAACTAGAACTGGAGGCACCCATAAATTGAGCTGACCAACAAGAAAACGTAGAAAAGGGGAAGCTTTTCTCCCTCTTGCTATTCAGTTGAAACTGACTGAGTAAACACCCCTGAGTAGGGGTGTAAAATGAGCTGGCTCGGCTCAGCTCGCCTTCAGCTCGCCAAAAAACGAGCTGGCTCGCGAGCTAGACTATTTGATTATTTTGAATTAGTTGTAATATCATATGAAAACATATCAAACGAACCCAATAAAATATCGAAAATATGAAAACATTAATTCATACATAATGTTATAAAATATCATTGTACTAAATAAAAAAATAACATTCTCGAATAAAAAGTATAAAATATCATTGTACTAAATTCGACGCTCGTAATAGTACTAAAATATTTCTTTATTTTGTTATATCAATTATTAGAAAAAGGAAAAATACATTATAATAGTATACTATGTTTAAACAATATATTATGTTTTATTAAATGTAATATTATATATGATATACAAAAAAAAGAAAATATTTTATTTTTGTACATGATTTTTTTCAGCTCGTGAGCCAGCTCGCGAGCCAGCTCGTCTAAGCTCGGACTCGTTTTGGGCTCAACTCATCAGCTCGTTTTTTAAACGAGCTAGAAAATACTCAACTCGACTCGCTCAAATATGGTCCGAGCTAGAGCTAGCTCGCGAGCAGGCAACTCATTTTACACCCCTACCCCTGAGCAGATAAAATGCAAAACAATTCACATACCAGGATGTAGTTAAAGTGTAACACACATGGATGATCACATACAAACCAAAAATAAGAGTTTGTTCGCAAAAGGATAATCGATTGTCAATGATAAGTGAGCTTACGTTTGTGATACTTAGTGTGCTGGTAGCTGATGTGCCATGAGTTCCACATGCAAAAATACAAAAGCCAAAGAATAAGATGCAAAAGAAACGACCAAAATCAAATAGTTTTTACATTCGAATATTCATCTTGTTGGATTAGATTGCACAATAAACTCCATAGAAATCAAGCATGAAGACATAATTCAACCATATAAGGCTTGCACAAATAAAGAATGCTCTTCCAACTATTTTTTACATGGAGAAACTATCTCATAACCCGACTCAATTCATCAAGAAATTTGGATATGAAACAGCAACTCTCAATCCATAAAGCCTCTATAGAGGTGTCTGTCTCATCTTTTCCACTTGTCCCTTATAAAAGCATTACTCACAAATAACGCCAATTTTTCTACTTACTCCTTCAAATGCATTTTATCAAATTAGTAGCACCGCTAGTGTAAAAATTTGTTCATTATTTGTGAAACCGCTGGTGTAACTGAGAAGAAGGAACTTTCAAGGTGAAAAGCAAAATCATATATGAATTAAATCAGAGACAGACTTACACAACTTTCGGTGATGTGCATAAGTGCAGCATTTGCCAGAAAGTATATTCAATATCCATTTGCTGCCACTGTAATGATCAAAAGTCGTGGAGATGAGAAAACGCAGCATGGTGCACTATACAACAACAAACATTAAACTCATATGGTTCAAGAATCAACTATATCATTGCAGATAAACATTTCCAAAAGAAACTTCCTATGTGTCTCGTAACAAACAATCACAATGATTATATACGCATACACGGTTTTCCGACAACATGGCCCTTGAAATGTATCAACTTCAAATAATTCAATGGATTTCCGGATCACCGTGCGCCAACAGCATTGCAACAAGTGATCTACTTCCCACCACTTCTAATATCAGAAACTTTTAGACCTAGTGAAAAGTATCCCCCGCCTAGTTAACGCCGGGAACATTTTGAGCCAAAATTTCCGAAACGACAAAAACACAATATATTTTATAGCAAAAAACAAGATTTTGGATTGGGATTTCGATTCTCCATCTCAAAAATTCGATAAGAGAAACGATATATCCTAGATTTTACTACAGTAGATAAATTCCGGGAATCTACAGCTACAATTGGGAGAGGGAAACGAAATCAGAGATCGTAATCAAGAAAACAGAAATGAGATGCTTTCAGAGAGAGAGAGAGAGGACCTTGACGATTCGGCGAAAGTACTGAAGGAACATTGGATTAGCTCGGGATGAAGAAGTTGAAGAGCGAGATCGGGAGGTCGTTGGCAACATCCTCTCCTCCCTTCTTCCTGATTCGATTGCTTCTTCCTGATCCGATTGCTTCTTATTCGTCTTCTTCCCTCGTGTTTGATCTAAAGATCTCGGAGAATCTCGCCATGAAATGAGACTAGCTCCCAAAACGACGTCACCTTCTCTCCGGTATCTGAAAATGCAAATATTAATTTTAAGCCCCTCCAGCTTTCTGAATATTTCTTTCTAACCCTATATTATTTTTCTTGCTAATTTAAAATCTCATATCATATATATCTTGATTCGGACACAAATACAATTTTAATACAAACTACTTTACTTTAATCCATTTTTTAACGAAAAATTAGTTCATCCAATTGTTTCTCCAATATTTAATTTAAATTTTATAAATATCCGATCTTTTAAAATTCAATATATTTTCTTTCATCAAAAATAAAATACTAAAATCTGAATATTAATTTTCTTCATTGGAATTATTTTCTTTGCGGGGATTACAAGTTCTTTTTTACCTAAAAATTTTAAGTTTTCTTCTATTTATTATTGAAATGGGTCAAATTAGATAACATGGGCTACAAAATTCAACCAAAAAACAACATGAATATTTAACGATTTTTTTATATAACTAACTATTTCATGGATTTTTAATAGAAAATATAAGTCAAATTTAAAAAGTTCGAATGTTAATAAAACTAGAACTACGTGCTGGAAAAGTAACAATCGAATCAAATTTGGTTGAGAGAAATAGAATGAAATGAACTTTGTGGCGAGATAATAGACATTTAAATTTAAAAGCTTTTCATTTTTTTATAATTGTATATTTATTCTAAATTATTCTATTTTAATTATATTCTTTCTGATATATTTCAACAATTCGATTTTCCTAATTTTTCACCTTAATCATATTCTCCATCTTCTTGCTAAATTTTCAAATTCTACATATCATAAATACCCTTTTTTTAGTTTAGATAATGGTGATGATTTCACTTTAATTTATTCCATTCGAAATTTATAATTTCTTCTAAAAATTTTATATTCAGCTTGGTTTCTCTATAAATTTTAAATTCAATGTATTCTCCCAAAGTTTCTAAATTTAGATTGTTTTCCAAAAGTTTTTAAATTCATCGTATTTCGAATTTATAAAAATAATTAGTTCTGAACAAGCGCAAATCACGAAATTTTAAAATTTGAAGTTTTTTATCAATTGTTTTTATTTAAAATGAAATTAATGTGTGTATTATTAAGTCATTCATTCTTATGTCATATAATATAAATGTTTGATCGGTAAAACTATACATAATAATTTTTAAAAATATTAGATAATAAAACGAACCACAAAATGATATTGTAATATCGAATTTATTTAGTTAAATAATAAGATTCATTAAAAAAGAGTTAATGCTTCATTTTTGTATGAAATGTAAAAGACATAAATGTTCTCTACATGGTAAAATAGAAACAAGAAAACTGAACCAAATGAAGATTGATATTGAATAGGTACAAATATTCTTGCATGTTCATTTATTTAATCTATACATGCTTTCGTAAAACAATGTTGTTTGAAATTACATTGAAATTAAGTTATGCTAAAAAAAACTTCACTAAAACGTGACAAAATGGAAATATTAAATACATTAATATTAAATAAATGCAACTAATTGGAAGGGTGTATATTCATAACCGACTTTCATGAAAACTTTTTTTTTGTTATCATTGATTTACATTTTATTAAAAACAAATGTTGTATAAATTTTATGGGATTTAATTGCGAACTTTCATCCTCAAAATTATCATGTCAAAATGGTTTATCTATTGGCGAATATCATGGATATTATTAACATATCTTGTAAACCACATGAAATTAGCCAAAACACATGTTATGTATTTAGTTTTATAGGAATTACATATTTGAGAAGAGAAATAGAAGATATGTGTAGAGATTATGAAAGAGAATATATTATTCGGAGTCTTTTCCATCCTTCAAATATATAACCGAAAGTCATTGATTCCCAGGATGATTCCCAGATTGAGTTGTAATTGATTGGGCATTGATGAGAAGAAATAGATTGATTTTGATTATTTTATTATTTTAATAAATAAGATATTGTAAAAGAATTCAAAATAAAAATTAAAGAAATATTGATACCACCACTAACACTACAAAAAACAGTCAATTATCAATGGATGGATCAACGGATTCGTCCGTTAATAAATTCCCCAACTGATTGCAACAGAATTCAGAAAATGATCAATGACCACAATTCCGTTGCAATCCATTGCAATTATCAACAGAAGAGCAACAGATTATATCCATTGCACTAGTCCATTGAAAACTGCAATTTTATTCCAACGGATGTCCGTTGTCAAGAGCTTCGGACATCCATTACGATTATCAATGGATGCCTCTTGGAGTGTTTAGAACTTTGAGGTTGTCGTTGGAATAATTAAATGGCTTATTTTAACGGGCGTCTGTTGATATTATCAACGAGCATCCGTTGAAAATACCAACGGGTGGCCATTGGAAATTCACTATTTATTGATCAAAATCAATCCTTCTACCATCAAGCCATCAACATGAAATATATTTTCAAATAATTTCGTCTTCTTCAAATAGAGATATACATAGATCGAGAGAGTGGATGTATATAATCCCGTAACTGAGGAAGTTACTCAAGAATTCTTACACAAATTAGAGCAGTTCGTGAGTTTTGCGTCGATGCAACCTTTGTGTCAAGAACGCGGGATAATGTTATGTATCTGCAAAAGATGCAAAAAATATGAAGTGTCGAAGTCAAGAAATTCTTTGCAAACATCTTTACAAGGTGTGTTTCGTAGAGAATTACAAATTGTGGCGTTAGAGATATTATGCAAGAAGCACAAGAAATAGAAAGAAATGAATAAATTGTTTATGAAGCATCGCCGACCAATCCATATGTGGGAGTAGTGTCAAATGCTTTTCCTGGAGTTGGTTAGCAACCGCATGAAGAGATATCGAACAATGAGGCACGTCGATTTTTCAACCTATTGGATTCGGCGAACTAACATATATATGAAGGTTTTCGTGAAGGTCAGTCTCGTTTATCTCTGTCCTCAAGATTGATGAGTATAAAAACAGACTACAATGTTGCTCAAAATTGCATAGATTCATTTTGTAAAACCATGTGTGAATATTTACCGGAAATAATCAAGTTTCCGAGACATATTACGAAACAAAGAAGCTTTTAAAATATTTGAGAATGCCACATGAGAAAATTGATGTTTGTAAAAATAGTTGCATGTTGTTTTTAAGGAAATGATAAATACTTGTTGGAATGTAAATTTTACGATGCAAGCAGATTTCGTCCAAAGAAACTATCATAATGTAAATATGTACCGTACAAAAAATATTCTATATGCCAGTAGCAAACAGGTTGAGAAGGTTATATATATCGAAAATAACCGTTGCGGCAATGAGATGGCACCTAGAACACTCGACGGGCGAAGGGATAATGCAACATTCATCGGATGGTAAGGCTTGGAAAGATTTCAATAAAATATTTCTTGAGTTCGCGTAATAAACTAGAAATGTTTATAATTGTCTGTGCACGATGGTTTTAGTCCATATGACAATCTGGAAGTCAATATTCTCTATGGCTGGTGATTTTGCCTTCGTATAATTTGTCTTCTGATATGTTTCTTAAAAAAAAGTAATATTTATGACGTTGCACAATTCCTTATATCTTTACACCGATTGGACGTATAGGAGGGAAATCCTAAGAATATTGGCCAACACCAGAGGAGTATAATCACTTCATATATATTACTTAATTGTCAAATGATATTACCTTTCGAAAGGTACAAAATGATGAAAATCGATCTTTTAACGTATATATATTTCTAATATATATGTGTGCTAACGTACTTTCATCATTATAGGATATTTGATGAATAAATAATGGGTACATATCATCATCTAAATGTAGACGAACTCACGAAAATGAAAGTTCAACATTATGACTCGTGGTTGAGAGATTACGTAAGTAAATGTATATTCTTATATGTATATATATATATATATATAAAAACGTTATATTATAAAGTATTCATTTGTTTTTTCTTAATATAGATCGACATCCTACCTGGTTAAAAGATTTCGAGAATGGTCTGCCAGAAATGTTTCGTTTTGACCATTTTTGTTTACTCGTGGATACACATTCCACACTTACGAACACAGACATAGAAGCATGTACAATTACGCGTTTGTGATAATAGTAAAATAGAGGGTGTGGTTTGACCCAACCGTAGGACATGATACACAAAAATCGATGGGGAGGAATTGACATCAATCTGGCACGACGATATGGTAACTATGATCCATTCATCATACTAGATCAAGCAAATCAAGTACGTTACGTGCAATATCCAACAACATTGAAACATCGAAGAGAGGAGTGGTGGGTCGTAGTTAAGATCAAGCCGTACGGAGTTATAAGCACAAATAAAAAAAAAGATATGTTGCAAACTGATCACCCTGGGCCGATACGGTTAATTGATACAGACAATCGGGAGGATATTCTCGCAAGAACTGACATAGATGGAGAATACATCCGTGATTATGAAGACGTTGAATCGGAAGATGTAGAAGATAAACACGACGATGAATTCAATGAACAATTGAAGGAAGACTCGCCAGTCTAACAATCAACCGAAGAAAAATTGTGAATTATGTAATTGTAATATCTAACATCTTTAAATTATTTTTTAACATTATATATTCAAGTTTCAAAGGGCATCCGTTGGGAACATCAATGGATACCCTTTGAACCGTTTAATTATGTTCGATACTTCAAAAACTTTCAAGGTTTCCAATTTTCAACGGGTGTTCGTTGAGACTTAGCAACGAATACCAATTGCCATGGTTTAGAATACCAACGGATTCTCATTTGCATGGTTTAGAATACCAACGAATGATCATTGGTAACCGCTAATGGATACCCGTTGGTACGTTGCAATGGACGCCCGTTGGCATCGGCCAATGCGTATCCGTTGCAAGCTAGCAACGGATGTCCATGAAAACGAACGTTCATCATGGCTATGCTACGGCTAATGTATCAATTTTACGTTTCAATTAGTATCCGTTGGAATTTGCAACTGATGCCCGTTGGAATTTGCAACTGATGTATGTTGGAAAGAAGACGTATTGTCATTATGTAGTTCGTTGCCTAGGGAACATGTTTTGCCAATGGGCATCAGTTTGAAATTTTAAAGAATTCCCGTTGAGAAACCAACAGTCATGTCAATTAATTCAGTCCGTTGAGGTGACGTTATTTCCAACGGGTATCTGTTGGAAATTTCAACGGATGCCCGTTGGAAAGATCTGTATTTTAACCATTGAACAATTCATTTTCAACAAAATATCAAAACCAAAACATCCAAATCTCTCAAATCCAATGCTAAACAATTAAACACAATGAGAACTCAGCAATTTTTCGATTACGATGGAATGTTGGTTGGTTCCATAGAGAATTGATTAGTTTCAATGAGAGTCCTTTTATCCCTATTATTTATCCTGAATGTCCTAACGGGACGTTATGGTAAGATATTAGTTAGGAAATTTCATATTGAAATTACTTATAAATATTGTTTAATTATTTGATTTCAACGTGTAGGTTTAATGTGGATGATGTTCTAAAACACACGAACCCAAGGTTCACTACAAGACCGATTCTATTATTCCTGGCAGGTGATGCCAGAAGTTATACGTCATCGATGTGTTTTATATTTATCGTATGTATTTTTAATAAAAAATAATTTTTAAATTATTATATACTTTTATTTATAAACTAGTTTATTGAAAAATGCTTTTGCAACGTGCATATAGATGGCAGAAGAAGGATACATCGCACATCTATACAACTTGGATGCGCTATATGCAAGTTCGGTTGCGCTTGATGATGAACAATGCCAAGTACAAATATTATAAGAAGAATGCCAAACCGACATGGGCAACAGACGAGGTATTCAACCAACTCGTCCAACATTGAGCGTTAGAGGGTTTCAAGGCAAAAAGCGAGAAGGCCAAAAAATTTTGATACGACGAGAAGCTTTCCAGGGATGGTCTGCATCGTCATACCTCGGGATCGAAGTCATTTCTGAAACGAAAGAAAGAATTGGTAAAAGTTATTTAAATCAAAAATCTAAATTTATTATTATATAAAATTGTTAACTGAGCATATTATACTATAATGTTACCTATGTAGAGGATGGAAAGAGAACCGACTTTTCTTGAGCTAGTTGTAAAGACCTACGTGATAACACGTAATCCATCGTAGTATTTACATGATTCTTAGGTTTAGTTTTGATTAGATTTCTTAGATTTTACCGATTTATCGAGTTTATTCGAGGACTTCATCTACATTTCGTGTTTTGTATAGGAAACAAAGACATGAAGCAAAACACGAGTGATTACGGCAATTCAACCCCGAAAACGTGATTGAATGAAAAGGTACAACATGTGCAAGGCCACGGATTGAAAGCGAACACTCAAACACCGAGCGAAAGGAGCGGAAAAAACAAAATAGGTATTGCACGCTCGGGCATAGAGAGAACCCGCTCGGGCACAAGTTGTGAAATTTAGGCTGAAAATCCCCGTAGCCATACACGAATCGGGCACATGAAGAACACGCTCGGGCAAGTATGCCCGCTCGGGCTGCAAAAGGGTGCCCGCTCGGGCTCCAATTGGCACTGAAATTCGTCGTGACCAAGCCCGACTCGGGCTGGTAAAGCACACGCACGGGCATAGGTGCCCGCTCGGGCTGTCATTGGTGCACGATCGGGTGGAGGTCCTGCACGACCGGGCTGCTCTTATGCCCACGCGGGCCGCCAAATCCGGAACTAACTCTTTTGAAGATTTGAACGGGCAATTAATGAGAAAAGAGACCTTCTAGGG
>CM071868.1:20920820-20946263 GCA_036759665.1 Gynandropsis gynandra | reverse complement strand
CTTAGAAGTCTTTTTGATTCCGATTAGTTGAGTAGTTGTGCTTGAAACCATGATCTATAGTTGCATTCACCTTCTAGGTTTCAGTACCAAGTATTCATATCTCCGTGTATACCGATTGATCTTTGTTTTGTTTGATATATCTTCCCGTTCATGAGTTATTAGATTTCACACGCTTATACTCCGTTGTCATCTTGGATAAGTTTCTAACTATTTCTGGTTTACATTGACATAAGTACATCGAGATCGATGGTTCGGGTCTAAGTGGTGGGTTGAGGCACTATTCTACGTCCTAAGGGTTAGAGTGATGTGTATTCTTCGGTAAAAAAAAGAGAAAATTGTTCTTGAATGACGCAAATCTTCACTCCGCTAGGGTTACAAGACCTTATGAGTGTGCCATAGGCAGCTTGGGTCTAAGTAGAAAGCCATCCCTCTTCGACTTCGACGTCCTAGGAACCAAGCGTTGATCTATAAAAAACGAAAAAAAAAAGAAAAGAGAATAAGAATGAGAATACGAGTTTAATGATATCTCAAGCTTAGAAGAATTGGTATGGAGATCGTTTGGATGATTTCTAGGGGAATGAACTAAACTTAGGTCATTGGTAGGATTGCATGGCTCGTGACTTTCGGTTGATAGAAGTCTGAACTAGGTACGCTTAGGCTTGCGTTCATGTGACGCGTTGTTTTGCATGATGGCTAATCCTTCGAGGTATTTGTGTTGGTGTCCATTGTTGTTTAGCTCCTCTTGTACTCGACTCTAGATTTGCTCGAGGACGAGCAAAGGTTAAGTTTGGGGGAGTTTGATAACACGTAATCTGCCATAGTATTTACATGATTCTTAGGTTTAGTTTTAATTAGATTTCTTAGATTTTACCAATTTATCGAGTTTATTCGAGGACTTCATCTACATTTCGTGTTTTGTATAAGAAACGAAGACATGAAGCGAAACACGAGTGATTATGGCAATTCAACCCCGAAAACGTGATTGAATGACAAGGTAAAATATGTGCAAGGCCACGGATTGAAAGCGAACGCTCAAACACTGAGCGAAAGGAGCGGAAACAACAAAATAAGTGCTGCACGCTCAGGCATAGAGAGGACCCGCTCGGGCAAAAGTTGTGAAATTTAGGCTGAAAATCCCCGTATCCATACACGACTCAGGCACATGAAGAACACGCTTGGGCAAGTATGCCCGCTCGGGCTGCAAAAGGGTGCCCGCTCGGGCTCCAATTGGCACTGAAATTCATCGTGACCAAGCCCGACTCGGGCTGCTAAAGCACACGCACGGGCATGGGTGCCCGCTCGGGCTGTCATTGTTGCACGATCGGGTGGAGGTCCTGCACAACCGAGCTGCTCTTGTGCCCGCGCGGGCCGCCAAATCTGGAACTAACTCTTTTGAAGGTTTAAACGGGCAATTAATGAGAAAAGAAGCCTTCTAGGGCTAGGATACGAACCAGACATTGGTGGGGACATTCAGAGACATTGAGGGACATTGAGAAAGGAAGAGAAGGACGGAACAAAGTATCGGGAGCGTGGAGGAACTATTGAAGACATCGGTATATGAATAGGGAGAGATCTCATTCTCTATCAATGTCGAATTTAGTCATCTTTTACGTTTCTTTTGCTGTGTTCATATCTGAGTAGATCTACGGCCATGGGTTAGAGAGTTTTGCCAATATGTAACGAAGTCTTGTTCTTAATGCTTGGTGGTTCTTAACGCTTTTGTTCTTGAACGCCACTTGAATGAATGAATTCGGTATTTGATTGTTTTCAGATTGATTGGTTGTTTTTAATGCTTTCATTCATGTACGCCACTCGAATGGATGATTATAGAAGTCTAATGAATCTACGCCAGGGGATTAGACTTTGGAATCTAGCCATGATTTAGGATTTAATCGGTTTAGAATCTACGCCAGGTCGATCGTTTGAACCTAGGGATTAGGATAACGGTCTTAATGCGTCTAGTAGGTGAGATACGCAATCGGGAGATTGGTATACGCATGCTAGATAGTGGACAAGTCTACGCCAGTCAGTTTCTGTATTAGAGCTTGAATTCCCTGAACTCGTGATAATATCTAAGACCAATGATCTTGTTAGAACTTCGTTGCATTGCTGTGCAACTCTCGATACCTATGGTGCTTAGTCATTGAGTTTATTTCGTTAAGTAGTTTAGTTTAGTTGCATTTGCATTCCCAACATTCATTGATTTCACAAGTCTTATCCATTAGTCTAATAACTTTATAGTTGCATCAATTCCTTGTGTTCGACCCTGGTACTATACGATCCGTATTCTTGCGGAAGCGTTAGTCTAGGTATATTATTACTTGAAATTAACCAACATCACTACGCTAAGAAGAAATTCATCATCGGGGAAGAGGTCGACGAACCTGAGCTGGTTGACCCTCGGGCAGAACAGACCGTGAAAGCTATGATGGAGAAGATCACACAGTAATCATAAGTCATCAGTTGAACTCTCAACGATCTTAGTCCTTTACAAAAGGAAAAGATTTATTTAGAGGTGTATAATAAGATTGTTGTTATTATAATTCTTTAGTTACATAAAATATTTTTTAACGATATACTAACTTTAATGAGTTTTACATTGCAGTCTGTTAGACCGTATAAATGACGTCTATACGATCAAAGTTCGCTAAAAAAGCATATTATCGAGGATGCCATGATGGTACCCCCTAGTCCAAGAGACCTACATGCAAGAACGACGACGCATGGAACAACTCGAAACTACCCTTCGAACAACACAAGATGCTCTTTAAGTAACGCAATCTGAGATTCGAGCTATGCGAGCGCAGATGCATCACATGAAGAGTATCATCAAATTGCTTATGGGTCGAGCGTATCCGCCACCATCACCGATGGAGGCAACAACATCGAGACAAGAACCGATAATCGACTCCGATGCAACCCCCTCATGAGATATTGGCGATCACGGGGATGAAGAGGACGATAACGGTTTAGATGATTTCTAGTAAATTAGTTTTAAAATTTGTATATATTAGTTTTGTATAAATTCTATTTATATTAAACTTTTTTTTTATTTTTTTATTTTCTTTTCTTCAATATTCCTGCGGACGCCCGTTGAAAAATTTTATTATTTCCAACGGACATCCGTTGGAATATTTAAAATTCCTGCCATTTTTTGTTTTCAATGGGTATCCATTGATGACGTCCGCCATTAAATTTTAACGGGCATCCGTTGAAATATTTTGAATTCCCGCCTTTTTGTTTTCCAATGGTCTGTCAACGAACATTCGTTGACAAGTGGCAACGGGTATGCGTTGCATTCTGTCGATGTTTATCAACGGATTTTGTCCGTTGTGTTGCATCGCAAATCTCAACGGGTTTTGATTTTCAACGATCGATTCCCAACGACTCCGAATCTGTTGAAATCCGTTAGAAAAGGTCGTTACCAACGGAAATCTAGCCATTTTTTTACGGATATGTCCATTGGAAATGACATGTGTTTTTGTAGTGGAATCGCGGAAGTGTTCAACATAAGCAACATTTCACAATAAATTGGTTATAAACTCATATTATATTTCAGAAATGAATTTCTAAATTTTTTTCTACAACACAAACACATATTCATACAAATTTGTACATAGTCAAATATATCTCTATAGAGAGATTGATCGAACGTCGATAAAGGTGAAAATCAATGTAATACTCAAGATCTTCAGTGGCATACTTAGACAATGGGGATCGATTTATATATGTAGCAAGACTACGTTATATATGCAATAGTGTCATTTGATTTCTATGCCATATGTACCTCGTTGAAAATTGTAGATATATTCATGCTTATATTGTGACCACTTACGTGAACACTTGATCTAATGTTTGTTTTATAAATTAAAATTAAAATGTAAAACTTAAAATATTATTTGTGCTTGTAAAAAAATTAAATGGCAAGACATTTTTCTCTCAATTAAAACATAATTTGTTTTATCCAATTTAAAATTTCATAAAATACTATAACATAAAAACATGGAGATTTAAAAATATAAACAACAAAACATAGAAAACATGACAATGTTTCACTACAAATACAAACGGATGAATAACCGATGTTACCTAAAGTCTTATTCAAGTAAATTTTCATTACTTTACAAAATACGATTTCATAATGCAATATATTAAAAATATATTCTAAAATAAAAATTTAAGATTCTATGTGTTTTAAATTATGAAAATATGTAATTTTAAAATATTCTAAAACAAACATTTGATTAATAAAAAATTGTTTATATATAAATTTACGTGATGAGTAAATAAAAATTCAGAAAATATCTAATGAATCGAAAAAATAGGCTAGCACGTATTGTTCAATATGAAACTTATTAAGTATTTATATATGCATAAGTATTTATTTATTATTATTATGATTTTTTATGCATGAGGTTTTCCCACTTACATCCTCGTAAATATGTCTTCTATGATATATATATATACACATACATATCTATTACTATAATAAAAGCCTTCCCGCTATGAACAGTGCACCCTATGCTGATGTGGCACTCCCTCCTGCCGTTCGATGCTCCACCGGCACGCATGTATGGTCGTGATGTCTCGGGTCGGCACGCGGATCTTCAACCCGACCCGCCTCTCACAACCCTCCGATGAGGTGCGTGTTTCTCCCTCGTTGTCCAAGTCGTTCGATGGTTACATTTTTTCCCCTTAACGGTTCGATTTTCTCACCGACGCCTCTCCTGCATTAACAGTCGTTAGATTTCTTTTAGGGTTTTGTCCCTCTTCTCCTGTGGTTTGTGCTCGCGAGAGGTCGACGAGAGTAGGTCGGCGAGAGACGAGAGAGAGACGAAAGGAAAAGAGAAGTCGGGAAGGAAGAAGAGGAGGGAAGCGATTATTTTAAAAATAATGTATGTAAATAAACATAAGTATACCTGTAATTATTTTATATATATAATTATTTTAAAAATAATGTATGTAAATAAACATAAGTATACCTGTAATTATTTTATATATATAATTATTTTAAAAATAATGTATGTAAATAAACATAAGTATACCTGTAATTATTTTATATATATAATTATTTTAAAAATAATGTATGTAAATAAACATAAGTATACCTGTAATTATTTTATCTATATATATATAAAATAATTATGTATATATATAAGTATTTTAAATCCAAGTATATATCTAATTATGTATATATATATGTATATATATATTTATAATTATGTATGTATATATAATTATTACAATTATACAATATTATTTTGTTAGTTATTTTAAAACTGGAACTCGAATCTGCGGCTAATGAGATTTTATTCGAGTAATTTTTCTAGGATTTGTGACGAGTTTCGGGTCAGAATAGATTTTCCGGATAATTTGTCCATCCCTGCTTAGATTTAGGATAGTAATTTAATAATTATTAGTATTATTTTTAAAAATAATTACGGGTATTATTATGTAATTTCAATTTTTAACAATTTTTTATTATTTGGAATAATGTAATATTTTCTAAAATTATTTCACAATTTTGTAAAATGTAAACGTTTTGAGTTGAAATTATAAAAAAATTAAAAAACTTAAAATTTATCATAGAAATATTTATTTAGATTATTTAGTGTTTATTATTAAAAATTTGATTTAAATTTGAAATTATTATAAAATGATATAATGAATCTCGACATAAAATTAGAAAATGTTTTTATCACAGAACGCGAAAGTGATGTTTTTATCTACATTTTGCAAATTCTAATAATAACGAAGTATATGAATTATATAATACAAAATTTTAAACAGTTTAAAATATCAGGTAATTTCTAATTGTTGTCTAATATTAACAGAAATAGCATCGTACTTTTTCGAAATATAAATCAAATATTTAGATTATGTAACAGAACACAATTTCAGATAATATAACTATAGTAATAATATAATAGAAGGTAAATTAATAACATAAACTGATGTAGGCAACAAAGTATTTATATTTCGATTTCCTTTAATCTTAACTAATACAACTTTTTCATTTCATTCAAACGAGAACAATTATCTGGTATGGTATGTTTTGCAATGAAAATTAATAAAGGTCAAAGACAAAACATTAATAGAGTGAATATATATATATATATATACCAAAACTATTATTTAGTCCCGAGCAACTGTATATTATTGTTTCAAGGCAAAAAAACTAAAAAAAGACTGAAATTATTTATGTTAGATGATGTTGGTAAATGTACAACAAAAACGACAAATGTTTAAAAGTATTGTAAAATTATATTTACAAAATATTTTGTTCTTTAAATAGCCTTTGGAGGAACTCGCACATAATCTGCAGTGATAAGATGTCGGAAGCAAATTGTTTTAAACGTTGTCTCAAATGGTATTGCATCACTCCTATTAGAAGGAGGTCGTACAACGCATTCTAAAGTTGTATACAAAGAAATTTTTGCCAATGTATAAAAGTATCGTGCATTTACATTCACAAAATTACGTTTCTTTCATTGACAACATCTTCCTTTACACAATATTTAATAAATCAAAGTAATAAATACCACATATTACGTTTACTCCGCACGAAGCGCGGATTCTGTGCTAGTGTATATATATACGTATATATAAAACAAAAGATCTACGATATTTTAATTGAACAAATTATAAATGATAAATTAATATTTAATTATTTATTAATTTTTTATTAAAGAAATCACATTATTGTCAGTTATTCTTTGCTAAAAAATGGTAGTTTTTTAGTTTAAAAACATTAAGATATAAATAATAAGAAGTTAATAATCAAATATATATATAAACACGTTAGAAACTATTATATAAATATGTGTTTAAGTAAATGCATTAAAAATTAAATTTAATTGATATTAACATATAAATACATTTGATTTTATCTTTTAGGATACTATATAATATATAAAAAATAAACAATTATATATATTAAATCATTGAACATCTAAAAACTACATGTTCAATATGATTAAAAATTGACGATTTCAATATAAAACAAATTAGCATACATTGTTAGGAACATGTATCTAGAACAATGATATAACTATAATTAGTTAAATTAAAAACATATTAGTTTATGAAAAAAACACATGTGAAAATAGAATATTATGAAGGTTTAAAAGACAGAAGATATTAACATAGAAAAAATATAATTATAATTAAATGAAAGAAATTCAAATATTGCACAATTAACAAAACTAATATAGAAAAGAAATATAACCTAAAACTAGTAATAATTTATATTAACATATAACATAAAATATTTTAAATAATCGCTATGAGTATTCATAGAAAAACGTTGTTAAAACACATAGGTAAATTAAACTAAAAAAAGATATTGAAACATTATAATATATATATAATGAAACATATGTTTTTATCAATAAATCGATATTAATTAGTTGACCACCTTTTTTATATTTTTAATTTTCTAAAAACGAAATAAACGGAAAATGATGTTTTGATTGGATCGATCAATCCTAAGTTTTTCGAATGCTATTCCATAATGTATTTTAGACTATTTTGCTTTCCAAATTATATATATATATATATAATTATATTAAACATAACTTCAACGTATTAATTGAAAATTTTACCTACATGTTATGGAGAAATTTTAATATGTCAAATTTACGTTAAACTAATATGAATCAATTATTGAATTAAAATAGTTCTGAAATAACAATTATAGTATAATGACAATAAATAATTGGGAACTAATTTGAAAATTTTTATGATAATGGTTATAACGAATATGATAATGAAAACATTTTATTACTAAAATTAATGCATTTGTATATTAAAATTTAAATAATATTATTATTTATGTGTAATGTATAATGTATTTTTTACTCTTGGTTTTCAAACTGTAAATATATATGGTATATATTATATTAAATGTAATATCATCATATTAAAAAAATTCTATAGATTATGAAGTAATTTTAGTACGTCAAATTGACATTAAATTATATTAAAAAATAATTAAGTTAGATATAACTTAAAACATTATTATAAAAATTAATGCAATTGTATACTAATAAAATAATAATAATTTTTTATGTTACTAATAAAATAATAATAATATTTTTTATGTATAATAAATTTAAATAGAAATTATTATTATTATTATTTAATGGAAATGAAAAATTTGGAATTAATATGAAAATCATATATATAATAGAGGGGTTTTTTTCTCCCCTCTCGTACTGCCACGTCAGCAGAGAAGAGAAAAAAAAAACTCTCTCCTTCGTACCGTCAAAAACAGGTCTTCTCATTAACCTCCTCATTTATTTCCCTTTTTCTCATACAATGTATCCCTTCAATTAGTTCTTTGAATCAACCAACGATCCGATGGGAGCAGCCAGAGGAAATCGCTTGCTTCTTCTTACTGACTGATCGGACAAAACCGGAGGGAGCAGCGGCGCCTAAACAAAAGGTAGAATCCGAGAGCAATGATCTGATTTCCGATGGCTCAGCCATGGGAGAGCGATCGCGCTGCACCGGTGAGTTTACCATCCAATGGAACATCCGTTTTGCTTTATTTTAAAATTCGAATCTCCCAACAACAGGAAATGAATGCGGGGAAGGGAAGGATGCGCGGCGACAACCTTTCGTCTTCCTCTTCTGACTGAACCGACGAATCAGAAGGCCGCAACAAGAGCAGCGTTCTGATTTCCGGTGGTCGAGTAAGAGCCCTACTCAGGGGGAGCAGGTTAGGTCTCCATCTCAAGAAGGCAAACTCAAAAAAGGCATGGTCTGTTTTTATCCGTAGATGAACTGTTTTCGGTCCCTGAGCTGAATTCCCTTTGTCTCTGTTTTGCATAGGAAGAAAATACCGTTTTGTATTGCTGAATTTCCAGGTGTTTTATGATCAATTATGCTTGTATTCTGTGAATGTGTGTGACTGATAGGAAATCGCCGTCGGTTGCAAGGGCCCATTGCTTCCAATCGACAGATATGCGAACGAGGCGAACGCGGCGAGGTTTTTAGGGATTTTCAGCCCCGATGGGAGACCCTTCGCCTGTCATCGGCGGGTCAAAGGAACACAGAGCGCAGTGACGGAACTAGATTTGTATGTCTCTTCCTCTTCATTCCTCTTCCTCTTCATCTTCATCTTCCTTGCTTAATGGCTTCGGTAAAAACCAAGAGAGTGGAGATGACCGGTGGCAGAAACAAAGTCCGGGTGAGTTTTCCTCCTTATTTTTATTCAATCATTACACTAGGTAAAAGAAGAAGGCTGCGAACAGACCTTCGGCGGTGATACCTTCGGGAACAACGGAGAGAGTGGAGGTATGCGGTGGCAGCAACAAAGCCCGGGTAAGTTTATCTCCTAAGTCGGCAACAAATCCCAAGTGAGTTTTTCTCCTAAGTTTTAATTTAATCATCACCAAGCAGGCAAAGGAAGAAGGCTACAAACAGACCTTCGGCGGTGACATTTTCGGGAACAACGGAGAAATTGGAGTTACGATGTTGTTCGTGTTGGTGGGCAGGAATTGAGTATCCAGGAATATGGTTTCCACCAGCTCAATCGATGTTGAAGTTCGAGGAGACGTTGCCGGCTGACTTTGCACCTGCGTGAGAAGGTCAAATGGTGTTATCGCGTCGAAGGCAAAGATCCTGCGTGAGAAGGTCAAATGGTGTTATCGTGTCAAAGACATCAACCACTATCAGAAGGGTCGCCATCTCGCCCAGCAGTACCTTGACGCCACTCGTGGCGTCCGTTGGGGCAAAGATCACCACCCTATTTCGCTTCATGGTCCCAAGCCGGAGGCATTTGAATCTGAATAATGTTACATGGGTGAATCATGTGAGGTAATAACTCCAGTTTCCGTTGTTGTTATCTGTGCTGTTCTCCTGAAAGTCGAGGTGAATAGTTGTTAGTATGGAGTTTTCTTATTCTCAAATCAAGCGAGCATCAATGAGCTTCCTACTTCCATGCATCTGTTTCTGAATATCTTCATTTTGCATGATCTATCGCTAAATGAATATCTATCACCTAAATGGTGTTCACAAGTGGGGTGGTCTTGGTGAGGTTCTTGGTGGAAATGAGCTTATTGACAGCAAGATTGACATCAAGTTCTTGAGTATGTTTTATTTTCATGCATAGTCACGTTTTTCTTGTGATTATAATTGTTGTGCTTGAGTTGTTTTTAAGATTTGTTTTGTTCTTATTGTATCTCCAGAATGAAGCAAATGTCAAGCAGTTTAAAGATGCAATTGAAAATAGTTATTCCTTTGAATTCTTCATGGGTATGTAGTCTACTATGTGTTACTGATTTATTGCAAAAATTTATAGTTGTTAAAGAATATATTGAATATTATTTGAAAGTCGTGGTTTCTTTAAATGAAGTCAGTTACAAACATATAAACATCACACAAAGTCTGGAACCATTTTGAAATGCTTCGAGACTTGTCTGTAGGGTTCATATTTTGTCTTCGAAGTCTAAAGTATCCCTATTCTTGATCTCCAATATAGTGTCGACTTTGGTTATGGCATTGGAACCATTAGGATACTTAACTTTATATGTAGTTTCCAGTTTTCATTTTATAGAGTTGAATTGAAGCCTTCTTAGACTGCTAACGTGTCACTCGTGTGTCGTCTTTTCTCATATGATGTACATGGCCTCATATTTGCTGGATGGGAGTTTCATATGATCTGCCATTGTGGGTTATGTTCTCTTGTATAGTTATAAAAAGACCTATGGTTTTTCTTTTTTAGACAAAATCTTTTTTTAGCCATCTCATTGATGTTCTATGTTTTGTGGTTGAGCTGCATATTGACAAAAAACAGTGACAGCGGCAGACATGTCCTCTACACACATAAAAATATCGTTGTTAAATACAACAACGACCAGGTCAGTAGTTTCTCACACCTCAAGCGATATGATGTACTAAAAGTCGGTATTTGTTGCAGCGTCTTTTGTTTTTTTTCTTGAATATCATTCATGTTAATCTCACTCAAGACAATCCAAAACCATTAAAAGTTGGGAAGACACTTGATTTTACATACTCAGTGAAATGGGTTCCAACAGATATCAGGTTTGCACGTTGTTTTGATATTTATCTGGATTATCCTTTTTTTAGCACTAGGTAAGAGTAGTCTTGTCCTTTATTTTGCCATCCTTTTGCCATTTGGTTTTACAATTTTTATTTGGTTCATAGTTTGATAATGTGTGCATAGAAGGCTTCATTTTATGTCTTTTTTTTTGCTATATAATGGCTGAAAATCCTCTTTTAGGATGATGCATGAATCTTTGTAACCCTATTATCAGGTCCTTTTCATGTGCAGATCCATTGGTTTTCCATTTCCAACTCATTCATGATGGTTATTTTCCTCCCTGGTCTGGTATCAATGATTTTAGTGAGGACCCTCAAATATGATTACGCAAAATATGCTCGAGAAGATGATGATTTAGAGATCATAGCTGCATAAGTTGTTTTTTTTTATTCAATTTTTTGGCAGCTTGCGAAATATCCTTTTATTTATTTCAGCACAAAAGCGTAACCATTTCTGACAGTTGGACTTTCTAAGCACAAGAACGAGATGTAAGCGAGGAATCTGGTTGGAAACTTATGCATGGGGATGTTTTCCGTCCATCCCACAGTCTGTCTCTCCTCGCGACTGTTGTCGGCACTGGCGCACAGTTAGAGCTGTTGGTTCTTCTCGTCATCTTACTTGCAATTGTTGGGAAACTCTATGTTGGGTAAGATTCTCTGGTTGTGTCAACCTTTGAGATTTTCAAGTTGAATTCCTTTCTCACATTATGAAACATTTATTGTATTTATATGATAAGATGAGGAGGAATTGTCACAACTTTCATAGTTTGCTACGCTCTGACATCCTTTGTCTCTGGTTATGTGCGTGGCAGAATGTACTCAAGAAATGGGGGTATGCATTTGTTTATCTAGATATTTACATCCAAAGCTCGATACTTTTACTTTCCACGGATTGTTGTAGGGTTATTGTTGTTTATGTTTGGATTTGGTTTTGGGAATATAGCATAAAAAATATCCAACTATTTTATTTTAGCCTATAAAACATGAATTATTATTTTCAACCTAAAAAACCCAAACTTGTATTTTTTGCCTTAAAAACACTAACTTTGGATATGATTAATTTTATAAATTTGTATTTTTTAGACAAACTAAAAAATTCAAAGAATTAAAATGTGATTTAGTGTCTTTGTTTGTGTATGTATATGATTAATTTGATAAGTTTGTGGTTTTTAGAAAAAATGTAAAAATTCAAAATTTTTAAGTTCAAATAATAATTTGTGTTTTATAGCCAAAAATTAAAAAGGTTGGTATTTCTTACACTATATTCTTAAAATTAGTGTTTTTAAGGCAAAAAAATATAAATTTGGATTTTTTTAGATTAAAAATAATTATTCATGTTTTATAGGATAAAATAAAATAGTTTGATATTTTTTATGCTATATTGCCTTTGGTTTTTAATTGAATACCAGTTTAGATGAAGAATTTATTAAGCTGGTGAATAATATAGATAAAATATGACACGCTAAGATTGTACAACTTGTGGGTTACTGTTAGGGGCATGATCAGCGGCTTCTGATCTATGAGTATTGGAGTTCCTGTGTTAGGATGGCATTAAAAACTACCAAAGCACTCGAGTAAGTTCAATTCCAAAGTCACCAAAGAGATTGATGCAAAGAAACGAGATGATGATCAGAGGTTCGTTGTCCATTTATGGCTCATGTTGGGCACAAATGACTTCTGGCAAAACCCATTTTAGATCTTATTTTAATATTATCATGTATCACTTGTATTTTCTTAATGTAGTGAAACAAATTTCATATAAAATTTCATACTTGATATTTTATTTAATAATAATTTTATCATTATTTAACAATATCAGTTTCTAAATGATGTTAAGTGAAAATGAAATCATTTCAAAACTATCTTAACATATTGGTTTAATCTATAAATTCATATAACTGTCTTTTAATTAAATATTTGAGGTCATCGTTTGTAATGTTGTTATATATTTTCCAACGTTACCTTCAAATTCAAATTCCATGTTTTTTCCATATATAATATGAAAATTATTTATTATAATAACTAGGTGATACCCACGCTACGCACAGATTTGTGATAATTTAAATGTATTTATTTTACAATTTGTATATAATGTCGTATTCCTTATATTGGTACGATGATTGCTAAAGAAATTATCATGATCGTGAAAAGTGTTATTCCCATAATGATAAACGGTATTAACAAAACGAAATGCGTCTTAACATTTATTAAATATTTATTATAATTTCATGTCATTACACGTTTGTTTTTCTATTGTGTAAATAAGATGTTTAAACACTTCGACAATCGTTATCCACAAGGACTTACACCAATCAAAATGTGAAGATAATCCGACGAACAATGATCCCAATTTAGGAATATATATCCAGCGCAACATATTAACCCGCTAATCTACCATTCCATTAGTATGATTTACTGTTTGTGTTCAATCTTTGTCTTTTTTTTATTTAAGGTTTTATATATTGAAGTTTTAGGTATTTCAATGAATTTAAGAAAGATTATTCCGAGCTCACTCGATCAAACACACTTACATAATAAAATAAATACTTTGATTTCAAATTATGAATGGTTCGAACCATGCAGTAGAAGAAAATATATAAACTCATAATCAAACCAAATACAAAATGAATAATAAAGTTTATCGAGACCTCATGAACGCCTCTCCTTTCAGTCACTATAAGCTCTGATACTACTGCTCAACCTCTTTGATCTTTTCCTCATTATAAACTATTGTTTAAACTTTTACATTGAAAATAATAATTTGTGTTTCTATTGACCGATATATATACGTATATATATATATCAAATATAACAATTGAACTAAAGAATTATGTATAACTTTTAAGAAACAATGTAGTTATTAAAAACCGCGCAACGCGCGGGTATCATCTAGTTCATGTGATAATGGTTATAATTAATATTATGATAAAAACGTTTTAGTATTGAATTAATGTATTTGTATATTAAAAATTAAATAATATTATTATTATTAACAATTAAATAAAAAATAAAATAAAATAAGTTATAATTATAACTTAAAACGTTATTATACAAATTAGAAATTTTTGAATTTAAAATTTCTTAGAAGAATAAACTAAATTTTGAAACTTCCAACGATTATGTTGAATCACATCAAAATAAGTGAAATTGGGTCATAATTATTTGAATCAAATTATAAGTATTCCGGATTTTTAATTTACAAAAATAGTTAATAGAAATTTAACCGATGAAAAATAGGTGAAATTAAAAAATTCATAGAAATATAAAATGAAGGAGAAACAAAATGGTTGAGAGAAATAGATGGTTGTAATGGTTTCATGAATACATATTTTTTAGTAGTTTGGTTGTTTAAAATAAAATTGGACTTGGAATCACAATATTTTTTCTCTGAAATCCTATGATAATTTTTGAATTTGTTACAAACTAAATTCTTTTCAAATGATTACTAATGAAATTTTTCATTAGTTGACAATAATAAAACAACATATTATTACTTCTAGAATAACATATAAACTTTTTAAATTATTTCAAATTGATATACAAAAATAAATATCGTTAAATTAATCAAATTGCTAACTTTAAAATATTTTCAAAAGTTCATATATTATATATTATTATAAAAGTATAATGTTAATGCATGTATTAGATTCATAGGTAGCGGATCTATTTATGAAATATTTTGAAAAAATTATGAAAAAAATATGTAAAATAACATTTTGAATAAGTTCGGACATTATATGGCATTAGATATAAGTTATTAACGTGTTCTATTGTAAATGCACTAAAGCTCTTGAACTTAGTTGAATTTAATACAAAATATAAACCTATTGATTATTATTAAAACTAGCCATTGCATGAAATATAAATATTATTGTTATATAAATATTTATATTTTAAATTCTAACTTCAATATATATTATTTCAAATGAAAATATAAATATAATTTAAACTATATTAATATGAAAATAGGATAAAAATAAAAAAGTAAAAACATAAAATTTGAATATTCAATGAAAATAATATTTAAATTTATATGTGCACATCTTCCATGCTGCCAATTGATTGAACTATTGGATTATTGGAGTTATCGTATTAATAGTCTGCCTTTCAGATTTTGACCATGACAGAGAAGGAGAAAAGCGTTGAGAATGAACAGAGTCGCTGCGAAGAGAATGGAAACCATAATGCAAAGGATAAGATGGAAACGAAGATGCAAGATAAGGAAAATTCAAAATCCTACTCCAAAGAGGAACCTGGTATTGATATATAATTTCCGAACTTGTTGAGATCCATACATGAATACTCATTTCAGAATATATATATATATATATATATCCCATTCTGATATAACCATTAAATAATCATCAATTTTTTTTATAGTGTTGAAGCTTTAAAAGAAACCTAAAAGCAATTATAAATTACAACGGAATTACGGAGAACAAGAATAACGAAAGACCATAACCTTTGGAATAATCTATTAAAAAAATTAAAAATGATTGATGTAATAGCACCATATTACACCAATATTAATAATATATATATATATATATATATGATTTTACGTTTATGTATCAAAAATATTGGAAGTACTCTACTCAGTTCATCTGCAAATACTCTTAAAACAGAGCACTTGCCGCCTTCAATCTCCAACTCTTCATCAAACCAGAAATACAATTGTAAACAGTCAATTGTCTCATCTTCCTACCAGCCTAAGGATCTTGTTCTTGGTCAAGATATCGGCTCTCTCTCTCTCTCGAAGGCATTCATAAACAAATGAAAACAATATTTTGTGAAAAACAATTGTTCTATTCTTGAAAATCTTGATGATTGTGTTACAAATCATTGAGTTGCTTTAACTGATATACAATCTCATCCTTGTGTAAAGAGATGAAGTGTTGGTTTGTTATCAATCAAGAACAAAATTAATGAACATTTTTCTGAAGTTTTTAGATCTTTAGCTCATTTGTTTCTTTCTTTTTAGTTCCTCTGTTACTTAAATTTTCATGGTGTTAGAGCTATGAAAGGTCAAATTTTCTATCCTTTCTCAATTCATATCAACATTTCAAATTTTGTTATTCTAAAGCTTTCATATACAAACTACTTACTATGAAGAACACAATTGGAATCTCTTCTCAAGTCACAAAAGCTTATTGGATTTGTTAAGGGAACAATATCAAAACTAAAAAAGAATATTGTTCTGTAGGATGACAACATAGAGTTTACAACTCCAAATCTAGTGTTTCATTTATGGTCTCAAACAGATCAACTTGTAAAATCTTGGATCTATGGTACACTTTTTCAAGATATATTTGGTTATGTCATTGGACTCAATACATCATTTGGGGTATGGCTTGCACTTACTAGAAATTTCAATGAAAAGTATATATCTCGAGAATTTGATTTGCTTGCATTGTTTCAACTGCTCGCTATTGATGGGAGAACAATTCAATAATATCTTAAAGGATTCAAATCTATATGTGATCATCTTAACTCCGTGAGAAAACCTACTTTTAGAGCCAATGAAAATTTTCAGATTACTACAAGGATTTGGCCAAGATTATGAAGCCTTTGCAACTGTAATTCATACCTCTATGCACAAGTCTCCTTTTCCAACGTATGAAGATGTTTTTTCTCAACTTAAAAACTTATCTTACAATAGCAGATTCTCTAAGCCTCAACAACTGAATCCAAATATGGCATTTGTAATGAAAAATCAAAACTCTAGAGGTTATGATCGCATTTATTACAATTGATGTCAAAACGTTGGTTATCAAAGATGTCGTAGGGGGATATTCCTCTTGCAGAAGAGGTTTTCATCAACAAGTTAACAATCACAATGCTTTGAACATTAATACCCCTGGTAGTGATGTGGAGAATAATGGAGCAAATCGACCAATCTGTCAAATTTCTAGAAACAATGGTCATAATGCTCTCAAATGCGGACACAATTTTGATAATTTTTTTCAATACAGTTACCACATGCCTTAAAAAGTCTCCGGGTTTCAGATCAATAAGGAACATAATGGTTTCTTGACTCTAGTGTTTCTGCACATATCACAAATTCTGCTCAATAATGTTCAACCCTATGTTTGAAATGATTCTAATATGGTTAGAGAGGGATCTTTTTCTACCAATTACACATGTGGGTTCAACTTCAATTGTTACTTAGTTAGGTACACTTTCTCTACAAGAGGTTCTTGTTGTTCCAACTCTACAGGAATCATTATTTTTTGTATCTCAACTTACTCAAGATTATCCTTATGATTTCGCATTTTATTTTACTCGTGTTTGTATAAAGGACATAACAACACATACAATTCTTGTTGATTGAACAAAACTTAATAGAATATATCAACTAGAGGATCAATCTTTGCATGCTTTCTATTCAATAAGAAAAAGAACTACATCAGAATCAGTACGACATCAATGTCTTGGACATGTGAATTCTCATATTCTTCAACAAGTGAAACAAAAAGGATCTATTGTAATTGACAAGTGTAACACTTCTCTTTGTGAATCTTGTTAGTTAGGGAAGAACGCTCAATATTTCTTCATTTCATGCAAAAGAGCCTCTTGAAAGAATTCACTGTGATCTTTAAGGTCTATGTCCCGAATGTCAAAGCAATATTTTCAATACTATGTTGTTTTCATTGATAATCACTCTCGGTTCAATTGGTTATATCCATTTCGCCAAAAGTTTGAAGTCTATGATATCTTTATCACTTTTCAAAAGTTTGTTGAGAAACAATTCAACAAGAAAATCAAAACTTTTTAGAGTGATGGTGATGGTCAATTCACAAGTTCCAAATTCATTACTCATCTAGATCAGTGTGGAATCAGGCATTTTATATAATGTCCTCATACTCCTCAGAAAAGTGGGATTTCAGAAAGCATACATCAACACATACTCGAGTTAGGTTTGTTTATGATCTTCACCGCTAGAATACCTTTATGATACTGGTTAGAAGCTTTTGTTACAATAAACTTTATCATAAACTTACTTCCTTCAACAGTTGCGCAGATGCAAATTCCATGTATGGTTCTTCATGATTAAAACCAGAATACTCAATATTAAGGGTAATTGGATGCACCTGTTATCTCTATCTTAGACTTTATGCCAGCCACAAGTTTGATGGGTTATAATGAGAAGTACAAAGGTTATAGATGTTTGTATCCACCTACTAGACGTGTATATATCACTAGAAATCCTATATTTAATGAGGTTGATTTTCCTTTTCATGATGCTTACAGATCACCGGTTCCTTCTTATCACACTCATATTCTAAAATCTTGGCAAAAATCACATGGTATACTCTTGTCCCCTTTAAATTCTCTTCTTTCCACTCCTCATAAACCCTCTCCAATAACCCAAAATTCATCTCCAATGAATCATACTAGTGTCCCAATTTTTCAGAATCCATCTCAAATATATATAATCCTGTAACATTTCCTATATCAGACATCATAACCAGTAGTCCAAACATCTCTTTGGAATTCCCTGGAAACCATTAAATAAATTATGATCTGCAAACTAAGTCAAAATAAATTTGATCCACCCTCTCAACCAAACGATATATCTGCTCAAATACTCCACTTAAACACAAACCTTAGTTCACCTATATAACCTATCTCTACTCATCCTATAACTACAAGATCAAAGTCTTGAATAGCCAAACCAAATCCAAAATACTATATATATACTACCTTACATATACCATGTGAGTCTAAGACTATATCAGCTGCTATTAAGGATCCTAGTTGGTTTGCAGCCATAGAAACATAAATGAATGCCTTGAAAAGAAATCAGACTTGGACGCTTGTTCCATTTACTTCAGATACAGATGTTTTAGGTTGTAAATGGATTTGTAAAATCAAATTACATGCAGATGAATCTCTTGATAAGCTCAAAACTTGCTTTTTGCTAAGGACTTTCATCAAAAGGAAGGTATCGATTATGTTGATACATATAGTCCAGTTGTCAAGAGTGTTAAAATTCACAATTTTTATCGGTCGCAATGATTAAGGTTGGTCTATCAGACAGTTTGATGTTAATAATGCATTCTTGCATAGGAAATAAGTGAATTTGTGTACATGGTCCAACCTCTAGGTTTTGTCAACAAGGAGTATGCTAGTCATGTTTGTCTCTTGAAGAAAGCTTTATGTGGTTTAAAGTAAGCACCTCGAGCTTTGTTTGATAAATTCAGCTAATTTCTCTTTGAATTTTGCTTCGTTTGTAGTGTTTTTGATGATATGCTTATCATTGGTAGTTCATCTTCTTTACTGCAACAACTTCTTTAGAGTTTGAGCCTTAAGTTCTCAATGAAAGATGTGGGAGAGTTGAAGTATTTTTTTTGGAATTTAAGCTCTAATAAATGATCCGGGTATGTTTTTATCTCAATCTAAATATGCTCATGATCTTCTCAATAAATCTGGTGGAAGAATGCAGACCTCTTCCTACTCCTCTACCGTAGAAGTTTTATTTGTATATCACATGTTAGATAATAGATATACGAAACCAAGCTGCATCATGGAGAACCACTATCCTGAAAGTGTATTTTGGAAAGACGGTGCAACCGATGATCGAACGCTTCCCATAATTAACACATAAACCTTCCCCCATTCACGTGCACTCGTGAAGGGGAAGGTAGAATAGCGAAACGGTAGCATTTAGGTAGAAGAGAGGGAAAGATATATGCTTTGTTAGCTTCATACACATTCATATATACAGAACCAACTTTGTAAAATTGTCCCATGAATATAGCCATTTTCAAAATAGAATTGAATCGGTTCGGTTTGAAAAGGTTTATGCATGTTTTAAGGAAATTCGCAAAAAAATATATGCAAGTTCGTAAAACCCAGCCCATCACAGCTCAGTCTGAGAGGGTGGGCGGCAGCGTGCGTGCGTGGACGGATGGTGGCGGCTGCGTCGTCATCGTCGTCGTGCACGTGGTAATTTTAGTAAAACTCACCACTTTCTCAAAATCCCTCTAATGACTCCTTTTGATAACAATAATATACAAGTCTATATATATAATGAAAACTATTTCTTCTTCCAAGAAATGTGAGACTCTTCAACTTCCATAAAAAGACAAAAAAATTGAAAGATGAGGAGTATTTTTTCTACAATCCCCCACAAATGACTACCATACTTTTATAATTTCGAGTGAAAATGAATAAATGTAGGAATTGAATTACTTAAATATCAATATCTTTTGATTGAATTAATGCATAATGATGTGAGGCAACAACTTAAGCTAATGGAAGTGAATTGCTTTTGAACTTTCAAAAGCTTAAATTGAGACCCCCACAACGCTTTTAAAGGCCATGCATTTTTTACTATTCTGCAATGCAGTTCTTGATATTTACTATTCCGCGATGCAGTTACAACGCTTTTAAAGGCCATGCATTTTTTACCTTGGTTCGCTATAGAAAGAAATTCAATTTTCTTTCATACAAGGCAGTCCACCTTCATACTTATTTCAACAATAACTTCATCAAATCTATCATAATTATAGATCACTTAACAATAGAGCTATGAAATTATTAAGTCTATTAGACTTCTATATCATCATCCATCAAGTCTTTCAAAAGACCGCTCAACGTCTAGAGCCATAGAAAAAGTCTTTCCAACTTACATCTCAAATGTCCATTAAGTCCTTTTTAGGACCACTCAATAACTAGAGTTATGGAATAATTCTTTCCGATTTACATCTCAAATATCCATCAAGTCTTTTATAGGACCATTCAACAACTAGATTTACAGATTTACAACCACAAAATAGGAATGGACTAATATGCTCATCACAATTCAAGCTAGAGGTTTAAGTTTCATTCCCTTAAAAGATTCTTGAATAATTATTCTCGATAATCCTTTTGTTAAAGGATCTGCCAACTTCCTTTCGGATCTCACAAACTCTAAAGAAATCATTCTATCTTTCAAGAGATGTTTAATTGCTCCATGTCTTATGCAAATGTGTCTTCTTTTAATGTTATACACAATTATTTGCAACTCCAATGGCAGTTTGTGAGTCATAATGCAAGGAGACAGGAACAGTAGACCCCCATAATGGAATATCTCCTAATAAGTTTTTCAACCACTAAGCTTCTTGACCAGCCAATTCAAGAGCGATAAACTCTGATTCCATAGTAGACCGAGCAATACAGGTTTATTTTGATGATTTCCATGAAACAACTCATCCACCTAAGGTAAACACATATCCATTGGTGGAACTCACTTCATCATTATTTATCACCCAATTTTCACCACAATAACCTTCTAATATTGAGATAAACTTGTTAAAATGTAAGCACAAATTCATAGTCCCTTTAAGGTATTTCAATAATCGACGAAGTGCATTCCAATGTTCATTGTTTGGATTATGAATGTATCTACTTAGTCTACTTACAGCATAAACAATGTCTGGTCTTGTGCAGTTCATGAGATACATGACACTTCCTATAATCTTAACATATTCAGTTTGTGAAACACTATCACCATTGTTTCTTTTAAGATTCATGCTCGGATCATCACGAGTTCTTACACGCAATTCATCAAGCAATCAAACTTCTTGAAAATCTTCTCAACGTAATGTGATTTATACATAGAAAAACCATTTTCTGTTTAATGAATTTTAACATCAAGAATAACATCAATTTCTCATAAGTATTTCATATAAAAATGAGATGATGGAAACATCTTTGTATCAATGATTACTTCTATGTTTGAACTAGAGGTGTAAAATGAGTTGTCAGCTCGTGAGTCAGCTCTAGCTCGGATCATATTTAAACGAGTCGAGCTGGGTATTTTCTAGCTCGTTTAAAAAATGAGCTGGCGAGCTGAGCCGAAAATGAGTCCGAGCTTAGACGAGCTAGCTCGCAAGCTGAAGAGCTGGCTCACGAGCTGAAAAAAAAAATCATGTACAAAATCACATATTTTCCTTTTTGTTATATCATATATAATATTGCATTTAATCAAGAATAACATATTGTTTAGAATATCTAATAGAATGTATTTATTTTCCTTTTTCTAATCATTGATATATTTTAATAACAAAATAAAGAAAAGTTACGAGCGGTCAGTCGAATTTAATACAACGATATTTGATAACGTTTTATTCGAGAAGGTTGTTTTTATTTAGTACAATGATATTTTATAATTTTATGATTGAATTAATTTTCATATTTTCGATATTTTAATTGGTTCGTTTGATGATGTTAATCATATATGATATTAAAACTACTTCAAAATAATTAAATAGTCTGGCTCGCGAGCCAACTCGTTTTTTGGTTTGGTGAGCTAGAGGCAAGCTGAGTTGAGCTGGGATTTTTCTGCTCGCTTAAAAAACGAGTCGAGCTAAGCCACCTCGTATTTTTGGCAAGCTGAAGGCAAGCTGAGCCGAGCTAAGTCGAACCAGCTCGTTTTACACTCCTAGTTTGAACTAAAGATTAACATGTCATCAATATATAGGCATATGATCCTACAGTCATACCCAAACAACTTTGAGTAAACACATTAATCCGATACATTCACTATATAGCCATGGTTAACTAAAGTACGATCAAATCTGGCATGGAAGACTACTGACCTCTTCCTACTCCTCTGCCACATAATTTTTATTTGTATATCACATGTTAGATAATAGATATACGAAACCAAGTTGTATCGTGGAGGCCCTGAAAGCGTATTTCGGTACGACCGTGGTGCAACCGGCGATCGAACGCTTCCCAAGATAAACACAACAACCTTCCCCCGTTCATATGCACTTGTGAAGGGAATGATAGAATAGCAAAATGGTAGCATTTAGGGGCAAATGTTTCGGGTAGAAGAGAGGGAAATAGATCTACCTTCTCGGTAGCCTCATATACATTCATATATACAGAACCGACTTTGTAGAACATATCATGAATATAGCCACGTTTCAAAACAGATTTGAATCAGTTCAGTTTGAAAATGTCTATGCATGTCTTAAGGCAATCCGTAAAAAAATATATGCAAGTTCGTAAAACCTGGTCCAACCCAACCCAACCCAGTCCGAGTTTCTCAAAATCCTTCCAATGGCTCTTTTTTATAACAATAATATACAAGTCTATATATATATAATGAAAACTATTTCTTCTCCCAAACAATGTGGGACTCTTCAACTTCCACAAAAAGACAAAATTGAAAGATGATGAGTCAGTTTTTCTACATCACATATACTGAAAAGTTTTTGATTTTTCACATTTTAGGAGTGTTGTTGGTGCTCTTCAATATTTGACACTAACAAAACCTAATTTGAGCTTTGCAGTAAACTATGTGTGTAAAAAAAGGCATTCTCCTATGACATCAGATATGTAAGTGCTTAAACATATATTACATTATGTTAAAGGAACTTTATTCATGAGTTTACATCTTTATAGCAACAACCTTCTTCAACTACATTCTTATAGTGATTCAGATTGGGCTAGATGCAAAGATACACATTGTCCAATAATTGGTTTTTGCATTTATTTTGGCAGCAATTTGATCTCATGGTCAGCCAAGAGACAACAAACGGTTTCACGGTCTTCAACAAAGGTGGAATACAGAGCTATGGCTTCGTTGACTACATGAATTACTTGGATTTCATTCATATTGCGTGATATAGGTGTGGTGCAACCTCCACCATCAACATTGTTCTGTGATAATTTGTCAGCGTTCATCTTTCAACAAATCCTATATTTCATTCACGATCAAAACATATTGAGTTCGATTATCATTTTATAAGAGAAAAGGTCATGTTTGGTTCTATTGTCACAAAACATATTGCGGCTCAAGATCAAGTTGTCGACATCTTTACCAAGTCTATCCCTTATGCTACATTCATTCATCTGCGCAACAAACTGGACTTAGGTTTCTCACCGAGCACTAGTTTGAGGGATGATATCAATAATATTGGAAATACTCTATTCGGTTCATCTACAAATGCTTTTGAAACAGAGCACTTATCGTCTTCAACCTTCAACTCTTGAAAAACCAGCAACACAATTGTTCACAATCAGTTGTCTCATCTTCTTGTCAATCTAAGGATCGCGTTTTTGGTGAAGATAACAATTTCATTGACATTTACAAACATATCAAAATAATATTCTATTGAAAATTTTGTTACAAATAGTTGAGTTACTTTACTAATTTACAATCGCATCCTTATGTATATAAAAGGATGTCGTATTGATTTATAATTAATCAAAAACAAAATCAATGATTTTTTTTTAAGTTTTTCTTAAATCTTTAATCCATTTGTATCTTCGTTTAGTTTTTTTGTTATTTCAATTTTTATTATGTGAGATTTATTATATTTATAATTTATATAAATTTTTTGTAGTTCTAAAATATACTAAATTTAAAATGTTAGCGGAAAAATTTTATGATTTTATAAATATTTTCGTGAAATTGTATAACATTTCATTTACTATAAAAATTAACAGTAAGGAATTATAATCGATTTATAGTATTTTATAATCGATTTATATACAGATGACATTTGTAATCCATCGGTGAAATTCATTAAAGAATAAAGCTTGAAATATGGACAAGAAGGGGAAAACGTTCTAAAAAAAAGCTCAACCACACCACCTTTATAACGTGAGACAATTGATAACGAAAATCCAAATTGCAACACTCTTACTTCCTCTCCATCTTCCATGTCCCACTTTTGCCAAAATACTTTTTCTATTATAATGTTTTTAACCGACATATATAAATATAAATATATTTATTATAAAACTTTCCATTAACAGGGGTAATTCAAAAATATTTTGTACGTTAAAACATTTTAAAAATACTCATCCGAAAAAAGAAAAAAATTTTAACTTCAAAAAATCTTATAAATGTTGATATTCCAAAAATACTCATGCGACCTTACGATCCATCGATCCACTCCGACCCTGCAACTCTTGTCTCTCTGTGACCTTTGTTTCTCTGCGACCCTTGGACCTCTGTGACCTTTGTTCCTCTGCGACACTTGTTTCTCTGTGACCCTTTGACCCCTGCGACCCTTGTTCCTTTGCGACCCTTAGATCCCTGCAATCTTTGTCCCTCTGCGACCCTTGGACCCCTGCGATACTAATTTATTATTTACAAATTATTTACAAATAATATGAATAAAATTTTGAAAATACAGCTCAAATCAAAATATGTTGGACCCGTGCGACCTTTGTCCCTCGCGACCCTTCTGACCATTGCGACCCTTCCGACAATTTCGACTAGTCTTTTCAATGTCAGACTACTGCTTTTTCCAGGTGCTAGCTATGCTTTTTATTTTACCAATGCCACATTCAAGACCCATATTAAAGGTTCTTTAATGTGGTCAATACATGCACCTTGGTCATTCTTTGTATTATTGTCTTTTCTGGATT
>CM071868.1:20870467-20913311 GCA_036759665.1 Gynandropsis gynandra | reverse complement strand
AGCCTTTGATTTTGGATTAGGCACATGAATCCCGACATCCCTTAGAAGGTCTCTTACGGCGTTGATGATTCTCTTCTCCGACTTCCTTATTTCCCCTATTAATTTCTTCTCCAGTGTCAGAGGGACTGCAGCATCAGCATCAGCATCAGCATCACTCACGCACTCCTTCCTCTTAGTCCATTTTACCTGCAAAATGACCAATTACGAATACATTATACTTCTACCGACTTAAGCGACCCATGCGACTTAACCGACCCGTACGACTCAACCATCCCGTGCGACTCAATCGGCCCATGCGACTCAACCGACCCATCCGACTCAACCGACCCTACGATTCAACCGACCCATGCGACTCAACATTTCAAATCAATAAACTGAGTCGAAGATGGTCATGCAACTATTGCGACCCTTGCTACTCAACCGACTCACGGAGTCGAAGATGTTCATGCAACTCCTGCGACCCTTGCGACCTAACCGACTCACTGACACTGACACTCATCCATTTCAAATCAATAAACCATTTTGTGACTCGAAAGCTTGCAAAACCCTAGAAATCGAACTACTTACACTTATTGACGCCATTGAAGATTGACTCGTGCTCTCTTCTCCATTGCTGCTGCTGATTCTAGCCATTTTCCTTCTCGCCAACTTCAAATCGATCCCTCTCAAGTTCGACATCACTTATTCTTTCTTGCTATAAACTTTTAAACAGGTTTCACGGCGAAAAACTGTTCGGCTTTCTCGTTTTTGGCAGTTTTTTACGTCGAAAAATTGCCGAACGTGGGTTTTTCCACGTTCGAACATTAAAGGCAAGTTTGTCTTTTCTTCAATTTTTTTTCCAGATTTAATAATTATTTTAGAGAAAGATATTTTTGAAGTGATTTAGCCCTATAACTATTCTATTATTGATAACTTCTTAAAACAAAGGTACTGTTACAAATATTATTAGTATTTATAAAAAATCGGATAAATTTGTTTGAGAACTTTTATTGTTATTTTGTGTTATTTTATTATAGTTATTTATTTATATTAAATTTTTAGTCATGAAAAACTGAGATTTGATATCAAAACTAAGAGAAAATACATTGAGATTAAATATCCATTTTCTTTTCGTCCAACGGCAATCTATCATGTCAATGTATGTCCATTTTCGCGTCATTTTTAAAATCAAATAACAATAATTTTACATGTTATTTATGAACTCCGTAAAATATTAATGATCATTTGTCTGATGTGCAATCAAAAGGTTTTTAACCTAATTCAATTTAAAAATTATCTCAAAACTTCAAGAGCATTAATTCTAATATCAAAACATTTGAAATGAAGTATGTAAATTAATTTTAAATTATATATAAATATAGGGGTGGATATTTCGGTTCGGTTATATAAAATCGAATCAAACCGAATCAAATTATGGTTATTCGGTTCGGTTCGAATGTAGATAAAATAATCAATTGGATGTGAAAATTAAAAACTCGAATAGATTTGATTCGGTTCGGTTATTAACCGAATAACCATAGATAACCGGTTGGTTATATAAAAATATAAAATATATAAATAAATAATATTTATCAAAATGAATATTATCTAATATAATTAATAATTAAAATTAAATATCAAATTTAAATATCAATATATTATATTATATTTATAAAATATATGAATTATTTGAAATAATGTCATTTATTTATAATTTTATATGATAAAATATTTTGTAAAATCGAAATAATCGATAATAACCGAATAAATTAGAGTTCGTATTTTATTTTGATTATAATATTTTATTGATATAACCGAACCGACTTGTTGTATAATCGAACCGAATTGAATCGATTTAAATACAATTATTGTTTTTAAAAATCCAAATAATTTGTATCTATTTTGTCCCAAATATATATAATATAAGGCAACACAAAGGTATAATAATTCGAATAATAAGCTGCAAGATTGCTCTTTACTTTTATAATATAATATAATATAATTTAGTACATATGTATGTACAATTTCTAACGCAGCATTATTCGGCAGATATATTTCAAAAAGTACAAAATAAAGTCCGACATGAGAAAAAGGTTCTAATGCATCTCGACTCGAAGATTTGATTCATGATCTATTATCGGATTTTAAACCCCCTTTACCACTAATTTAAAACCCCCTCATCAAATCTTCATCTTATTATTTTTAATCAATTTTCCTGGTTAATCTTCACTCTCTTAATCCCAGCGTTAATGACACCACCACCCTCTCTCTTCCCATTCACAATCATGTAACTCCTCACCTCCTCCTTTATCATCTCCTGCACCACTGCCATGAACTCCGTCCCAAACATGCTCCTCCTATTCTCTGTCTCCGTTTTCTTCTTACCGTCATCCTCTCCTTCCTCCGCTGTCGATTTGATCCGAGTCGAATCGGTGTTGTTTGACGTGTACCCTGGGAGAGCCAGTGTCAGCTCCGTCGAGACATTCTCCATTACCTTTTCGCTCTCGGGGGCAACGGCTTCGATTTCGTTTCCCGGCGGCAAACATCCGCGGAGAGACGGTGGAGATGTTGATTTCGTTATCGTCTCCGGAGAAATCACGTCCTGGTTCGAATCCGTGATGTCGGATCGAGGAGATCCGTCATCGTTTGGAGGAGGAAGGAGGCATGAATCGGAAACAGGAGCTTCCGATTTTGAATCGGCTTCGATTGGAGAAGAAGTAAACGGTATCGTCAACAATTTCTGCTTTTTATCTTGCCGGTGGTGACCATACTCCTCCAAAACGACGCCGTTTTCCGTCGCCGTGGCGGCGAACCTACGCTTCAGCGTGGAGTTCCAGTGATTCTTCACGGAATTATCCGTACGACCGTTGAGTCGACGAGCAATAGTAGCCCACTTGTTGCCATGCTCGGCGTGGGCTCTCACTATGATAACGTCCTCCTCCGCCGTGAAAGGACGATGCTCGACCTCCGGAGAGAGCTGATTGCACCACCGCAACCGGCAAGACTTACCGGACCTTCCGGGAATCGATTTTGAAATCCCCGACCAATTCCTCGCGCCGTGCTGATGTACCAACCGTCGCAGAAGCTCATCCTCCTCTGGACTCCATGGACCCTTAACCCTATCCGAAGCCTTCAGATCCGCCATCGAAACCGTTTCCGATTTTCGGTTGAGAGAGAGAGAGAGGCGCTTGAGGTTGGAAACGAAGAGGAAACGAGGTTTATAAAGGAGGAAGGGCATAGGGTAACGGATAGAGCCGGTTAACGGATGTGGCTTACAAGCTTTGGAATTGTAACTGCTTAACCGGTAACTTCAGATTACCGGTTTCTAGGGGTTATTTTGACAGCTGTATAACGTCTAACGCCGCGTATGCTGTTTTTGAATTGATCGGATGGGCAAATTCGTCATTTCGTGTGCAATATTAGTGGTTGGCTTCCTGATTTTGACTCACAACAGTTATGGAAGTTACAGAGGAAACGGAAAGGCGGATCGATAGTCCTCGAGGGGACAAAATATCGCGGCATTTTGAGAATTTGAATAGGCTAATTTTTCGGGATATTTATTATTAATAATTGATCGGACGGGCAAATTTGGGGTTTGATGACGTGGACAGCACGACAAAAACCGGGTTGGGAGTGTGCAAGAAGAAAGGGTTTGAACGAGATATGACTGACAAGCAGGCTGTCCAAGGCCAAGTGGATAGGGCTTCCCTAGGAGGCTGACGTCACTCGACATAGCCGGTTTTCTCTCTACCAAGTAGAAAACCGGCCGAGAACCGGTCCCTTCTTGTTACCATATTTTTCAAATTCGTTTCCACTCATCTTAAATATTACGAAGATTAAGGTCAAATTAATTGTTTCTTACCATGTTTTAATTCCAGAGATTAAAAAGAATATTTTTCTTGTTAATAATAAGTATATTTTCCGGTCATTGCGTGTACTCGCGATATTATAATACAAACGTTACATTTTGTACTTTTTTAAAACTTTGAAATTAGGGAAATATAATGGGTCATAATTTATTTTCCATATATATGTTCATTAAAATTTCTTTATTCGTTGAATTGTTGAGATACTAATATATTTCTTTCGTCCAAGTAATTTAATTAATTTGTTGTTATACATGTAGTGTTATGATATACTATGATACTTATTTGTGTTGATGGAGGTACATTAGGCATCCAACATGCCATAAAAACTAGATTTGATCGTACAATTTTCGAATGAGATATAATGGATATGAATTATTCGGTTTATAAAAATCAGTAATTAAACAATAATCGAATTTAAAATCGATTTGTTTTTTTGTTGTACAATAATTAAATTCGATTATATCAACAAAATATTATAACCTAAATAAAATTCGAATTTTAATTTATTTGATTACTATTCGGTTATTTCGATTTTCTCGATCATTTTATCGTATAAAATTATAAATAAATGATAATATTCGAATGATTTTAAATAATTAATATATTTCTAAAATATAATAAATTATATTATTTAAATTTGATATTTAATTTTAAATTACTAAAATATATTATATTTATTTAGTAAATATAATTTATCTGTTTTTAATATCAATCGATTATCTACGATTCTATAAAAATTCGATTAATAACTGAACCGAAACGAATAGAATCGATTTTTAAACATGCATGTACAATTGATTATTTTACATATCTCGAACAAAATTACCATTATTCGTTTCGATTTAATTCGATTTTATATAACCCACCCGAAATATCAATCCCTAATAAAAACATAATAAAACATAACCACCATTTATAGGAATTATATTTTACTAGATGCTTTATAATGTTTTCTTCTTATATTTATAATGGATTAGTTTCTAATCTATTTTTCTGTATATACAATAATTTAATTATTGTTGCTGTCTAGATATAATAAATAATTCATTAATCATAACTAACTAATAGATATAATATATAATTCATTAATCATAACTAATGGACATCCTTAACATTATGAACCATTGATCATGAAATTGTATTGTCAATTGGTCATGTAACCGCATTTCTTGGCATTCGTGAGGGTATATTGATATAGTTTTTATTTGATTTACTACTAATAAACGTTTTTATATTAAATTTCTTGAAAAATATTTTGTAAGTGGACAATACATTTTTAAATATCATATTATCGCTATTAATTGAGAAAAAAATGTTATATTTATGATTATCATTTCACCACTACTACCTATTACTTATTAATATTTTTAATCATCAAACTTATTCGTTTCATTTTTTTATTTTTCAAATATATAAGAGAAATATAATAACCAATAATATTGTATGTAAAAATGGATGAACATTTACGTGAACTTATTTAAACTCTTCATTTTAAATTTGTCCAATGTATTTAGAATTTTTTAAAAAATTTATTTAATTTATATTATTTATAGAATATCGTACATATAATTTTATCTAATATATATTTATAAATTTATTTAAATATTTAATACGAAAATAATGATTATGATTTTATGCTAATGTAATAAATATATATTATATGAGAAGGTAAAACACATGATGAGAGGAGTAGTAGGGGAGAATCTATGTCGGTGTGATGGACCCAACCTAAAGTATTGAGTTGAACAGATAAATATAACATACGCAGAGCACGTGCTCTTTCTAACTTCAAAAACCATAACTTATATAATATTACAATGCACCCTGTTTGCCATTAGGCCATAACGATGCCTTTATTCTTTCTGAAATTTGGACCTACACCAATTTTTAAATTTTATATTATATATATAGCTTTGGGTATATAAATTTTTAAATTTGTTCTACAAATATAATTATTTATTCTATTGTGTTGGTCTCATTTTACACTTGAATATCAGCTTTTATTTTTTCAAAATGTGTTTTATTAAAAATTATATAAATATCTAATATTTTTTCATGTTGAAGTAATTTCAATAAAAAAATATATTATCTATGTAGATATAGTCCTTCCATCTTGTATTGCACATATTTTCCCAAGAAAAAAATTAGTTTATATCTCTATTATTCTATCTTCCTTAAAAAAAAAACTATATATATATATATAATATTTAGCACTTTATCAGTATTATTCTGCCCATACTTTTGAAATATTAACTAGAAGGTAATATATTATCTGTATTATTTTAACGATTTTAATTTTCAATCCATTTTAATTTAAATTATATCGAATTAAAAACTATCTAGATTTTATATAGAATAATCTCTCGTCATAATATATTTATATCCTATACACCTCACGAACTATAAACTATAAATTATAAATTATCGTTTATAATGTATCTACATCATATTATATAGATACCAAATATTAAATTACAATCATTATATATATATTATATTATATAGATATTGCAAAATAAATATGAGTTAGTATATCAATATCAAAATATATAAACATCTCATACTAAATCATTGTCAATGATTTTACGAATTCAACCAATCATCAATAATATAAATAATTATCTATTATCTATTACTATAAAGATGGTTCAAAATATTTATTTTGGTTATATATATCTTTGTTTATGTCAAAGATAAATATGATACCTCAATTATTTTCTATTTTGTATAATTTATTATTTATCTTATGATATATGGAAAACATTTTCTCATAATTTATTTTATTTGTTATTTATTTAGTTTGTGAAATACGAAAGATAATGCATTATAATTTCTGTTATAATAGAAGATAATATTGACTAATTGTATACATATTTAAATTTAAATACTACTTAGAATATCTTGAACATTATCTTGAAAATTAATTAGAATATATAGAAAATTATCTTGAAAATTACTTGAATGCAATGTGGATAAATGTATGAATTCATCAATAATAAGTAATTTATTTTTTTTCAAAATATTATCATGTTATAAGAACTAAATCGTTTGTTTCAAATTCAAAAAGAGATACATAACAATTAAATTCTTTGTTGTGTTTCTCTTCCTTTGGTCGTGTTTCCTCTTCTCTAGACCAACACTACAAAAAGAAACGCAAATATCAACGGACGGATCAACGGATCCGTCCGTCGATAAAAATTGCAACGAATTTTAATGAAAAATAGAAAATTATCAATGAACACTAATCTGTTATAATCTGTTGGAATTTTCAACGGAATATCAATAGATACTGTATGTTGAAAGTTGTTGGTGAATCCCCGTTAAAAACGCCAAATTATTTCAACAGATGTTTGTTGGTACATTTAAAATTTCGATGCGATCGTGGAAAAAAATCGATTGTTAGATTTCAACGGGCATCCAGTGGTATCTCCAACAGTTATCCGTTATAATTTTCAATATTTATACACCCCACTTGAATTCCTTACCATCAAACCATGGACAAAAAATATGCATTCAAATAATGTTGTATTCTTCAAATAGAGGTATATACTGATAGAGAGAGAGTGGATATACAAAAGAAAAGATCTCGTAACCAAGGAAATTATTAAGAATTCTTACACGGATTTGAAACAGTTCATGAGTTTTGTGTCGATGCAACATATGTGTAAAAAACGTGGGACAACATTATGTATCTGCAAAAGATGCAAAATCATGAAGTATCAAAGTCAAGAAATTATTTGCAAACTCATTATAAGGTAGGTTTTGTAGAGAATTATGAAATTTGGTTCTTTTATGGAGAACATTATGGCATTAGAGATAGTGTGCAAGACGTACAAATAATGAAAAGAAATGAAGAGGTTCATTGTGAAACAACTACGACCAATCCATATGTAGAAATGATGAGAGATGCTTTTCTTGGAGTTGTTGAGCAAACACATGAAAGATGTCGAACAATGAGACACGCCGATTTTTCAACCTATTAGATGTGGCGAAAAAACCTATTTATAAAGGTTGTCGTGAAGGTCAGTTTGGTTTATCCTTATCAATATTGATGAGTATAAAAACAGAATACAATGTAGCTAAAAATTGTATGAACTTATTTTGCAAAACCATGCGTAAATATTTATTAGCAAATAATCATGCTCGTGAGATATATTACAAAACAAAGAATATTTTAAAAGGAGTTGAGAATGCCACACAAGAAGATTGTTGTTTGTAGAAATAGTTGCATGTTGTTTTGGAAAGGAGGTAAAGAGCTTTTGGAATGTAAATTTTGCGATTGCAAACAGATTTTGTCTGAAAAAACTATCTTCACGAAAATATATATCATTCAAAAAGTTTTTTTGTATGTCTGTAGCAAACATATTTAAAAGGTTATATGAATAAAAAACCGTTGCAGCAATGAGATGTCATGCAAAACACTCGGATAATGCAATATCCATCGGATGGTAAGGATTGGAAAGATTACAATGAAATAATTTCTGAGTTTGCGTATGAAATGAGAAATATTTATCTTTGTCTATGCACCGATGGTTTTAGTCCATATGGATAATCCGAAAGTCAACATTCTCTATGGCTGGTGGTTTTGTCTCCATATAATTTGCCTCATGCTATGTGTCTAACGTTGCTGATTCCAGGACCAGAACATCCGAAGAAAAGTTTCGATGTCTTTTTGCATCCTTTAATTCATGAATTAAGACATTTGTTGAAAGATGGAATTCTTTCTTGTGAAGTGAGTACGAAGCAAAATTTCACATTGAAAGCGGTCTTGCTGTGAACAATTAATGGCTTTATCCTTATGGAATGTTATCTAGATGGAGTATGCACATGAGATTGGTGTGTCCGTATTGTATGGAGGATACATATTCATTTCAGTTAGTACATAGGAAGAAACCATGTTGGTTTAATTGTCATAGAAAATTTCTTTCCTGTGGACATACTTTCAGAAAATATAAAAAAAATTTCGAAAGAACATGATACAAAAAGAAGAGGCACCGTGCATGAACCAAATCCTACAAGTAGAATATCTCGGTCTTGTTGGATTGAAGGTAATTCTTTTTAAATTTCAGTGGTTTGACCCAACCGTTGGACGTGGTACAAAAAAAAATCGATGGGAAGGAGTTGACATCAATCCGACACGAGAATATGGTAAGTATGATCCATTCATCATAGTAGATCAAGCAGATCAAGTATGTTACTTGCACTTTCCAACAACATTGAAACGTCGAAGAGAGGAGTGGTGGACGTAATTAAGATCAAGCCGCATGGAGTTATATGCACATACGAATAAGAAGATCCATTGCAAACCGATCACTCTAAGCCGATACGGTTAATTGATACAGATAATCAGGAGGAGATTCTCGCAAGAATTGACATAAATGGAGAATATATTCGCGATTATGAAGACTTTGAACTGAAAGATGCAGAAGATGAACACAACAATGAATTCAATAAACAATTGAAGGAAGACTCGTCAATCGAAGAATCCATCGAAGAAGAAATGTTAATTGTGTAATTGTAATATCTAACTTTATCTAACTTTTTTAAATTATTTTCATTAACATTATATATTCAAGTTTCAACGGATATCCGTTGGAAAAAACAACGGAAACCCGTTAACCATTTAATTATGTTCGATACTTAGCAAATTTTCAAAGTTTTCAAATTATCACCGGGCATCCGTTGAGAGTTAGCAACGATACCCATTTCTAAGGTTTAGAATACCAACGGATGACCGTTGGTAGCCACTAATGGATACCCATTGATAAGTTGCAAACAGTTTTCATGCCTATGCTAAGACTACTACATCGATTTTGCGTTTCAATGGGCATCCGTTTGAAATACAAACGGATACCCATTGCAAGGAAGACGTACTGTCATTACGTCGTCCATTGCCTCGGGAACACACTTTGCGAACAGAAATCCGTTGGAATTTCCAATGGATGTTCGTTGAAAAACCAACAGTCATATCAATTAATTGCGTCCGTTGAGGTGACGTTATTTCCAATGGGCATCCGTTGGCATTTCCAACAGATGCCCTTGTTGGAAATATGCGTATTTGAGCCATTGAACAGTTCATTTCAACACAATCTCAAATCCAAACATCAAATTCTCTCAAACAGAAATTCTAAACACTTAAACACTTAAACACAATGAGAGCTCGACGATTTTTCGGTTACGGTGGGAAACATGTCGGGTAGAAAAGGAAACATGGGAGTAACTGGACCTTAATGAGGATTTACCGAAAGGCTCGATTGACACATGTAAGGAAAGGTGGGAAATAATTATCTTATATTTTTTCAACGGCTAGAAAAATCGTCGAAAGTTGATCTTATTTCTCCGCATCATCTAGTTTCCTTGTATGAAGATCTCGAACAGTTAGAAATCTTCTAAAGTCGATCATATCCCACTGAATCATCTAATTTTCTCCTTTGAATATTCTCATTGTCTTAAAAATCTTTCTAGACGACAAGTAGATTAAATTCGTATAATGGAATTAATATTGTCCTTGTTTTGATATGGAGCATTTCCTATATAATGGACTCCACCTCATTTGTAATAGGAAGACTAGAATTGATAAGAAATAAAACCTTTTATTTTATTGATAGTTCATCAAGTACATGATGTTTTTAACTTGTTCTGGAAACAATTGAATTCATGGTGTCTACAAATTGTTCCAGGAACAATTGAAGTCATATCCAACTGTATCAAGAGGATTTTGTATCTCTTGTGGTGTCCTTCGCTCCACCCAGAAACACCTTTTATCTACATTTCTTCCCCTTGCAAAGCTATTTTGTCTTGTGAGATCATAGCCCCCACCGTCAACCTCTATCACCCACCATCAATTGACAAAACTCTATTGAAGAGTTTGACTAATCAAGAGATTCTTCACATTCTACATCCATCACCTATCTTCAATGAACGAACTCTTGAAGAGTGCTCTTAGGCCAATCAAGAGGTCCTCATTGACAAAACTGACGCACTTCCTTGAAAAGTGCCCTTAGGCCAGTCAAGAGATCACCCACCTTCCACCACTATCATCCACCATCAAAGGACGAATTCTTGAAGAGTGCCCTTAGGCCAATTAAGAGATCCTCCTTGATACAAAGAATTGTACTCAAACGATCGAGATCAAACAAATTCCCAATACACATCTCGAGATCCTACCCCGAGGCGTGTATCATTTCCCAAAAGAAAGAAAGAGTTTGTAAAAAAACTTTTCTTTTTACTTTAAATTTAGTTTTGTATAAAATTGAGACGCATGCTAAGGAAAAGCCCATCGTCGGGGAAGAGGTCGAAGAACTCGAGCTTGTTGACCATCAAGAAGAGTGGATAGTAAAACTGTGACAAAGAAGATCTTATAACATTCATAAGCCTCCAGTTTATTTACTGATTAGCTTAGTATTTTATAAAAGCAAAATAATTTTCCCACGTAAATAATATTAATAATTCATTATATAAATTTTTAAGATATAATAACTTTAATTTATTTGATATTGTAGTCTGTTAGGCTGTATAAGAAACATCTATACGGTCTGGGTTCTCTACAAAAAAGATATTCTAGAGGACGCCACAATGGTACCCCCACGGTCCAAGAGACATACACACGATAACGACACATTGAGCAATTCGAGACTACACTTCGAGAAATACAAGCTACACTTTGAGAAACACGAACATAGATGCGTCATATGAAGAGCATTATGGAGTTGATGACCGGTCAAACGTATCAGTAACCACCACCTACGGATAAAATATCTTCGAAACAAGAATTGATCATCGAATCCGATGTAACCCCTACCCAAGGAAATTGAGAAAATGGAAACGACGACGACTGTACCAGTTTAGATGATATGTATGTAATTCAGTCTTAAATTATGTACAAATATTTGTATATATAAAAAACTTTTTTTAATTCATCAATTTATCAACGGATTTCCGTTGATAAATAACATTATCAACGGGCATCCGTTGTAATTTTTAAAATTTTGCCTGCTAAAAACCAATGGGTATCCATTGATAATTTGCGAAAATAATTTCAACGGATACTCGTTAGTTTCCAAGCCATATTCGCAATGGATACCCGTTGGAACTTCCATTGGTCATCCATTGCAATTTAACCGAATCCGTTGTAATTTTAATGGCCTTATCCGTTGTAATCCTGTAATATTTTTTAAAGGATTAGTAAGTTAAAATACTGTTAGAAATTGCAACATATGTGGATTTTTAACATTCGATTTCCAATGGCGTAAATCCGTAGTAATTCATTAAAAATGGTCATTTCCATCGAATTTGGATGTTGGTAATGGCCTTTTTTTCTAGTGAAGTTGGTTTCTAATTTCAGAAGGTTGTCTTTGTTCGTGACTGTACTTTAGTGGTTTCCTCGTCCATTTATTGCTCCGTCTATTTCTCTGTGGTTTCCTCGTCCATTTATTGCTCCGTCTATTTCTCTGTGGTTTCCTCCATTGGTATGTTTGTTCCTTCGATGGTTCTTCGATTGGTGCGTTTATTCCTCCGGTGGTTTCCTCTGCTTGTGCCATCTGGTTCGACTCCATCGATTTGCTTCTGGTTTGTGGTGATCGAGTACCAAGTCTGCCTCTTCATTCCAGATTTGCCTCTCTGTCTTGCGTTCACGAGTTTTCGTCTCCATCTCGTTATTCTCTCTCTCTGTTATAGGTTTATCTATTCACGAGTTTCCGCTTATACATCTGCATTGTGATGATTAGAACTCAAATCGAAGGAGACTACCACTTCCACCATCGTGTTGATCGTACTGTATCCTTTATGGATTTAGTGGCATGATTGGTTCTGCTGATCCGACTTTCTTTAAACAATGCAACAAAGAGAGAAGTCGAGACTTTGGTTCCTACAAGTTGTACATTTGCGTATATACTAGTGTATATAACACCTATACATGTTGACTTATATTTTGGATTGCTGATTTTTAAGTCAATTTGGTGTGTCTCAAATTAATGACGGAAGGGGGTAATTCTATTTCAAAAAATCTTCGTGCACTTAATCTTAATGATCTCTCGTCCAATGATAATCCAGGATGTATGCTGTCTCAACTTCTCCTCATGGATCATAATGGCATCAATTTAGCTCGTGAACTATGAATCGCTCTTCGGTCAAGGAAAAAGTTTGGGTTTGTTAAGGGCTCTTTTACAATAGTCTAGTGAAGGTTTTGATGATTTGGAGGACTTGTGGTAAAACAATTGATACGCAATACAACCGCTCCTAGTATATGTGCTAGTATTTATCATTTTGAAATTGCCAAGGATGTGAGATGATATTAAGACACAATATTTATTATCCAATGGTCTTCGTATTCGTTGTTTAAAAACTGAGTTGTTTTCTTGTAGGTAGAAGAACATGATACTCTTTGCTTATTTGAAAAACCTTAAGCGGTTATGGAAAGATTTAAGTTCTTGTGATCCTTTGCCTCACCGTGAATGAAAAAGTTGTACTTGTGGTGGTTGGAAGTGCAACCTAACTAAAAAATTAGTGAAGAAACAAGAATATGATCGAGTTCACTTGATTCTTCTTGGTCTTGATGACACTCGATATGGACCAATTCGTTCTAATATCTTGGCTCTCCATCCACTACCCACACTTTAGAAGGTGTTCAATCTTGTTATTCAAGATAAGAACTCTTGTGTTTTGGCATCTATTCAAGATAAAAAAAATCTGCTTATGTGATGCACTTGTGGTTAGTACGCATTCAAAGTCTCGTCCTAAAAATGAACTTCGTGATCCAACACTCTTGTGTGCTTGCATTGTGGTCATCATTGTCATGCGTCAAAAAATGCTTCCAATTAGTTAAGTTTCATGAGTGGTTTAAGGAACGTCGTGATCGAAATACTTCTGTTGGTACAAGCAAAATTCATGGAACTTCTAATCGTGGTTGTGGTTCTTCTGTAGTTCGTGCTAATGTTGTCTCTATTCACCATAGCTATATGGCTAATCGTGATAAGAAGTCTACCCAATTGGTTTAGATGTTTTTTCTAGCGATAAACTAAAAGAAATTTTAGATTTCCTCTCCAATAAACTTGATGCGAGTGAACAAAAGCCGGATAAGGCCTTTTCGGTTCCATGGATTTTGGACTCCAGTGCAGAACATCATATGACAAGTTGTGCGGATATTCTCTTTAATGTTGTGTTCATGTCTGCTTACTGTGTTGGTTTGACCAATGGACGACATACATTTGTTGTAGAAAAGAGATCGATTCATCTTTGTGGAAACTTTATCTTGCACAATAATTTTTTACGTAACTGACCTCGGTTGTAATTTAATATCTTTTTATCGTAACTTCTTGCCGATATGAATCTCGTGTTATTTACTATTTACATATGAACAATGATATCTCACTATTTTCAATACCATACTCTCAATAATCATATTGATAATGATAAATTTGCATTTTTGTATAGTTAACACATCGAATCTGGTCAACCGTGAAATCATTGTCTTCGATGTTTCTAGAAAAATTTACATTATGTGGATTTTTTTTATGCCCAAATGCATTAAAAAAAATAATTTATCACAACGATAAACAAAAATAAACACACATAAAATTTAGATAATAAAAGCAACATTATTTTTTGCGACATCATCTTGATTGGCTAAATTTGAGTTTTTATGACTTTAAGTCTGCACATTAATAATTTTGAAATATTTGAAATAACCTATCAAATGAAATTATGTGACGAAAAATAACATAACATGATAAGATATAAAAAAACATTATCTATATTTCTTGTTGATAATATTTTTTTACAACAACAATTTCTAACAAGTTCACAAAATATAAAGATTTGATACAACACTCATTATTGCAAAAATAAAATAATAAACTCTTAATAAAAAAATATTGAAACTCGTCCATTTAGTTCTATCTCAATCCTAAAAATAAATTATAATCGTTGGCATGGCCACGAATGTGAACATGGACATTATTGGACATGATTGGAATATGCTAATGTTGATGCCACATGCACATGTCAAATTAAAAGTAAAAAAATAAAAATACATTCTAACTTTTTTTTCAAAACAACATGTTTAAAAATAAAATAAATAAAAAATCGTAGTACATCATTATCATCTATATTCCTCAACATGACATTCTTCTAGTGGACAGAAAAGACCCATTTGAGTCTTTCACATTCTATGGAAAAAGGTTATATAAAGCAAACCATCTCACCGAAACTAAATCCATATAACCAAAAACAAAAGTAAATATCTAAAAATAATAGAAAAAATACATAGGTACAATGGAAACCGCTAGCATTAGGGCGATCACTGCTTTCGTGGGTTATCATAAGGTCAAGTTATTGAAGGAAGGCATAGGGCACGAGGGCAAATAGAAACACATGAGCAGAAAAGAATAAGAATAAGGATGAGGAGGAGGATAGAGTTACGAGTGTAGAGTGCTGTTGGATTTACTTCCCACAGAAAGAGGATGGAAAGCCCAATATTTTTACTAGAACCAAGATTGTTGGTGCCAATACAAGGAGATTCAAGCTATAATGTCCTTTTAGAAACACTTCAACATAATGGACAACGATATCATCATCATCATTGCAAACTATATCAAAATCAAAATCACCTAATTTGAAGGCCTTGACATTTGTTCTTATTAACCGTCACCAGTTCTTGGTCTTGTCAAGTGACCATTTTCTTGTCACTTCAAATCCTCATGATCTTGTACCTTTCTTTGAGTACAAACTTTATGCAAACCATCTGATATCCCCGACGTCTCCCATATTCCATGCCCAAGAAATTTTGCCACCAATATTACTGTTGGTTCCTTGAAAAATTCAACCAATAACTCTAATGTTATAGTTTTCTACCTATTTTGGAAACCGTTTGACACATTTTTCTATTCTTTGAGACCAATTTTGCTTGAGGAAGATTTTAAATTTTATTCCGTGGGGTAATATTGAGTTTGGCCTTTTCTTGAGCATATGCTGGGATACTGGAATAAAAGCTTGGAGCGACTGGATAGAATGTTGCTTTTTCCGGTATGAGGACATGAAAGAAGACATATAGTAAATATAGTCAAACTTGAAGAAGTTGACCAAATTCTTGGGATTTCTCTCCATAGAGGAATAGAAAAAACAAGGTGTCACAGAGGGATTGAGAAGTTTTTAGCTTTGACAATATAAATAACTTAAAAAATGATCAAATCTCGCAAATCGATCAAGAACTTCGACAATAGGTTCTTGTTTAGGAAATGTTAAATGTCTGACTCGATGAATTATCTTCGCATTTTAATGGGAGAGAATATCAGGATACCTCGTAGGGTTAAAGTGTTTCACGTCTACCCTCATGAAAATAATTATTAAATAGAAAAAATTGAAAAAAAAATAAATTTGCCCTTAATTTTTAAACGTGAAAAAACACACGTTCTACAGTTTTTCGACGTGAAAAACTGTCAAACCGTGTCCAAAGCAAGAAAGACGAACAATTTTTCGACGTGAAAAACCTGTTTCAAAGTCTAGAGCAAGGAAGACAAAGTGATTTAGAACTTGAGAGGGATCGATTTGAAGTTGGCAAAACAGAAAATTCAAGTTGAGACCAAGGAAATTACTAGAATCAGCAGCAGTAGTGAAGAAGAGAGCACGAGTCAATCTTCAATGCCGTCAATAAGTGTAAGTAGATCGATTTCTAGGGTTATGCAGGCTGTCGAGTCGTAAAATGGTTTATTGATTTGAAATGGATTCGGTTCAGTCTCAGTGAGTCGGTTGAGTCGCAAGGGTCGCAGGAGTTGCATGACCATCTTCGACTTAGTGAGTCGATTGAGTCTCAGTGAGTCGGTTGGATCGCAATGGTCGCTTGAGTGTTGCAGGGGGTCCAAGGGTCGTTTGAGTCGCATGGGTCGCTTGTGTCATTGAGTCGCATGGGTCACTTGATATTATGCCTCGTGGGTCGCTTGAGTCGCATGGGTCAATTGAGTTGCATGGGTCGCTTGAGTCTCAGTGAGTCGGTTGTGTCGCAAGGGTTGATCGAGTCTCATTGAGTCGCAGTCGCAATGGTCACTTGAGTGTCACAGAGGGTCCGAGGTTTGTTTGAGTCGCATGGGTCGCTTGAGTCGGTAGAAGTCTAATGTATTCTTAATTGGTCATTTTGCAGGTGGCGCCAAAGCCGAAGTTTGTGTATAAATTCAAGCACATGGACATAATGCCAAAGATCACCACCAAGTGTTATCCTCACGAGACAGTAACGAAGTTGAGAGGAATCTTAGATGAATATGAGTTGCATTACTTCGAGAAGGAGTCAAAATTTAAGCATTTATTCAATTTCCAATGTGACTCCATATTGACGAAGGTTCAAATGTCTATCCTACTAAATCACTCTATAATTGTACGGGACAAGAAGGAGTCGTGGTTCGTCTTAAACGGTGTTCCCATCCGGTACTCTATAGTGGAGCACACACTAATTTCCGGATTGAAATGCAGACCCCCAAAGGATGGGAGTCTAAAAGGGGTGATACATTCAGTCTGAAGAATTTCGGTCGTGGAAAGATGACCCCCGCACAAGTCAGTGAAAAGCTTGTGAAGGCGAAGAATTCCGACGACCGGACGAGGTTGGTAACTTTGATGTCGTTGGCGCAAGTTATGGCTCACAAGCCTTCATCAAACAACTCTATCAGCCATTATCTCATTGACATGGTTGATGGCTTGGAATTTTGTGAAGGCTTTCCATGGGGGTGTTACACATTTGAGAAGATTGTGGATACTTTCCGCAAGCATGTTAGCGGGGAATCACCGAAACCAAAATGGTATTGTAGCGGTTTCATGATCCCACTAATGGTAAGTTGTATATATTATTCGACTAACTTGAATGTTTTCGTACTTTTTGCATTCTTATTATTTTGTTTTAATGTTTCAGTCATTTCCATTCGAAACCATCCTTAGTTTTGGCGGAAAGGAATGGTATGTTGATGTTATGGATGCGAATCCATCATGCCAAAAAATGTGCAAGAAGATGGTTATGTCCAGTTTTAATCCGAAGTATGTAGATGTGATAAGGCAGATCGGAGACTCTAAGGTAACAATTACACAAGGGTCACAAGGGAAACAAGGGTCACATAGGGTGATAATGGTTATGTTTTGTTTTTCAGGATATTCAAAGTTTTCTTCGTGCTGAACACGAAGAGGCAGCTTTACTTTTTGATCTGGAGGATTACGAGGGATGCCACGATCCCGATGTTCAGATATGGATGGAACATCTTCGTGGAAATCCGAAGGGAATTTGTTGGGAGGACATCTGTAAACAAGAAGTTCTGATTGAAATGCAAGAGTCGCATGGGTCGCAACAAGATATGCATAAGTCGCACGGTCGTATAAGCCGTAGGGTAGTATAAGTCGCTAGGTCGCTAGAGTCGCATGGGTCGCATGGGTTGCATATGTCCCATGGGTCGCATCAAGTAATGAACAACGAGTCTAATGAATGAAGTAATTTTATGCAGATGCTCCAGTGGGTACTGTTGATGAAGTCGCCGACGAGGAGGTTCCTGACGAGGATATTCTAGTGGGTCTTGTCGAAGAGGTCACCGCTAAGGACGTTCCTGCAGAGTATACTGCAGTGGGTCCTATGGAAGACGTCCTCGCTGAGGAGGTTCCTATTAAGGATACTCCAGTGGGTCTTGTCGAAAAGGTCCCCTCTAAGGAGGTTCCTTCCGAGGATACTCCAGTGGATCCCGGTCCAATACGTCCCCGATGAATAGGTTCCTACGGTGGATATTTCAGTGGGTTATGTCGAAGAGGTCACCACTAAAGAGGTTCCTGCGGAGTATACTCTAATGGGTCTTGTGGAAGACATCCCCGCTGAAGAGGTTCCTGCCGAGGATACTCTAATGGGTCATGTCAAAGAGGTCCCCTTTAAGGAGGTTCCTTCCGAGAATAGTCTAGTGGATCCTGCGAAGAGGTCCTTGCCAAGGATACTCCACTGGGAACTCCAAAACTTATTGTCATTTATGCCAAAGTACCACCAAGTAAGTACGGTCATTTGAGTCAAAAAGGTCACATTGGTCGTATGGGTCGAATGGGTTATAAAAGGTCACATAGGTCGCATAGGACACACAGCTCGCGTCGATAAGGTCGCATAGGTCGCCATATGTTTAATGAAGTAAATTTTATGTAGGTGATGGACCTTTATCGAAGGAGTCTGAGCCATATGTTGAATCTCCGCTGGTAACTAAACGAGTTTTAAGATCACGGAAGGCATATGTTGAGCCTCCACCGGTAAAAAGAGCAAGAACAGGGCGAGGGAAAGATGTTGATGGAGAACCCTCAGAAAATGTAGTTCAAGAACCCGTAAAGAAGGTGGTTCAAGAACCTGAAAAAAAGGTGGTTCAAGAACCTGCAGGGAAACGACATTTTTTCTGGAAGCGCAAGGGATTAGGAGAGGGCGGAATAACCCGAAATCCTTCGTTTGTTGACGCTAGCAGTGAAAATTTGACTGCTCTATATATGTTCCTGACGACACCTGGACATGACCGTTGGTGGAAATCTGATCTGGATATTTCCCGAGGGCCAGAGTTTTGGGAGACCATAATAAAGGCCAACGTATGGCTTGAGGATGATGTAATTTTTTTTTAAACCCTTAGTCTCAGAGGTCATTTTGTGTCATATGTATTCATGTGTGTTAATTTTTTTTGTAGCAATTGGATGAGGCGTTATCGCATGAAGACATTCCTAATGATATATCGAAATTATTACGTTTGTCCTCTTGCTTTCATGCAGACGCTCACGCCGTTGATGTACAAGGATATAGACACTTTGCCGGGAACTCTTAGTGATGTTTTGGATAGCAAGTCTCCATTTAGAAGTACAAACACACCAATGAGTTATTTCGATGATTTTCTCTCGTTTCTAAACATTCCATCGCTCGAAAGTCGATTTATAGGATGTCATTGGGTAGCCATCAGAGCGGATTTCATGACCTGATGCATCACGGTATACGACTGCTAGAGCAAAATGAACGAAACACATATCGATCTGGTGATTGAGAAGGTAAGAAAAGTTGTACCCAAGATACTCATTCTCGGAGGGTTTCCTTCTTTGGCTTCTAGAGAAGATGAATAAAAGTATGAGTATTATGAAGGTGTGTCACATAACAAAAACTCGAGAGATTGTGATATTTACGCCTTCAAATTCTTAGAAGCCTCGGAAATGAAAAGACATCAAACGTTTACCTACCTTTGCGATGACAATGTTCCTTCCATGCGTTAGAGGATGACAGCTAATATTGTTAAGAATAGAACATGTATTCCTCCACCCCGAAACTAACTTGATACACTAATATTTTTTTTGGGAATGAAAGATGTAAATATTTGGTACATTATTATTTTTTTAAAAAATTCTTCATATTATTTGGTACATTTTTATTTTTTTGAAATTTATTCATAATAATAAAAGAGTCGCAGGGGTGTGAGGGTCGTAGAGGGTACGAGGGTCATAGAGGATCCAAGGGTCGCAGGGGTCAAAGGATCGCAGTGGTAAAAGGGTCGAACGAGTAAAGGGGTCGCAGGGGTCAAAGGTCGAATGAGTAAAAGGGTCGTAGAGATGCAAGACTCGCAGAGGGACAAAGTTCGCAGAGGAACAAGGGTCGCGACCCTTGTACCTCTTCGACCCTATACACTTTATTATTAAAAAATAAAAATTATTTACGAATAATATGAATAAATTTTAAAAAAAATAACAATGTACCAAGTTACATCTTCCATTCTAAAAAATAAAAAATATTTACAATATTATGAGTAACTTAAAAAATAACAATGTACCAAGTTATATCTTCCATAGTAAAAAAAAAATAAAAATTATTTATCAAGTTATTTACAAACGACCCTTGGACCCCTGCGACCCTTGTCCCCCTCCAACCCTTATACCTCTTCGACCCTTGGACCCTTGTGACCCTTAGTCCCCTGCGACCCTTGTCCCTCTGCGACCCTTGTTTCTCTGCTACCCTCGTCCCTCTACGACTCTTGTACCTCAGCGACCCTTGTCCATCTGCGACTGTTGTCCCTCTGCGACCCTTGAACTCCTTCGACCCTTAGGCCCCATGCGACCCTTGTCCCTCTTCGACCTTTGGATCCCTGCGACCCTTTTCTCCCTTCGATCATTGTCCCTCTGCGACTCTTGTTACAATAATAGTAAATCCACAAAATCATCGATACTAACAATAATACTTTCTATTGAATAATAGTAAAAAACCAACCAAATACAAACATGAAGTTCAAGTTCAAAGGAATGTTGTTGTTCAAATGAGGTTCAAAGCAATCAAAATATAAAAAAAAATCAAACTATGTTGTTGGTAGGTCCTGGTTGAGGGAAAAATCAAAGTAGAGGTATTGCTGCATTGGAGACCATTTCGACTTTGATGGAACAACCCTTGTTCAGTCCATTATCGTGACAAAACTTTCTCCAATCCCTGTTGATGCTAGTCATCACGTGCAACGGGCCTTAGACATGTCTCCCATGCCAGTCCGTAATTGATTATCAGATGTATCTTACATTGTCTACCGCAAAGACCTCTTGACCTCGGAAACCCTATCAGAAGTGTCTGCGATAACCGAATAAATTTACAACAACGGAAAACTAATGCATCTACGACCAGATTTGATGAATTGAATAAATCGGTTTGAGTTCACTTACCAATGCATTTACGGCCAGATTTGAACGCGTTACTGGTACCGTGAAAATCCTCTGAGCAGAAGAAGATGACCCTACTTCTGTGGATGATGATGACATAGATGATGCATATTGTAGATTACACATATCATCTCATATACCGGTGACGTGAAATACCATGTCACCTTCGTGACGAGAAATTACGAAATCTCAAATATGAAAATCATGGTCCTTGGAGAAATCTTTCCATCCATCAGCGAATCTTGAGCCATCTAACTTGACTTCCCATGTTTTGTTAGACACATCCGATTTAATCATTGTCGTGTTGTTGTCCCTTTTTTCCCTTAAATATGCTCATCGAAGAATTTTTTTGGAATATCCTGTAACAAAAATAAAAAAAAGTCAAATCTGTACATTCTCTACATTAACATACGGAAAGAGAGATATGAAGAAAATTAAGAGGTAGTTCTACAGAAAGCTTGAAAGAATGATTTGGAAGAAATGAGGAAACTGTGACATTATTCGAAAAAAATGGATAGAAGATGATGAAAGTTAGTGAGAGAGTGTGTCGTTATTCGAAAAAGGATGGGTAGAAGATGATGAGAGTTAGAGAGAGAGTGTGTCATTATTTGAAAAAGGGAAAAGGCTAGAATTCGAAAAGACATGACCCTGGCATCGAATCGACGTCACATGGAATTGGGAAAGACATGACCGCAGGGCTACAAGGATCACAAGGGTACTAGGATCGCAGAGGGGTACAAGGGTCGTAGGGGTACTAGGGTTGCAAAGGGGTACTATGGTCGTAGAGGGGTACAAGGGTCGCAGAGGGGTACAAGGGTCGCAGGGGCACCAGGGTCGCAAAAGGGTACCAGGATCGTAGATGGATAACAGGGTCGCAGAGGGGTACAAAGGTCAGAGTACAAGGGTCACAGAGGTGATAAAGGGTCGCGACCCTTGTACCTCTGCGACCGGTTTTGCTTGTTGTGATACGAAACAAATTTTAAAAATAATAAAAATAATTTATTATTTACAAATACAATTATTTACAAATAATATGAATAAAATTTTAAAACTAATAATTTATCAAGTTATTTACAAATAAATATGACTCAAATCTCTGGACCCTTGTATATCTGCGACCAATTTTGCTTGTTGTGATACGAAACAACTTTCTAAAAATAATAACAATAATTTATTATTTACAAATACAATTGTTTACAAATAATATGAATAAAATTTTAAATATAATAATTTATCAAGTTATTTACAAATAATTGACTCAAATATGTGCAACCCTTGGACCCGTGTGACCCTTGTCCCTCGCGACCCTTGGACCCGTGCGACCCTTGTCCCTCGGCGACCCTTGGACCTGTGCGACCCTTGGACCCGTGTGACCCTTGTCCCCTTTACGACCCTTATTACAATAATAGTAAATCCACAAAAACAACGATACTAACAATAATATAAACAATTGAATAAAAGTAAAAACCAACCAAATACAAAATGAAGTTCAAGATCAAATGAAGTTCAAGTTAAAGGAGGTTCAAAGAAATCAAAATACAACTGAAACCAAAATATGTTGTTGACAAACCGAAGCACAGGTTCTGCTCCATTGGAGAACAATTCTACTATGAGGCAACAACCACGTTCAGTCCATTTTTTTAAAAAAACTTTCTCCAACCCTCTCTGATGCAAGCGCCACCACGACTCACGGACCACAAAGCTACTGACCACGACCTTCCGCAATCGAGGAACATCAGTATCTTACATCGTCTATGGCAAAGATCGTTCTCCCTTGCAAACCCTATCGGAAGTGCATGCGACATCACCCAAGTTATATCAGTATAAATGAATAAAATTCGAATAAATAACCAAATTATTTATGATGAATCGGTTTGAGGCCACTTACCAATGCATCTACAATCAGATTTGAACGCGTAACTGGTACCGTGAAAATCCTCTGAGTAAGAGTGGCGATGGTGATGTTAAAGACCATGTCACCTTCGTGACGAAGAAGTATGTAATCCTCGATACGAATGTTTTGGTCGTTGGAGAAATCTTTCCATCCATCAGTGAATCTAGAACCATCCAACTTGACTTTCCATGTTCTGTTAGACGCATTCGATTTAAGTGTTATCTTGTTGTTGTCCCCCGTTTTCCCGTAAATTTACTCATCGAAGAAGATCTGCGGAATGTCCTGTAACAAAAAACGAAAAATAAAGTCAAATATGTACATTCTCTACATATAACATACCGATAATGAGTGCTTTATAGAAGATTACAAGGTAGTTCTCCAGATACCGCGAAAGAATCTCTTGGAAGAAATGAGGGAAATGAAGCATTTTTGAAAAAAATGGATGGAAGATGATCACAGTTAGAAAGAGAGTGTGTCGTTATTCGAAAAAAGATGGGTGGAAGATGATGAGAGTTAGAGAGATAGTATGTCGTTATTTGAAAAAGGAAACGGCTAGAATTCAAAAAGACATTACCTTGACATCGAATCGACGTCAGATGGAATTCAAAAAGATATGACCACATGGTTATGTTTTTTCAAATTTTGGTGAAAATTTCGGCGGGAATTTTCGTGAAAATGATACATTTACAACGCCACATGGGTCACTTGGTCCTGTATATGATCAATAAATGTGAACTCGATGAAATTACGGGTTTATAATGATAAAATGTAAAAAACCAATCAAAACAATATGTTGACAACGTCAATCTAATTAATGCCAATTGAGGATCACATCGGTCGCTTGTTCGCATATATGGATCAATAGATGCGAACTTGACAAATTTACGGGTTTATAATGATAAAATGACAAAAACCAATCAAAATATTACATTTCCTACGTCAATCAATGGTTAAAAACAGAATATGACCCATGTGTCCCAAGTTGTATATAACCAAGGCCTGTGTTTCTAAAGTAATAGTAGTGTTTTAAGAACTCGTCGAATGTGTATAACCAATGCCTGTGTTTAACATTTTATTTAAATGTCGATATTATTTATATTATTGTCTTTATTGATTCTAAATTAGACATATACAATTCAAATATATTGATAATGAAATATTGATAATGGCATGGATCGCATGGGTCGCTTGGTCATATATGGATCAATAGATGCGAACTCGACGAATTTACGGGTTATAATGATAAAATGTCAAAAACCAATACATTTCCAATATTATGCTTTTTTCTTGTTTGATATTGCAGTATAGTGGTATCTCTTTCCATGTACTTCGTCTTCTAGTCACATTTAAAGAGTGACCCAACATCGTCACCTAGGTCACCCTCGCAATTCGTTAGTGACTACATAGAGACCGAGTTCGCCGATTACCAAGACCTTGAGTAATACATAGACAGCACGATGCCCTGCGTTGACCGTGTCACCTTCGTCACATAGGTCACAAAGCTCAAAAAGATTTTTCACAGAAATTGGGGTTAGAAATGCTTACTAAGAGAAGAGACATAGACGTTAACTTATAGACATGTATCAGAAGGGTCACATGGTTAGGAAGACATGAGTCTGACAGCAAAACGACAAGACACATGGGTCGAAAGATAGGAGTCTGACAGCAAAACGAGAAGTCACATGGGTCGGAAAGGTCACATGGGTCGGAAGACAGGAGTCTGACTACAAAACGGCAAGTCACATGGGTCGAAAGGGTCACATGGGTCGGAAGACAGGAGTCTGACTGCAAAACCATAAGTCACATGGCTTGGAAAGGTCACATGGGTCGGAAAATAGGAGTCTGACAGCAAAACGACAAGTCGCATGGGTCGCATTAGTCGCACATGGGTCATATGTGGTCGCATGGATTGGCTAAGTCGCACAAGGGGTCATATTGGATCACATGAGTCGGATGGGTTCCCTTTTAAACTTGATTCTAATTTAATTACATTTTGGGTCGAAAAAAGGGTCATATTGGGTCACATGAGTTGGATGGGTTCCCGATTAAATTTAATTCTAACTTAATCTAATTGAGGGTCGCATAAGGGGTCATATTGGGTCACATGAGTCGGATGGGTTCCCGTTTAAACTTGATTCTAATTTAATCCAATTGAGGGTCGCATTATGGATTTCACGTATTTACTATTGAACGTTTAAATATGGATTTTACGCATTTTTAACGTTTAAATATTGATTTATTTATAATGATTGACAAATATCACATAAGGTCTCAAAGGTCACAAAGGTTACAAAAAAGGAAAGAAAAAAGTTGAAAGGAAAAAAGGTTACATAAGGTCTCAAAGGTCATAAAGGTCAAATTATCCGAGTTTATAGACACATCGGAGCCCTCCCCCATAAAGAGAGTCGTGTGTGACTCAACGCCTTCTCCAAGTTGACCTCCAACCGTGACCTTAGGTAGTGCGGATACATCACAATGTCTGAGCTTGCTGATTACCAATACCTTATGTAATTCAGATACCGCACAAAATCCTGCATCCACGTTGTAAGGACTTGTGAGTATCTGCATAGAGACCGAGTCCGACGATTACTAAGATCTTGAGTAATACATAGACAACACATGTCATGTGTCCACCATGTGACATTCGTGACGAAGGTCAGAAAGGTCACATAGGTAACAAAGGTAACAAAGATTTTTCAGAGAATTTATAGTTAGAGACTTAGACGAAGAGAGGAGAGATAGGATTCTCCCGATTCATTCTCATCTCAAATGGGTGTTATGGTGAGACTTAGAGAATTTGATCAACCTTTTAATATAGGGATAACAGAGAAGTATCGCAATGATCTTGAGTATGGCATTGGTAAAATAAAAAGTATAGCTTGCACTAGAAAAGCCAGTAGTCTGACATCAGTAGCCATTGGCACGATACTCCATGAAAAAGACTTTCACTATTAATATAGCTTGCGTTGGAAAAGCCGATAGTCTAACATTGAAAAGACTAGTCGCAAGGGTCGCAATGGCCACATGGGTCGCAATGGTGGCAATGACCACATGGGTCGCAAGGTTTGCAATGGTCGCATGGATGAAAAAGGTCGAAACGGTTGCAATGGTCGCAATGTCCGCAACGGTCGCATAGGTCGAATTATGATGAAGAATTTATCGAATTATAATGATGAAAGTCACAAAAATGTTTAATCAAAATAATACATATAATATAATCTCACACACTAACAAACCTTTTTTTTTTTAAGTCGGCATTGTCTCGGTTGTCACATTCCAAACACTGTCAATAATGCTGGCATTTAAAGATGGGATTTGTCTTGACGAAGATGGGGTATTTCTCTGAGTCTCACTGGGTCCAAGATAACGATTCTCTTTAGGTCTCCCATTCTGCCTTTTCTCAGCCAGCATAGGAGGTAGAACCGTAACTTCAGAATATTGAGGAGGAATGTCCCAATCACTGCAATAAGGAATCAGATACACGGTTTCTCGGTAAGCCAAATGCCATGTCTCCCGAAGGTAGTATGTCTAACATAGTTATGGTATCTTGCGACCTTTACCAACCTTATGTGTTGCTGCAATTGCGTGACTGCATGGATACTTATCCACATCAAACATTTTGCAGTCGTACGATCTTTTTGAAGACTTACTACAAATTTTCTACCCATCTCATTTCTCACCTCATACTCATCGGTCAGACTGTTCAATTCAATAACATCATACTTGGATACTTGTCTAAACCGTTTATATAACGTTTTCTCAACATAAGGTGTTAACTTTTGAGAATCATCACCGGTAGCTGCCTCCAACCTATACCTATTTAACCATTCAATTGTCTTTCCCAAACAGATATCTAATAGCCTTGAGATCAAAAATAGTTTTGACTTCTTCAACGTTGAATTTATTGACTCGGCGCCATAAGTGGTTAATAAATTTTGTCTTTCCCCCTTAAATTTTCATCTTGCCCACTTAACGGGATCAAGTTCATCTTTCTCCAAATACTTTGCAACATTAGGATACCTTCCCAAAGGTCACAAAGGTTGAAAATGGCCATAAAGGTCACAATAGTCACAAGGGTAGCAGGGGTACAAGGGTCGTAGAGGTAGAAGGGTCGTAGAGGTAAGGGGGTCGTAGAGGGGTACGAGGGTCACAGGGGTAATGGGGTCGCAAAGGGGTACAATGGTCGTAGAGGTACAAGGGTCGCAGAGGTTTAAGGGTCGTAGAGGTACAAGGGTCGCATAGGCACAAGGGTCGCAAAGGGGTACAAGGGTCACAGAGGTACAATGGTTGCATGGTGTCAATGGGTCGCAGGGGTACAAGGGTCGCAGAGGGGTACAAGGGTCACAGATAGGGGTGGCCAATCCGGGTTACCCGGATCGGACCGACCCAAAAAACCTGGATCGTTTACAAAACGGATTACCCTAAAAACCCATATGGATTCAGATTTTAGAACCCGTTTGGGTTCGGGTCGGTCCGATCCGGGTTCGGATTAAACCCGAGGAACCCGAGGAACTCGAATTAAATTTTAGGACTAATATTTTAGGTTATTTTCTAAGAACCACACGACTAATATTTTAGGTTTTTAGAATTTATTTTATTTTGGTATTTGCGAAGTTAATTTTTATGAGTTATATTATCTAACTTAAATATATATATATATTTTTGAATTTTTTTGTATGTTAAATTGTTTTTCTTTTAAAGAACCCGAAAAACCCTTACAAAACCCAAAAAACCCGAATAACCCGAACCCAAATAACCCGAATAACCGAAACCCAAATAACCCGAGTAACACGAACCCAAATAACCCAAATAACGCGAATAATCCAAATAACCCGAATAACCCGAACCCAAATAACCCAAATAACCCGAATAACCCATGGATACCCGAATTTAATTTGGGTTATTTCGGGTTCATTGCTTCAGAACCCAAATAACCCGAACCTGAATCGAAACCCGAAGAACCCAGACCGAAAAATATTCGGGTTCAATTTTCGTAAACCTAAGGAACCCGAACCCGGATCGAAACCCGAGGAACCCAGATCGAAACCCGGATTGGCCACCCCTAGTCATTGAGGTCCAAGGGTTGTAGGGGTACAAGGGTCGCAGAGGTAAGGGGGTCGTAGAGGGGTACAAGGGTCGCAGGGGTAAGGGGGTCACAAAGGGGTACAAGGATCGCAGAGGTACAAGGGTCGTAGAGGTCCAAGGGTCGCAGAGGTACAGGGATAGCATAGGCACAAGGGTCATAGAGGTACGAGGGTTGCAGGGTGTCAATGGGTCGCAGGGGTACAAGGGTCGTAGAGGGGTAGAAGGGTCACAGAGGTCCAAGGGTCGTACAAGTACAAGGGTCGCAGAGGCACCAGGGTCGCAAAGGTACAAGGGTCACAAAGGGGTACAAGGGTTGCAGAGGTACAAGGTTTGCAGAGGTCCTAGGTTCATAGAGGTACAAGGGCCATAGAGGCACAAGGGTCGCAAAGGGGTACAAGGGTCGCCAAGGTAAAAGGGTCGTAGGGGGTCAAAGGGTCGTAGGGGTACAAGGGTCGCAAAGGGGTACAAGGGTCACAGAGGTCCAAGGGTCGTAGAGGTACAAGGGTTAGAGAGGCACAAGGGTCGCAGAGGTACAAGGGTCGCAGTGGTACAAGGGTCGCAGGGGGGTACCATGGTCGCAGAGGTGCAAGGGTCCCAAAGGGGTACAAGGGTCGTAAAGGGGTACAAGGGTCGCAAAGGTCCAAGGGTCGTAGAGGTCACAACAGCCACAAAAGTCATTTTTGTACCTGGCCTTCAAATCATTCAATAACATTTCAAATTCGTTCACTGTATATGATGTTGCACATTTGAAGAACATTTCCATCATCCTTTGAAGTCTTTTTACCATGCCCTTTATTGACGTAGCTCTTTATATTTTGCGATATATGACGCGCACAAAAACCATGATCAGCTTGTTTATACACTTGTTTGACTGCTTTGATCAAACTTTTATGGCGATCAGATATCACAAAGACATCACGTTCATCCGGTATCACCTCTTTCAACCTTGACATAAAACACATCCATGATTTGTCCTTCTCTCTGTCGACTATTCCCAATGCAATAGGATATTGGTGATGTTCATCATCTTACGTCGTCGCCACAATCAATGCTCCCATGTACACTCTTGTCAGAAATTTTGCATCCACAACAACCACTTTATGTATGTATTTCCATCCTCTTTTCGTAAACATGTGCAACCACCCTGGAAGCCTCCTATAATGTTCAAAGTCATCACCACGAATCTCCTTTTGAGCACCGAATTTGCCTCTTAATGCCATCAAATACAATACATTGGCACCATACTTTGTTTTTACACGAGTTATCACTTCTTTTGCTGGAGGTGTTTCATATTTCCCGAAATATTCCTCATTCAAATAATCTTTAACCAATTGTGTTGTACCCTTTGTAGCTTCGGTCCATTTAGATATAGGTGAAAAGTTATGAATGGAATGGTGTGTTATCACACTAAACCATTTGGAATTCGGGATTGCTACCACGCGTAATTTCCATTAACAACAACTTCCGGCAAACTTGCATCGTACTTCCCACATCTTCGAATCAGATTTCAATGTTGAATATCTAAAACAAGCTTCAATTGAACCCTTGATTACAAATGCCTATACATCCTTCTTTCTATCAAACTCTTGCCAATTTTAAGATGCAATCCATCTTAGAACTCGAAGATATTATTTTCATTGTCTGCCTTCTCGTGAACTACCATTTCCAAGTTTTTCTCACCATCACCATCCTTATTCTTTGTTGGCACAACAGAATCAACTTTGCTACACCTTCTAGAGGTGACGGCGAACGTCGAGACGATATCGACCCCGCAGATTTAGCTGAAATGTAATAGGTTAATTAGTAGCGTAGTATAATTTGGAATGGTTTTGTAAAATATTAAAACTTTTAAATTTTAAATGTTTTGTTAATTTTTTTTATTTTTTTTTCAAATATCCCAACGGACGTCCGTTAGAATTTATAACGGGCTTCCGTTGGAATTTTTTTCCCGCCAAACGGTGACGGACATCCGTTGCGCGTTGCCGCCAATTAGCAATGGACGTCCGTTGTTACTTCCCGCCAATTTGCAACGGAAGCCCGTTGCAACCTACAATTCCCGCTCTTTTTCGATTTCCCTTTCCAACGGACGTCCGTTAAAGCCTGCAACGGACGTTCGTCGGTATACGGCAACGGACGTCCGTTGCAAATTTGCGACGGGCATCCGTCACCAATAATGGCAACGGGCTTCCGTTACAATGTTTGCAACGGATTTGTCCGTTGGAAAATCCGTCACCACTTTGCAACGGAATTTATCCGTCGCCCATCCGTTGCGAATTGCGACGGATCCGAATTTCTAACGCGCTGTTCGCAACGGACTGAAATCCGTTGCAGTCCGTTGAAAAATGCCCTTCCCAACGAATTTTTGGCCTTTTCCAACGGATATGTCCGTTGGAGAAGGCCTGTTTTTTTGTAGTGATTCATGACACACTCACCATCTTCTCTTAACCCGCTTGTATGTTCACTATCACAATTATCCAGATCCAAAATATTTTTTGTTTTCCTCGGTCTACTTCCAACTTTACTTTTGTTATTTGGACCTACAATAACACAATCATCATAATCTACAACACTTCATCCTCACCTTCTTTAGCAATGCTTCCAAAAACAGATTAAAGGCTCAATTTCCCTCTCAATTTCGATTTCACACTTCACACTTGCCGATTCTATCTCCACATACAGAAGTGGTCGAATTCCTCTTATGCGATCAAACATATAACAAATAAGATGCTTGTCATTCATTATATATGTCGGCTTCCTATTTTCACAAATATTGGACAAATAGATTAATTTCAACTTTTTTGTATTATTTCCCACCATCATGTCTGCGTATAACTCATAAATCAGTTGCTGGTATGTCAGACTAACCGCAGGACAATAGAAAAATACTCTCTAGTTTTTGTGAAACCAAGACATTCAGATTCTCCATTTGGGGGTTTTCCCATTTACCATCATACAAAAAAATCAGTGTGATTTTCTCATCCACCGAATCCATTACACCTATAACAGAAACATAAAAAGAGGGTAAATTTTGTGACCCACTGCGACTGTGCGACTCGATGAGACTCTGTGACCAAGTGCGACCGTGCGACCCATGGACCCATTTGCGACCATTGTACCTCGGCAACCCTTTGATCCCTTTGCGACCCTTGTACCTTTGCGTCTCTTGTACCCCTGCAACCCTTTGACCCCTCTATAACCCTTGTACCTCTGCGATCCTTGTACCCTTGTGACCCTTTGACCCCTCTACGACCCTTGTACCTATGCGAACCTTGTACCCCTTTGTGACCTTTGTACCTCTGTGACCCTTGTACTTCTGCGACCCTTGTGCCTCTGCGACCCTTGTACCTCTGCGACCCTTGTACCTCTGCGTTTGGAGGGTATTTTTGAAAGGTATTTTTGAAGTTACCTTCTTTGAAGGAGGATATGTGGGTGACAACGATGAGTTACAATTGGGGACTCGTCTCTGGAGCTGTCACGTCTTTGTTGAAGTCTATTATGGAGAATTTTAGAAGATTCATGTTTGAGCCTATCTAAAATAACATGATGTGTTTACTTGTTTGTTATGTATTGAAGCAAAAAGCTTTGTGCTTTAATGGCGGACTTGAAGGGAGAATCTGGGGTTGATTGAAAAAGAAGAGAAAGATATGATGATGTATTACGTTAGGGCTTGGCAAATAACGAATATCCGCGAATATCTAACTATTTGTATTTGTATTCGACGAATATCCAGATTTACTATTTGTATTTGTGTTTCATATATTTGTAAATACGAATATCCATCGGATATCCGTATCCGTATCCAAACCTAATTTGTTTTAATGTAAAAACATAAAAAAGGATTAAACCAATAATCATGAAATGTAATCTAAAACTAAAATTAAAATCACACATAAACACAAAGATACATTTTATAAATAAAACAAAACACCAAATCTTCACACTCATCTTCATATGAGTTATTTAAATTTAGTTTTGTTGGTGACTCTACTAATATCGCCAATTCACCTAAAATAATGAAACAAATTGTTAGGTTATCAAATTAATACATTTTACAATAAAACTCGCAAAAAACTATATATTTAGTGATTTCTATTTTTCTCGATATCTTGCAATATCTCTATAACATTATCCAACCCATTTGGATTAGAATCCAATCTTGAAAGCAAATTAAAGTTTCAACAATATTAGTTATTTTAATGTATTTGATATCTTAGTTCCTCAATCATAAATATATTGCATATTTATCTATATATTTATATAATGACTGTTACATTAAGATTAATAATGTTTTTTATCTACAATTTGATCATTAAAATCAATTTTGTTATATATGTATCTATATATTAAATAAATTTTCTATTTTGTATCTGTCGAATAATTGATTTCTAATATTTGTATTTGTATTTGTGCCAACGGATGTTCAAAATTTTGGTTCGAATACGAATCGAGTACGAATATTTCAAATATTTTGCCCAGCCCTATATTACGTACACAAATTTTAATATTTAATCTGTCTAAATAAGTTGTTTTTGAAAAAATTAAATGTGATTTTTAACTTAACTTCAAATCCCACATGGTGCATGACATCACAAGTACACCAACGTCTTCTTAATAGATATTGAGAAATAATTAACGGTTCTTGTACTGATATAGAACCAAACTTATAGATACATTTATTATTGTGATGTGTTGGATTAGTTCATGAATAATTATATGAAAAATAATTCATGTATTGATTTTACAATTTGAGATAGTTTGGAGAATTATAATGAGATTTTACATGCAATGAAAGATAAGTCTAGATGATTCCTATTCCGACTATTTTAGTTGGCAATGATTTGCATTATGTTGCTCGAGTTAGAAATCAAGATATTCCAAATTTCATTCCTAAAATACATGAGAAACAGGTTTATGAACATCAAGAATAACTACATCAAGAAATTGTGCCACGTAGATCCATTCGAGAGAGGAGATGTGCTATTCCAGATGACTATATAGTATATCTTCATGAATAGAGGATGGTTGATGGAAGATGATCCAATTAACGCCCGTCAAGATATTCAAAGTGTTAAATCTCAAAAGTGGACTGATGCCACAGAGGAAGAGACTCAATCTATGAATGAGAATGGCGTTTGAGAACTTGTACCTTTCCCTGAAGGTGTGAAACCCGTTGGTTGTAAATGGATATTTTAAACCAAACGGGATTCACATGGCAATGTGGAAAGGTATAAAGCGCGTTTAGTCACCAAAGGATGTAACACCCCTATCCCGGAACTACCTCGAGACTAGGAGTGTCCACCATCACCTCCAGGAGGTGGCTACACGTGTCATCGATCTAACGCATTTATAAAAAAAATAAATGATTTATTCCAAAATAAGAATGGTCCGGACCAAATAGCAAAACAACTACGTAAAGACCAGAGTCACGTAAATGAAATAATAAATACGAAATGCAAAATAAAACTCATCGAGACCTCGTGCATGCCTCTTCCATTAGTCCGCTTTGAGCCTTCGTGTTGCTGCTCAACCTCATTACTTTTTCTCCTCGCCATATCCTGTCCATCCACGACAGCCCACAAATAAGGTGAGTACGAAATACGGACTCAGTGAGATCAATACGTGTACGTACTCTGTACCACGTATTCTCCTGCTCGAACTGAATATCATAAAATAACATATATCCAAAGTCTAAACTAAAGATATACAAATTACTCTACCCAAACCCGACTGAGTATCCAAAGTCTAAGACTAGTGCCACACTAGATCATAACACATAGAGTCCACACGACTCTAGCTCGGGCATACGCTCGCAAAGTCCAAAGGACCCCATCACACTGAAAATCTCGCCAGGTCACAATGTACCCCAGCTATCAGTACAATACAACGCTCTGTCGCTCGAAAGGTTACCACACCCCAACACGGTATGACGCTGGCAGATCAACTGATTTGACTAACTCGACGCTCCGTCGCTCGCAAGGTTACCACAACCCCAACAGGTACGACGCCGGCCCAGATCCAAGTGTCGCAATACTAACGTCATCGACCTGATACTCCTCACGTGACAACTCTCACCAACGCGCTCGCACACGCCTTCTTCCGAATGTTCGAGTGTGAAATCACCGATCGAGTACACTAACAAGATATTCACCCGGTTTAAACACCGAACCCAAATTCAACGTTCTTCGACCCCAACACTTGGTCGCACGTCAATTCTCTAGATCATCTCTAGTCACTTATACAACTCATATACTTGTCATCAATTCTCATACGATAAATTAAGGGTTTTCATCCAATTCCACTTGTAACCTCTCATTTTTCCCATTATGATCCTATAAATTCTATGTGATCATACCTCATTTTAAAAATATAATCTCTTCCATAAATCGATCACAAATCAGAAATAGGGTGGAGAAAATCATCACCTTAGTTTCTCGACGATTTGACGATTCTTGATATTATCACTAACAACAACACCAATCAATCCTTCCCTATTATAGATCCATTCATTCAATAAATTTCCATAATATAAATCTTTGAATTAAGGAAATAATCACAAAAATTAACTAGATATTTACCAAAATCTCGATTAGAATTCACCCATGAAGAATGCGATGAAAAATTGAAGATCCTTTTTCAAATTCCAAGTCATCAACCATGTCAATGAGATCATGGCTGATATAGTTTTCTGCTGAAGGCTTGTAAGCCATAACTTGCGCCAACAACATCAAAGTTGCGAACCTCTTCCGGTCGTCGGAATTCTTCGCTGTCACAAGCTTTTCACTGACTTGTTCAGGGGTCACCTTTCTACGATCGAAATTTTTTAGCCTGAATGTGATCACCCTATTGTTACGGGTGTCACCAAAGGATTTACTCAAAAGGAAGGCGATTACAAATAGACTTTCACTCCAGTTTCATCAAAAGACTCTTTGAGAATATTGATAGCACTAACAGCTCATTAAGATTTAGAGTTGTATCAGATGGATATTAAAACAGACTTTCTCAATGGTGACATTGAAGAGATTATTTATATGGTACAACCAAAATATTTTATGGTCGGAGATCCAAAGAAAATGGTTTGCAAATTAAGAAAATCCATCTATGGTTTAAAGCAAGCATCTCGTCAATGGTATCACAAGTTTCATAGTGTAATAATCTCATATGGTTTTGAGGTGAATCAGGTAGATGATTGTGTATATCATAAGATCAGTAGGAGAAACTTTATATTGATTATCCTTTACATTGACGACATCCTTATTGCTGATAACGATGTAATCTGTATGCGCGACACTAAGAGTTTTCTTTCAGAGCAATTCGATATGAAAGATCTTGGTGATGCCTCTTTTGTATTGGGTATTAAGATACACCGAGACCGCTGCTGGGTTATATTGGGTTTATCTCAAAATAGTTACATCGATAAGGTTTTATAGCGATTTGGCATGAAAGGATGTAAAGTTATAGATATCCCTATTTCTAAGGGTGATAAATTCAACCTTAGTTAGTGCCCACAGACTAAACCGGAGATTCAGGAAATGACGAAGATTACCTATGCTTCGGCTATAGGGATTCTAATGCATGCACAGGTTTGCACACGACCTGATTTGGCATACATTGTTGCCGTTTTTGGGAAGATACTTAAGTAACCATGGGATTGATCAATGGAAAGCGTCCAAACGGGTGATGCAATATCTTAAAAGAAAGATTATATGCTCGTGTATAGACGATTTGATCAGCTCAAGATCACTAGTTATTCGGATTCGGATTATGTTGGGTGCCTCGATAATTTTCGATCCACTTCAGGTTATATATTTCTCCTCATTAGTGGGGCTATTTCTTAGCGTAGGGCTAAGAAAAAGCTCGTGACATCGTCCACAATGGATGTAGAATATGTAGCATGTTATGAGGCATCCAATCAGGCTTTATGGTTGCGGAATCTTGTCACTGGATTGCACATTATGACCTGTGTGGATAGAACCCTAAAGATTTATTATGACAATCGTTCTACGGTATTATACTCGAACATAACAAGAGTACTTCGAAGTTAAAGCACATCCAAATTAAGTATCTTGTTGTTCATGAAAGGATACAGAGTGGGTTAATCTCGATGGAGCATATAGGTACAAACTCCATGATTGTGGATCCGGTGAAGGAATCTGATTTCACCTAATTCGGATTCCAAAAGCCCCAAAACTCTATTATGAATTATATCAAGATTTGAGAAACTCAAAACAGAAGATCGAGATAAATACCTGAATTTATGATTCACGATATGCAGCGGAATAGATCTTCTGATTCTACGTGCAATAACTGTAGAACTTGATATTGATGGGATGTATCAAGAAGACTGAGATTCTCTGAAAGTTTCTGTAAAATGTTGTGATAGAAAATGAATCCACACTTTTAGAAACCAAATGAATCTCATTTATATAGGCACGTGAACCAGGGACCATAAACTGACAGGTAACCGATTAATTTCGGTTCTCAATTGTATCGTTTAATTTCGTCCATCATGAAATATAAACGATACTACCAAAGGTCTCTATACATATAATCCTCCCCATTCAATTCAATACCGATGTCCAATCAATTAAACTTAAATCCGATCACATTTAATTTGGACTAAACCGAATGACAACACTTATTCCAAAATTATTCACATATATAGGTCCACAAATATAAGATTAAACCCAAAAATCTTACAATCTCCCACTTGGACCATATATGTGACCATCAAACCATGGAATAACCTTAAGAGCGCTCATGATTGTTGTCATCAAACCGGTACTGACACCAATCTCGTCCATCGACCATATCCACGTAGAACCAAAGAGATATAACCACAATATCAACGTAGTTAGACCCACATTTGATTACTAACTTAATACAGAAGAATGACATAGATCTGAATGCGGATGCATAGCATGAAGATTACACGTGAAGTGATCGATACGTGTCTATCTCCAACTGGTCCTACCTTATCGAGACCACTCAAACCGAATGATACAGAGGGAATACCTTAAGCTTAAAACTCAATAGTTCCGGAACATAAAACTGAAACCCAATAAGCATACATCATCATAATCCAAGAGCAAACTGGAATAGATACAATACTCCCACTAAACCGTAATATTGTCACAAAGGACAATACCCATACGAGCAATATGCTCTCGAAAGACTTCGGGTATAATACCCTTAGTCAGCGGATCCGCAATCATGGAGTTTGTACCTATATGCTCTATCGAGATTACCCCACTCTGTATCCTTTCATGAACAACAAGATACTCAAGTTCGATGTGCTTTGACTTCGAAGTACTCTTGTAATTGTTCGAGTATAATACTGCAGAACGATTGTCACAAAAATCTTTAGGGGCCTATCCACACCAAACATAATGTGCAACCCAGTGACAAGATTCCGCAACCACAAAACCTGATTGGATGCCTCATAACATGATACATATTCTACCTCCGTTGTGGACGATGCCACGAGCTTTTGCTTAGCACTACGCCAAGAAATAACCCCACCAGTGAGGAGAAATATATAACATGAAATGGATCGAAGACTATCGAGGCACCAACATAATCCGAATCTGAATAACCAGTGATCTCGAGCTGGTCTGATCGTCTGTACACAAGCATATAATCTTTTGTTTTCTGAAGATATCACATCACCCTTTTGGGCGCTTTCCAATGATCAATCCTGAGGTTACTTAAGTATCTTCACAAAATGCCAACAATGTATACCAAAATAGGTCGTGTGCAAACATGTGCATACATTAGACTCCCTATAGCCGAAGCATAAGGAATCTTCCTCATTTCCTGAATCTCCGATTTAGTCTGTGGGCACTGTCTAAAACTGAATTTATCACCCTTAGAAATAGGGTATCTATACCTTTACATCCTTTCATGCTGAACCACTCAAAAATTTTATCGATGTAACTCTTTTGTGATAAACCTAATATACCACGAGAGCGGTCTCGGTGTATTTTTATACTCAATACAAAAGAGGCATCACCAAGATCTTTCATCTCGAATTGTTCCGAAAGAAATTTCTTAGTTTCGCACATAAAGCTTACATCGTTTGCAGCAATAAGGATATCATCCACGTAAAGGATTATCAAAATAAATTTTCTCCCACTGATCTTATGATATACACAGTCATCTACCTGATTCACCTCAAAACCATATGAGATGATTATACGATGAAACTTGCGATACCATTGACGAGACGGTTGCTTCAAACCATAGATGGATTTCCTTAATTTGCAAACCATTTTCTTTGGATCTCCGACCACAAAGTGTTCTAGTTGAACCATATAGATAGTCTCTTCAATGTCACCATTGAGAAAGGCTGTCTTAACGTCCATCTGATGCAGCTCTAAATCATAATGAGTTGTTAGTGCCATCAATACTCTCAAAGAGTCTTTCGACGAAACCGAGAGAAAGTCTCTTTGTAGTCTATACCTTCCTTTTGAGTAAAAACTTTGGCGATTAGACGTGCTTTATACCTTTACACATTGCCTTGCGAATCCCGTTTGGTTTTGAATATCCATTTGAATCCAACGGGTTTCGCACCTTCAGGCAAAGGTACAAGTTCCCAAACGCCATTGTCATCCATAGATTTAATCTCTTCTATCATGGCATTGGTCCACTTTTGAGAGTTAACACTTTGAATGGCTTGACGGACGTTAACTGGATCATCTTCCGTCAATCCAATGCCATCCTCATGTTCTTGAAGAAATACTATATAGTCATCAGAAATAGCACTTCTCATCCCTCGAGTAGACCTTCGTGGCACAATGTCCTGATGTAACTGTTCTTGAGGTTCATGAACTTGTTCCTCATGGATTTCAGGAACAACATTTGGAGTATCTTGATTTGTAGCTCGAGCAATATGATCCAAATCATTGCCAGCTACAATAATTGGAATAGGAATCATTACCTTTTGTGAAACAAAAGTTTCTCCTTATCCTCTCCAAAACAAAATTCATCGTCCCTTTTCCCAGGTTCGATGTCCTCAAAGAACGTCGCTACTCCCGTCTTAAAGATCACCTTTTCCGTGGGATCATAAAACTTATACCCCTTAGATCTTTCCGAGTATCCAACAAAGTAACAACTCACAGTTTTGGAATCAAGTTTCTTTTCATCGGGTCGATAAGATCGAGCCTCTGCTGGACACCCCCAAATGTGAGAATGCCTTAAGCTAGGACGTCTACCCGTCCATAACTCGTAAGGCGTCTTAATTGTTGCTTTAGTTGGTACTCTGTTCAGGATATAAACCGTTGTCTTTAATACCTCACCCCATAGAGATTTTGGGAGAGTAGAGAACGATATCATACTTCTTACCATTTCCTGAAGTGTACGGTTTCGTCTTTCCGCAATACCATTCATGCTAGGTGTACCTGGCATTGTGTATTGGGAAACGATTCCCCACTCCTAGAGATACTGGGCAAATGGTCCTAGACGTTGTTCACCTGATCCGTCATTTCTACTGTAGTATTCACCACCACGATCAGAACGAATGGCCTTAACACGTTTATTAAGTTAAAGTTCAACTTCAGCCTTAAACGCTTTGACAACATCCGAAACCTCTGACTTCTCATGAATAAGATAAAGATAACCATATCGACTGTAATCATCTATGAATGATATAAAGTAATGTTGACCATTCCAAGAAGCAATAGGAAACGGTTCGTTACATCCGTATATATCAATTCCAAAGTCTTTGAAGTTCGATATGTACCTTTACCTACTTTGTTTGTCTGCTTCCTCTTGATACAATTGACAAAATGGTCAAAATTTGAAAAATCAAGAGTTTCAATAATTTCGTCTAGTATAAAACGTTCCATTCTCGGTTTCAAGACATGGCCTAATCGTTTATATCATAAACAACGGAATTTTCATCAATCAATTTACGCTTCACGTCTCCTGAACCAACCTACAGGATTTCATTATATGAAGAGATGATATCGAGCATATAAAGATTATCCAAAATAGATAAAGAATCGGATCCAACTATAACCGAATGAAATGAGAGGGTAAACTTAAGATCTCTGAATGAACAAGAATTTCCTAATTTGTCCAAAACAGAAAACCGAAAGTAAGTTACGCGTAAAAGGCGGTACTATGAAAACACCCTCCAAAACTCAAAATTGGCCAGTCTTCATCAAAAGTCTAAATTGCTCAATAGCTTCCACTTTCACCCTTTTACCATCACCTACATAGATGTATCTTTCAACATCAAACGGTTTTCGGTAATAGAGGTAACCCACATAGAAATACTTACGTGAGTTGTAGCACCTGAATCAACCCACTAAGTATTACTAGGCACTGAAGCTAAATTGACCTCAGAACAAACCAAAGTGAGAGTCAAATCATAATTTGCACGACAAGTATGATACTTCGTATAACATTTCGTATGTGACTAGTCTTGTGACAAAACAAACCCTTTTTTTTAAATCTTATTAAGTGTCTTCACATGAATTGATCCCGAATCAGCGGTTTCATAACCTTTCTTTCTTTCCTTTTTAGATCATGCCCCTTAAAATCGGAGGAATGAAATGCTTAATGATAATCAAACACATGCAGTTTGAGGTTTTCCAACGTTCGAGTTTGTTACAATTCTCAACAGAACTCGAATCCCTAATCGCTGGACGAACCTCCCTAATCGCAAGGTCGTAACCCATCAAAGCAAGCACGATCAATAAGTGCTCATTCCATTCAGCAAAGTCCAATACATTCAACATAGAGATCGAACTAATGTTGGCAGATATACTAGATGTCGATAGCATAATTGTAAACAAAAGATAACTTGTGTGTTAGACTTCCATTCAATAAAACCTTAATTGAATAATAAATACGATCCAATCCTATCACAAGGCATCTGCGCAACATCAAAATTAGTCTTTGGACAATAATTTTGACTTGCATTAGATGACTTAACGCATCAAATAATCAGTGTAAATCAAACATCTCATGTAATGGTTACCTTTGGGTATATTATCACATTTATATCATACCAAAAATATATACACTAATTATAAATGCACACACAATATAAAACTGCCAAACCATGAATGACCTTTGGGTTTATCAAAGTCCGCATGAATTATATTATGTAACCTTCTCAATGTAATTGAAATAATTAATTTTCTCAAGATTGCCCACTTTGGTAGGATGTTGAGAAATTTAATTAAATCGTATACATTGATCAAATGATATATCAGTAACCATCATAATTTCAGTGAATAATCTTAATACAATAACTATAATTTAACCATATAATTACACAATTCGAATGCGTAATTAATCATAGTAAATTATATTCACCGAATTTATGATACAACATATATAAATATAACATTTGTACCAATTTTAATCTAAATTAATTGCACAAATTAATTGGATTATTAACTCATCCTTATGCATATAATAAATATGTGGGTTCGATTCTAAGTTACTGAATTATTCCCATTGGCTCAACTGGTTGAACACTACGTCATCATCTCGTGTTCACGGGTTCGACTCCCAATACTTGAAATCGGCCACGAAATTTTCCTTTTTTTAATGCGGGCTTCTTTTAAATGGGCTGGACCTTAGCCCAATTTCTCTTAATTTTTTTGTTAATAAAAAATCTCAACAACCCACGATAACGATATATATATATATATTAATTGGGTTATAACAACAAATTTAGAAACCGTGGGATGCTCCGTCGCACGTTTTCATGATCATTAACTTTTTCTTTTAATATTTTTTTTTAAAAAAATACTTTGCACCCAGAGGTTCTTCAAAGGGCGGAATATCAGATATACCCTTGTAGGACTAAAACGCTTCAAAAATACCCTTCTCTAAAATAATTATTTAATCAGAAAAAAAAAACTGGAGAAAAGACAAATTTACCCTTAATTTTCGAACGTGGGAAAAACCGCATTCTGGGAGAGTAAAAGCCAAACCCGCATTCTGGGAGAGTAAAAGCCAAGAAAGAACAAGTGATTTCGAACTTGAGAGGGATCGATTCGAAGTTGGCAAGAAGTAAATTCGAAGTTGGCAAGAAGGAAATGGCTAGAATCAGCAGCGGTGGAGAAGAGAGCACGAGTCAATCTTCAATGGCGTCAATAAGTGTAAGTAGATCGATTTCTAGAGTTTTGGAGGATGTCGAGTCCCAAAATGGCTTATTGATTTGAAATGGTGTGAGTGTCAATGAGTCGGTTGAGTCTCAATGAGTCGGTTGAGTCGCAAGAGTCGGTTGTCTCAGTGGGTCGGTTTGGGTCGCGATGGTCGGTTGAGCGTCGATTTCTAGGGTTTGCAGGCTGTCGAGTCCCAGAATGGTTTATTGATTTGAAATGGGTGTGAGTGTCAATGAGTC